>CM045743.1:6703939-6831439 GCA_024760905.1 Plotosus lineatus
GTGCAGCCGAGACTACGAGACCTTCACAAAGTGTTTTACAAACACAAAACATATTGATAATAAAGGCTGGTTTTAAAATTTTAGAGATTGCACTACCTTGGTGGAGGCCTGTAGTCTCTGAGTGCATTTTAAGTATTGATTTGGATTACTGTGGCTTCAAAAAAGGGCTTGAGTTGGTACCTTTTTACACACACACACACACACACACACACACACACACACACACACACACACACACACACACACAATTCTCCTCATTGTGTTTAAACAGACTAGACCCACACACTTTGGTAAATATTTATACCACACACGCACATGTGCACGCACACACACACACACACACACACACACACACACACACACACACACACACACACACACACACACACACACAAAAATTCTCCTCATTGTGTTTACACGGATTAGACCCACACAATTTGGTAAATATTTATATCACGCGCACATTCATACACACACACACACACACACACACACACACACACACAAAACCTACCCCCACCCCACACACACACACACACGCTTCTGAAAGGACACTTACAGCGAGCTTTACATACAGTTGAAATACTGACACGCCCCGAACATACACAGCGAACATGTGCACAAACACAAACTCTCGTCAGTAACACTGTCCGTGTTGAAACTGGAACGGTCACCTCGTACAGCAGGAAGAGAAAAATGACAAACAACAAAACAACTGTGTTTGCTCTGGATTCAGTCGAGGCTGAAGGTACCTCCTGTGAAGAAGGTTTTGTTATGCCTGGAGTGTATGCGTAGGACCCAGCCTCCACTTTTCTGCCTTCACGAACAATCTGTTCTCAGGAGCCTCTTTAGTACCATTCTCACGAGGCGGAGATGTTCGTCTTGGTCTCCCGAGAAGATTAGAATGTCATCCAGGTATACGAACACAAAGCCGTTCAGCATGTCCCTAAGCATATCGTTGACCAGAGCTTGGAAAACCACCGGGGCACTGGTTAGTCCGAATGGCATGACCAGGTATGCAAACGCCGTCTTCCACTCGTCCCCCTTCCGAAGTCAGACTAAGTGGTAGGCATTTCTCATGTCCGGCTTGGAAAAAGACGGTAGCATCGTGGAGAGGGGTGAAGGCTGAATCGATTCGGGGGGGGGGATACTTGTTTTTAATGGTGATCTGGTTCAGGCCCGTGTAATCGATGCAGGGTCTCAGGGTCTTGTCTTTCTTTTCGACGAAGAAGAATCTCGCACCCTACCGGGTAAGATGAGGGCCAAATGAGACCTGCAGCCAGCGACTCGTTAATGTATGCCTCCATGGCGTCTTTCTCTGGCTTAGAGAGGTTGTGTAGTCGCTGGGAAAGGAGCGTGGAACCTGGGAGTCAATGGCGCAGTCGTACGGTCGATGAGGAGGTAAGGAGCGAGCCCGGTTCTTGCTGAAAACCTCTTGCAGGTCTTGATATTCTTCGGACATGCCGGCTAAGTCCAGATCCTCCAGGTCGACCGGGGTTCATGAAGCTTGGAAGGGCATGGCCGCCATTAGGCAGTGTTGCAGACAGTAGTCGCTCCAGCCACGTATGGTGAGGGTGCACCAGTCAATGTGGGGACTGTGATTCTGCAACCATGGTCACCCCAACACTAGGGGAGAGAGAAGGCAAGGAGAACAAACAGTTCCTAATATTCTTGGTTGTTACCTGATAAAGTGAGCTTCACTGGCTTGGTCTTGTACGTGACGCGAGCGATGCGTCGGCCATCTATGGCCACCACCTCCTCGGGAGTCTCGAGTTCGTACACAGGTAGATTGTGGCGCTCAACCATCCCCGGATTGATAAAGTTAGCATCAGCGCCTGAGTCAATAAATGCGTCTACAGGATGAGAGTGTTGTGCGGAGTGTAGCGTACTTTGAACTTGCAGGCGCTTTCTGGGTGTCATGGAGGATCCTCTCGTCGCTGTCAGGCTCTGCTGCGCAGGGCATTGGGCAAGGTAAAGGCCCTTCTCGGTGCAGTAGATGCAGAGACCGTCGGCCAGCCGCCGGAGCCTCTCTTCAGCCGTCAGTCTGGTGCGGTTCACCTGCATGGGTTCTTGGCCGTCATCCTCCCTCAGAGGGGGAAATGGTGAGTGAGTTCGAGGTGGGGCCCCCTTCCGGGATCCATCCCTCTCTCTCAGCCGGTTGTCCAGTTTGGTGGAGAAGGTGATTAACTCCTCCAGCGTAGTTGTCTCGTCTCGGGTCGTCTTTCAGTCGTTCATTGAGCACCCCCCCCCCCCCAAAGCGCGAGGTCGTTCCAGCCGCTTTCGATGGCGAGAATCCGGAATCGGAGGGCGTACTCCGCCACTGACTGTGAGCCTTGCCAGATATGTAGGAGCTGGGGGCTCGCCTCCTCCCCTTTCGCCGGACGATCGAACACCTTCATTTCTTGCATGAACTGATCTACCTGGAAGCTTAATTCCGGGGTATGGGTAGCGACCGCCAGCTCCCAGGACGAGGCTTAATCCGTGAGTAAACTCATGATGAAGGCGGTTTTTGCTTGATCTGTGGCGTGTGTGAGTGGCTGCTGACTGAAGACGAGCGAGGGGTGCAGGAGCCGATCACGCCCGAATACCTGGCTGGTGTAGGGATGAGTGGTTCTTGGTGTGCGGGGAGTATCACTGGCTCTGGCGCTGCTGCTGAAGTGGAAAGTGAAGGGTGAGGGGCGGGGTCATGGCAGTGAGGTGAGTGGCGACGGCGTCCATCCTTCCACTGAGCTGGTGGTTATGCGCTGGAGATTGTCCATCATCTGATGCAGGGTGGAGTCGTATCGTCCCAGCAGGGTGCCCTGGTCGGATAGTGCCTGCCGAAGCTGCGCGGTCTCCGCTGGGTCCATGTTCCGGTCAGAAGATTATGTTATGCCTGGAGTGTATGCGTAGGACCCAGAGATGCAGGAGACTAAAAGAAGGTTCAAACGATTTATTTAACACTAGGAACTGTCAATCACTGAAATACTAAGTCGAGAGAACTGGTTGAGCACGAAGCAAGAACCAGGGGTCAGAGAGAAAGCCGAGGAGCAGAGTCACAGGGAAATCAATCTTCTGACATCGGAGGGCAGTGCGCCGCACTCATTTATAGCTGGCTGCTTTGCTGATTGCAGATTGGGACCAGTTGCGCTCGGCTCGGGCTCGCCTACCGGCAACCACCACGCCCCTCGCCAGTGTCTGCAATGATTAAGGAAGAGTTAGTTCTGCCAGCCAGCACAGACCATAACAGGTTTGGCACTAAAGTCCAGACAGCAGATCTTTAAGTGGCACCTCCCTCTCCCCAAGCAATGTGTCCCATTTCAGGCTGGTGCCTTTGTTCACCACCTTCATCTTCATCACCAGGTTCTTGACCTGTACGGCAGGCAGGAAGTCAAAGAAGAAGTCCTCGTTGAAGACGGGATTGTGGCTGTTTTTGATGATGTTGCTTCTTTGCTTCTGCAGCTTGCCTGGGTTCAGATAAAGTACCGCACAGAAGTTGATGCTCTTCATGTCGACTTGCTTGTCGTAAAGGTCTTCAGCAGCAAGAACACGCACCCGGAGTCCTGCTGCCTCCGTATCTTAGTCTGTACACAGACGCAGCGTCCCCCGTTTGTGCAGTTTGACTGTGTGCTGGGTGAGGCGTTCAAGATTGGCGCCTGTTTTGCGGCCTCCGATTGCGAGTGACACCGGACATCTGAAGCGTCGTTGGACATTGGGACTGGTCTCTACCGAACTGCAATCGTCCATTGAGAGAGAGCTGTGGCGGGAGAACGAATGTTTAGCGCGTGATACCTTCGCTTGGGTTTCATAAGTGAACATTCTGAGAAGTGATGCTGACCTTGAGAGCAAAGGTGATCCAAACGGTGACGACTCTGCTGAAGAGCATGTGTTGCTCTCGCCGCCACTGAAGTAGCATTTTGAGTTGGAGTGTGAGGTATTGCAGTTACTTGAGTTGAGATCATGTTATCATGAGTGATTTTAATGGAGTCGTGATGATCTTGAGGTAACTTACTGGAGTTGTGATGATCCTGGTGGAACTTGGTGGAGTCATGATGATCTTTAGGGAGCTTGGAGGAGTCATGATGATTTTGAGGGAACTTGGCGGGGTCGAGATGATCTTGGAGGAACTTGGTGGAGTTGTGATGATCTTTGGGGAGCTTTGGGAAGTCGTGATGATTTTCAGGGTACTTAGTGGAGTCATGATGATCCTGGTGGAACTTGGTGGAGTTGTGATAATATCGAGGGAACTTGGTGGAGTTGTGATTATCTTGGAGGAACGTAGTGGAGTCGTGATGATCTTTAGGAAGCTTGGGGAAGTTATGATGATTTTCAAGGCACTTGGTAGAGTTGTAATGATCTTGGAAGAACTTGGTGGAGTCGTGATGATCATGATGATGGTCAAAAATTTTGCTGCAGTAATGATTTATTATTATTTGACACCAATCAGGACACAATGTGGGAATTGTAGTAAAGTGCAGTAGAGACTATGAGACCTTCACAGAGTGTAGCAGACCTTGCTGCACCAAAGTAAGGAATCTTCATAGATTTGTAAACATAATTTCTTCAAGTTTCATCTCTCGGATGCACCCTGCCTCCCTTGTTACACCCCAATTTTGCCTCAAGAATGATTCTGGATTGTTGTGCTTTTTTTGGATTATGGAGATCGTGGCTCAGTGTAAACCGAGGTTTACAAACACAAAACATATTGATAATAAAGGCTGGTTTTAAAATTTTAGAGATTACACTACCTTGGTGGAGGCCTGTAGTCTCTGAGTGCATTTTAAGTATTGATTTGGATTACTATGGCTTCAAAAAAGGGCTTTAGTTGGTATCTTTACACACACACACACACACACACACACACACACACACACACACACAAAATTCTCCTCATTGTGTTTAGACAGATTTAGAACAGATTAGACAAGCACACTTTGGTAAATATTTATATCACACACACACACACACACACACACACACACACACACACACACACACACAAAACTCACCCAACACACACACACACACACACACATACACACACTAAATTCTCTTCATTGTGTTTAAACAGATTAGACCCACACACTTTGGTAAATATTTATACCACACACACACACACACACACACACACACACACACACACACACGCACACACACACACACACACACACACACACACACACACACACACACACACAACCAACCAACCCACACTCACACACACACACACACACACACACACACACACACACGCACACACACACACACACACACACGTAATGTATTCAGTATCTTTCACCTGAAACCTTAACAAATAATTAATGTAGAACATAAAAATTGAAAGAAACTTTATTGTCCTGAGTTTTTAAATCTGGATGTTGTGCAGTTGCTGTTCTGTAAATATAACAGAGCACGCTGTCCAGTTCCTGCCATCATTATGACCAAGGCTGTTCAAAATCTGTATTAAACAATACAAATTAAAAAAATAAAAAAGATAACTGTTGAATTTACAATTTATTTCCATATTTGCAATTGATTCATTAACAAGCTTTATATCGTTTCCAAAGATTACAATCTAGTTAATATTAAGTTTCTTTTATTAAACATGATTTCAACCTTTTTTTTTTTTTTTTTTTTCAACTCTGTAAATTCACCAACCACTACAATATTAACTGGTTACTGGTTTCTGGCATGACTGGCCCTTGCACGTGTCCGCGCACTCTTAGTGAGGGAAGAATCCCTCCTGGACGGCTCGCCAGGCCATCGCAGGGCGGAAACACGCTGACGGCTGTGCAGCTCCTCTTTACGAAGGTCAGCAATGGTTCTTGTACATGAACCTCTCACCATAGACAGTGAGAGACACGGCCGGCCTTTGATAACCCAGTTAGCTGCACTGGGGGGACAATGACAACCTGTGGAGAGTGGGACTCGACCCCCAACCTGCCCTTTACCACTAGACCACCACTGCCCCCTACTACAATATTAGGACCTGTATCTGTTCTTTCATGCTGCCATTCAATCATCCGCCTGGGATAGTCGATACAAGGAAGGCAAGACCCGCAGTTACCCCTCAGGTGAAATATCAGACCGTAGATAAAGTGTAATAAAAACCTCTGCCAAATTAAACGTGCGAATCAAAATGATTGTCAAAATGATCGCTGTGGCGACTCCCGAGTAAAAGGGAAAAAGCCGAAAGGAAGACAGACAGATAAAGTGTAATATCAGACACTGTGAGGGTTGTTGGTGAAACGTTTAATACTGAAGTAGGTTTTTCCAAAAACAAACAAACAAACAAACAAACAAACCAACAAAAAAAATATGAGTAAACTGTACTGGGATTTTCACACATAATATTCTGTATGGCGTTTGAACTGAATGGTGCCAAAAATAAAAATAACACTCAACGACACTGAGTCAACGGTTCAGTGGGAAGAATTTTCTACGGGGCGTCAGAGGAGGATGATCAGGTTGATCTGAGCTGATAGGAAAGCGGTGGGTAGCATGAACATCTTTATAGCTTCATCTGGGATGGAATACAACTGCAGGGTTCCATTTTTATTCACCAAGCAAAAAAAAAGAACAAGGACAGTACTGGCTTGCTGCCGAGTTGTTCAGGGTGTACTGCAGAGTTGGCTGAGATAGGCTTCAGTAGTAGAATAAATCGCTTCGGCGAGCGGTGTGAGTGAAAGTTAACATCTGTGTATGTGTTTGAATAAAGTTAAACTCATAAAAGAGGTTTTAATATGCTGAGAAAACAAAAACAACACAATTTACTCATCCATACAAATAATTTATTATTTTGCAGCCTCCTCTGCAGATAATCAATCTCTGCTGAAGTGTGAACTTTTGGCAATAAGGGGTTCTTTTACATTTCACAGGGGACACCCCACCCACCCACACACACACACACACACACACACACACACACACACACACACACACACACACACACACACACACACCAACACTGATGGCATATAAAAGACTAGATGAGAACGGAAAGTTACTTCTTTCTCTCAACCACTAGTGGTGCTATAGAGACAGATGTCCTGTTCATTCATTGTTCATTTTCTCTCCTTTCCTTTCGGCCGTTCCCTTTTTCTCAGGGGTCGCCACGGCGAATCATCGCATGTTTGATTTGGCATAGGTTTTTACATCGGATGCCCTTCCTGACACAACCCTTTAGTAAGCGGCAGAAACACGCTAATGGCTATGCAGCCAACGTTTGATGAAAGTCAGTTCATTTTCTGGAACCGTTTAATCCTAATTAGAGTTGTAGGGAGGCTGGCACCCATCCCAGCTGACTCCAGGCGAGGGCAGAGTACACCCTGGGTGGCTCACCAGGCCATCACAGGGCAGAAACACAATGACAGCCATGCAGCTACTCTTGTTGAAAGTCAGCGATGGTTCTTTTACATGAACTTCACACCATAGACAGTGAGAGACATGACCGGCCTTTGATAACCCAGTTAGCTGCACTGGGGGGGGAGAGTGACAACCCTTGGAGAGTGGGGCTTGAACCCCCAATCTTGGGATCAGTGATCCAGCACCTTATACCGTGCGGTATTTCAATAAAGTTTATTTTATTTTTCGCTATAGACGTTCTTCTCTTTGATCTGTCTTTAATTAGTGGAGACTCCTGATGAATTTCTACCACAGTGGTCACAGAGCAACCAAAGACGCACACAAAAAAAGTCAATGGATAACCGTAACAATTGATTCTTATACCAAGTATTCAGTTCACACGTTTCTCTTCGACCTAGCGGACCACAGTAGCACAAGCAAGAGAGGAAGGGAAAATAAAAGAAAAGGGAAAACAAACAGCCTGGAACAGAGCAAAGCTTAAATAAGAAGAAATACCAACAAAAAGGCAGAATGAGTAATCACTGAAGTAAAGCAAAACATAAACACTGATTCAAACAGAAGTAAATAGAATAAAAGAAGGAAAAAAACATCAGATGACAAGACAGCAACTAAAACAAAATGAAACAGGCAGTTGAAGTAGACTGACATAAAAGCATTCCAAACTCACCTGTTACTTTGAAAATATGTCAGTTTTCATCATCAGGTGATTTTTACTTCTTACTCACAATCTGCTTGGTAATGGCAAAAATAACAGTAAACAGATATTAAACTAACAAATCCCCGCAGTGCAGCTAACTGGGTTATCAAAGGCGGGCCATGTCTGTCACTGTCTATGGTGAGAGGCATGTAAAAGAACCATTGCTGACTTTCGTAAAGAGTAGGCTGAAAAGCCGTCAGCATGTTTCTGGGGACAAGTAGCAAGCGTTCCTGCGTCCCAGTTAATCTTCTCCGGAAGAAACCAATTGCTACACTACCCTACGGGGATAAGATATGATGATGATGATGATGATGATGATGATGATGATGATGAAACTAACAAATCAGATATAAACTACTAAACATCTGCGTGAAACAAAACTTGGCATATCTACACATAATACCACATTACATTTACATACATTGGTATGTACGTAGCCTAATGGTTCAAGAAGTGGCCTTCTGACCAAAAGGTTGCTGGTTTGATTCCCGAACCAGCAAAAAAATAAATATATAAAAAATGTGTGGCAATGAGGGAGTGAGCTACACCTTCTTTTCCACCACATTAATGGCATTAAGCAATTGAGCAAGCCCCCTATAACCTCCAGCTGTTCTCTGGGTGCCCCCAATGTATGTAGCCCATGGCTCCGAATGTGTGTGTTCACTTTCGATGGGTTAAATGCAGACGCAATAATTTCCTTTGTTGGATTAATACAGAATATCAAAATCAGGTAGGCGTCTACTCATTTATATGAACAGTTGATGTATACGTCGGTAGATTTAATGCACAGCACTTCCACGTGAACTGTTTATTTGATGGTACACAGCACAGTAGTGTATGTGTGTATTGATTTATTACTTATTTTATTTTTTCCATAAAGTAGCTTTTTGAAGAAAAGAGTGTTTTGGTCGGCACAGACATAAACTATGCATGCAAGCTTTTAATAATTTTAGGTTTAATTTCCCTTTAACTGCAAAACCCATGCAAAAAAAAAAAAAGAATAAAACTACCTCCAAAGCCATAAAAGTCATTCCAACATTACCATAAAAAAAAAAAAAAAAAAAGAATATTACAAGTATATTAGAAGTCAGTGGGGCAAGTGGTGTAATGGTTAGGGTGCTGGGCTTATGATTGAGAGGTTATGGGTTTGAAACCCTGTTAGATGCCCTGATAGGGTGCTGGCTTACTGATCCAACAGTGAGTTTAAGTCCCACTATCACTAGGTTGTCACTGCTGTCCCTCAGTGAGCCTAAATGGCTTCTCAAAAGCCAGTCATATCTCTCACTGTCTGTGGTGAGAGGCACGTAAAGGAAGCACTGCTGTTGTTTGTCAGCATGGTCAAGCCCAGAGATGACCTGGAGAGCTGTCCAAAGTGTACCCTGCCCTCACCGATAATTGGATGAGATGGGCGCCAGCTTTCAAATAATAAATAAATGAACGAATGTTTCTTGTGTATACTATAACAATTATTCACCTCAGGCTTCATAGACATCACTCAATGGACACTTGACATTATATTTCAATAAGCAAACAATTCACCCGCAATTCATACCTATTAACACTGGCTGCATCAGGAAATGCAACGAGAGACCACATCTTTATAAGCAAAGATTCTAAGATTTCATCTGTAGGAAACTGTTGGTGTGAAAGTGCACATTGCGGCAGTTCCATCAGACACATTTAACCAGCACTGAAGGCATGAAGTGCAAAAATGACTATAATCATTTGGGGCCTAATGGTTAGAGAAGTCGGGTTTTGGGGTGAGGAACACATTTCCCTTCCTCCACAGCCGAAATGCCCCTGAGCAAGGAACAAGGGTTCACATAAATGGTAGTGCGCGCACACGTGTGTGTGTGCGGTGTGTGTGTGTGTGTGTGTGTGTGTGTGTGGTGTGTGGTGTGTGTGTGTGTGTGTGTGTGTGTGTGTGTGTGTGTGTGGTGTGTGTGTGTGTGTGTGTGATGTGATGTGTGTGTGTGTGTGTGTGTGTGTGTGTGTGTGCGGTGTGTGTGTGTGTGTGTGTGTGTGTGTATGTGTGTGTGGTGTGTGTGTGATGTGTGTGTGTGTGCGGTGTGTGTGTGTGTGTGTGTGTGTGTGTGTGTGTGTGTGTGTGTGTGTGTGTGTGTGTGTGTGTGTGTGTGTGTGTGTGTGTGTGTGTGTGTGTGTGTGTGTGTGTGTGTGTGTGTGTGTGTGTGTGTGGTGTGTGTAAAGTGTGTGTGTTGTGTGTGTGTGTATGTGTGTGTGTGTGTGTGTGTGTTTGTGTGTGTGTGTGTGTGTGTGTGTGTGTGTGTGATGTGATGTGTGTGTGTGTGTGTGATGTGATGTGTGTGTGATGTGATGTGTGTGTGTGCGGTGTGTGTGTGTGTGTGTGTGTGTGTGTGCGTGTGCGGTGTGTGTGTATGTGTGTGTGGTGTGTGTGTGATGTGTGTGTGTGTGTGTGTGTGGTGTATGTGTGTGTGTGTGTGTGTGTGTGTGTGTGTGTGTGTGTGTGTGTATGTGTGTGTGTGGTGTGTGTGATGTGTGTGTGTGTGTGTGTGTGTGTGTCTGTGTATGTGTGTGTGTGTGTGTGTGTGTGTGTGTGTGTGTGACGTGTGTGTGTGTGTGTGTGTGTGTGTGTGTGTGTGTGTGGTGTGTGTGTGATGTGTGTGTGTGTGGTGTGTGTGTGATGTGTGTGTGTGTGTGTGTGTGTGTGTGTGTGTGTGTGTGTGTGTGTGTGTGTGTGTGTGTGTGTGTGTGTGTGTGTGTGTGTGTGTGTGTGTGTGTGTGTGTGTGTGTGTGTGTGCTATGGTAGGGTTCAATGCAGAACCTAATTACCCTCCTGGGAATAAACAAGTAAATCAAAAATAAATAAATAAGTGAATAAATAAATTCTAAATATAGACCCGGCGGCCTTTTAAAATAATAGATTCTGCAGCACAGAGGTGTGATGGTTCATGCATCCTCTTCACAGCAAGAAGGTCCTGGGTTTAAGTCTCTGACTCGGGCATTTCTGTGTGGAGTTTGCATTTCTCTCCATACTTGCAATGGCTTCCTCTGGGTACAGTGGTCTCCTTCAACAGTCCCAAGACACCAACATTAAGATAATTCTCTCTTTCATATTATCACTTTGTTTGTGTTTGTTTTGTTCAATACCTGCGATGGTTTGACAAACTGCTCAGGGTGTTAACTACTTTGACCTAGAGTTGGTTGAGATGGGCTACATCCTCCCTGTCAAATTAGTAGGACTTGTACAAATAAATGTGTAACACACACACACACACACACCCACCCACCCACACACACACACACACACACACACACACACACACACACACACACACACACACACACACCACCCATGTATGTGCATTTGCAGGTGTGTGTGATCCATCCATTTTCCAAACCATTTAATCCCAATTAGGGTCTTGGGGAGGCTGGCACCCATCTCAGCCAATCCTGGGCAAATTCAGAGTACATCCTGGACAACTCGCCAGGCCATCTCAGGACCGAAACACGCTGACAGCCACGTAGCCTACCCTTGATGAAATTCAGCAATGGTTCTTTTACATTCATAGACACTGGGAGACATGGCTTGGCCTTTGATAACCTAGTTGACTGCACTGGGCGGGGCAACCCATTGACATGGGGGCTTGAACAAGTAATGCAGCACCCGATCCCCATGCCACCGCTGCCCCTGTGTGTTTGAGTGATGAACACATTAATCCTGACAGAAGAAAGTGCTCTCATCTGTTGCTATGGGCTCAACATTAAACGGCGATTAGCTGATTGCCTGGAGAGGACCACGGCATTACTGCACAGTGCAGTACAGTGGAGGTCTGTGATGAGGACGTCTATTCTAATTTCCCCGGCTGCCTCTCAACGCAATAAACTGGTAAACGTGGCAGACTGCTAATGCCACCCACATACACTCTCCTAGATGCCATATACAGCGGCCATTTAAAAGAATGAAAGAGAAAAAATGAACCCCAAGCTACACACGGCTATGTTTACAATCAGACCGGCTCTGTGTACGTGTTTCGAGCGTTTCCATTATACTGATCAGACGCAGGTGGGGAAATTGCTACATTGCAAATATTGACAGTTATGGATGATGCTACAGGTTAAGATCAATATGGACTCTGGACTTGATGCATTTGCCTTTTTTTGTGACAAACAACTCCTGTAGTGAGCAGCCGATATTTTTTATATGCGAGAATCGTACGTGACGTATAGAATTGATGGGAAAGTGACACAGATTTCTAAAATCCTACACTGTTTGTTTTCGTGTTTGGTTGGAATCCCTCCCTCGGAACATTTTACGCATTTCTACTCCGTCCAAGTCCGTTTCAGTCGAATGGAAACATTCAGTGATCAGCGGATATCCCGTTCATTTAATGTCTCTTTGGTGTCTGTTTTTACGTGTTTGCTCATTTGTTTGCCAGTCATTGAAATGATTGGACAGCTCTGGCTGGACGTGTCCCTCTGTGGATGTCTCAGATGGTGACAGGGGCATATGTTCATTATGGTCACATGCATCCTTCTGTGATGCTTTACCCTTCTTCGCCATTACGGTGAATTTCTGATCCAGTAACCTCAGTCGCAGTTTCAGTTGCTTCTGTCCCTGTCGTACTTTTAACTCTTTTTTTTCTTACTTACTCTAACGTTTCTTTCTTTCACAGTCGACTCCCTTCTTACGAAAACCCCTGAATACGAAAAATCCAGTATACGAAAAAGATTTTCCGAAATTTTTTTCCTCTGTATACGAAACGAGTTCTTCTTACGAAAAGCGCCAAACACGCCATTCAAACATTCAAACAATGTGCAAGTTGCTCTCTCATTGGCTGTCTCCTAACATCTTGCTCCACTGGCCTCCCATTGGCTTCCCATTGGCCAGGAGGGAACTGAATCTCCATAGTACTGTACCTATAATGCTTGTTTGTCACATGCGTAAAGGAGAGATGTACTGTTGGTTCGTGAGGTTCGTGAGTTTTTTTGAAAGTGCTCATTGCAGCTTATTTTTTGTTTGTTAACTTGTTTAATTCTGTCAATGTTTAATACATGTAGCGCGCTCCGCCGAATGTGGGGAAAAAAACGTGGCTCATCCGGACCTCCGAGCCCTCAAGCAACAGGTGAATGTTGAGTACTAAACAAGTATTTAACGCGCACTTACCTGCTTGACAGATCAGAGGTTCCGGCCGCATTCGGCGGAGCGCACTACGGAGCGCGCCACAAATGTTTAATAATGAATGTAAAAATGAATAAAAAACGTTTAATAATGGTTTAATTAATAAATATGTTAATAAAATGGTTTAAAATGTTAATAAAATGTTTAAATGGTTTAATAAATAATTTTCTTTTACTTTTAACACATATTTCATACACAATTGGTGTACTTTTATCGTTTTTAAAGGTTTATGGGGTAGTCTTGGGAGCCTTGGAACGAATCAGGTGTTTTACATGTAAAATTCACCTCTACTTACGAAAACTCCAGGCTACGAAAAAAGCGCTGGAACGGATTAATTTCATAAGAAGGGGGCCAACTATATTTATTATTTTATTCTTCATAAGTAGCTGCCTAGTAGTACACTATAGTGATCCCTCGCTACTCCTTGCTTCAGTTCCTGCGGCTTCAGTGCATCGCAGGTTATTCAAAAATATTCATTGAAAAATACAAAAAATAAGGAAATTAAGGAAAAATAGGGAAAAGTTAAGGAAAATGTCGCAGAACAAGGTCAATTATGAAAAAAAAAAAAACAACCCAAACAAACAAAAACAAAAAACAACACCCCCGCCCACAAAACATGCAAATTAAATACAGATATGCCTTGACATGGCACGGGATTCGAAACCATGACTTTCCTGCTGTGTGTCAGATATGTTAAGTACCATAGTAGCGTAGCACTCTACTGCCATCATATTCTTTTTTTACTGGACTGAAATATCAAACACATGCTACATCTACCCCTGTTACCCAATGCAGGATTGGGGCAGGCAGGGCATGAGAATAAATTTGTAATAATTTGGAAGTAAATTAAAGATCATATATTTGTATATACTGGTTACTGGTGTGTTGACATGCTTCTGGCATCACTGGCTCTCTTAGCGAGGCTGGAATCCCTCCTGGACAGCTCACCGGCCATCACAGGGCATAGACACTCTGACGGCTATGCAGCTACTCTTGACAAAAGTTAGCAATGGTTCTTTTACATGAACCTCCCACCATAGATAGTGAGAGACATGGCCGGCCTTTAATAACACAGTTAGCTGCATTGGAGGGACAGTAACAACCTTGTGGAGAGTGGGGCTCGAACCCCCAACCTTTGGATCAGTGATCAGTGACCTTTTACCACCAGGACACCGCTGCCACATTATTTGTATATACAGCCTCACACTGATAGACTCCATCTATGTAAGGAGATAAATAAAGAATGTACATTCGAAAATTCTATATATTTCTACCTGTATTACTCAGACACTCAAGCCACCCGATGTGAGAGTGGACTTGTAAGTAAATGAAAGAAGTGGTTCTTCATTACAGAAAAGTCTCCATTTGGTCATGAAAGGAAAAAACTGCGAGGAACATGATGACTGTGGGTAGAAATAGCCAGGAGTGATAGTTGTCTGGAGTTTTCTTAGCTACAGTTATTCTCCATTTATGTGTCAGAATCGCGAAGGTATAGCTTTCAGGCTTCGATGCTTGAACAGTGAACACTGTGTGAATGAGTTTACGCAGTGACCCTCAATATCAATAATGACAGATTTATCTGGGAGAGGTTTGTACTAGTTAGCTCTGTGATGGAAAAGATTGTAGTGTTAGAAGTGCGCATCCAGAGGGCTTGTAAAAGCAAGAGTAGCGTTCCTGCAGGGGGAGGTCTGGGCACCTTAGGTGGAGATAGTAACCCCAATCCTCCGGCATCAGAGCCCTCGCAGCGGGGCAAAACGGTGACGACTCAATGGCATACTCATAAAGCCAAAGCTAACGCTGAGGCTCGCTCAAGAGCGCACCAGTCGTCTGTGCTTCATGTGTTGAACAGATTTGCTCTCCTCAGTGAGACAACTGCTGAGAAACCTGAAAGAGCTCTGGTTATAGGAAGTTCTATTTTAAAGCATTTAAGATTAGCTAGTCTTTTAGGTGCACTAGCAGCGCTTAGCGATGTGTATCCCGAGAGTCAAAGCGCTGGACATAGCAGGTTATCTTAGGTTCTTAGGTGAGCACAGGTTCTCGAAGATAGTTATACATGCTCTGGAGTACCATGTATGCCTTCGTCAGTGGAGGCTACTAAGAGTAACTTTATAGAGGTGTGTAAATTAGGCAATATCTGATGCTGTAATATACTCTGGCCTCATCCCAATACAAGGATGCATGGGGATGTAGCTTGCAGCAGACTATGGTTGCTGAGCTGTTGAATGTCCAAGTGTTCATCTGAAAACAAAGTGAGCTTTATAGATAATTGGAGGACTTGAGGGTAAACCTGGCCTGATACGGCGGGGCGCAATCCATCCCACTCGAGAAGATGCTGCTCTCATTTCTTTCAGTATAGCACATAGTCTAAGAACAGGACTACTCAGTCAGTGACTGTCCAGAGCCAAACCCAGAGAGCAGACAAACAGGTTAATCTGAGCGTCTGCTAGATTCATGGATATATCATTCAAGGTCAAATTCAATGCTATAGAAACTGTCTCTTTCCCAAACTAACCAAAAATGTAAACAAAAATGTAAAAACTCTCAGAGAGCCTGTTTTAATAATTTTATTAACATAAATTTAAATCATACCAAACCTACAGCCTGTAGCTTTGATCTAAATATATAGTTGTTAAATGTCTCTTGCCTCTAAATCTCTTATTGTTAATGAAATCATTACGTATCAGGAATTTAGTGTAATGTAATGTAACCATTAAATCCAATGAATATAGAACCCTCCCTAAATCGCCACCCCTCCCTGAATCGCCATCGTGGTGGAGGGGTTTGCGTGACCTGAAATATCCTAGGAGCTATGTTGTTGGGGGCATAATACCCCTGGTAGGGTCACCCAAGGCAAAAAGGTCCTGGGTGAATGTCCAGACGAAGTGCGATTCAGAAGACCTTTATGACGGAGAGACATCCAAGGAAGCAGTCTCCCTTGCCCGGACGTGGGTCACTGGGGTCCCCCCCTGGAGCCAGGCCCGGGGGAGGGGCTCGAAGGCGATCGCCTGGTGGTCGGCTTCTGCCCATGGAGCCTGGCTGGGCCTCGCCCGAAAAGGAGACATGGGTCTGCCCTCCCATAGACCCACCACCTGTGGGAGGAGTTTTAGGGGTCGGGTGCAGTGTGAGTTGGGTGGCAGCCGAAGGCATGGGTTCTGTCGAACCGATCCTCGGCTACTTACTCTGACCCTCTGGACATGGAATGTCACCTCTCTGCCGGGGAAGGAGCCTGATCTGGTGCGTGAGGTGGAGCGATACCGACTAGATATAATCGAGCTCACCTCAATGCATAGCTTGGGCTCTGGAACCATCCACCACGAGAGAGGCTGGACCTTATTCTATTCTGGAGTTGCTCATGGGGAGAGGCGGCGAGCCGGTGTGGGCATTCTTGTTGCCCCCCGTCTCAGGGCCCAAATGTTGGGGTTCTCCCCGGTTGACTAAAGGGTAGCTTCCCTCTGTCTTCGGGTGGGGGGACGGGTCCTGACTGTTATTTGTGCTTATGCACCAAATGACAGTTCAGAGTACCTGCCCTTCTTGGAATCTTTGGTGGGTGTGCTGGAGAACGCTCCCTCGGGAGACTCACTCGTTGTCTTGGAAGACTTCAACGCCCATGTGGGCAACGATAGTGTGACCTGGAAGGGTGTGATCGGTAGGTACGGCCTCTCCAGTATGACCCTGAATGGTGTTTCGTTGTTGGACTTCTGTGCTTGTCACAGTTTGTCTATCATGATCACCATATTTGAACATAAGAGTACCCATAAGTGCACTTGGCACCAGGACACCTTTGGTCGCAGTTCGATGATTGACTTTGTAGTCATGTCATCGAACTTGCGGCCGTATGTTCTGGACACTCGAGTGAAGAGAGGAGCTGAGCTGTCTACGGATCACCACCTGGTGATGAGTTCACTACGGTGGCGGGGAAGGCTGCCTTCCAGACATGGCAGGCCCAAGCATGTAATCAGGGACTGCTGGGAACATTTGGCGGAACCCCTGTCGAGAAGCCTTAACTCCCACCTCCGGCAGAGCTACAACCATGTCCCAGAGGAGGCAGGGGACATGGAATCCGAATGGGCCATGTTTCGTGCCTCCATTGCTGAAGCAGCAGCCCATAGCTGTGGGACTCCCAAGGCAGCAAACAGGTACCGGCAGGCCAAACGTGCTGCAGCTGAGGCTGTCGCAGATGCAAAATCTCGGGTGTGGGAGGAGTTCGGTGAGGGTCTGGAGAGTGATTATCGCTTGGCCTCAAAAAGTTTCTGGACCGCCTCAGGAGGGGGAAGCAGTTCTCCACAAACACTGTTTACAGTGGAGGTGGGGAGCTCCTTACCTCGACTGGGGATGTCGTCGAGAGGTGGAGTGAATACTTTGAAGACCTCCTCAATCCCACCAACACGCCAATCCTGGGGGTTTGGGTGGGGGTCCACCCATCACTGGAGTGGAGGTCACTGAGGTTGTCAAAAAACTCCTCGGTGGTCGAGCTCCAGGGTTGGATGAGATCCGCCCAGAATATCTCAGGACTCTGGATGCTGTAGGACTGTCTTGGTTGACACGTCTCTGCAACATCGCGTGGTCATTGGGAGCTGTACCTCTGCATTGGCAAACTGGGGAGGTGGTCCCGATTTTTAAGAAGAGGGACCAGAGGGTGTGTTCCAATTATCGGGGAATCACACTCCTCAGGCTACCTGGGAAAGTCTATGCAGGTACTAGAGAGGAGGATCCGACCGATAGTCGAACCTCGGATTCAGAAGGAACAATCTGGTTTTCATCTGGGCCAAAGCACGCTTGACCAACTCTATACGCTCCACAGGATGCTGGAGGGGGCATGGGAGTTTGCCCAATCTGTCCACATGTGTTTTGTGGATTTGGAGAAGGCTTTCGACCGTGTCCCTCGAACAATCTTGTGGGGCGTGCTCGGGAGTAAGGTGTTCCGGACCCGTTACTATGGGTATTTTGTATTAAGTATTTTGGGGTCTATTTCACGAGTGAGGGAAGGATGGAGCGGGAGATCGACAGATGGATCGCTGCAGCCTCTGCTGTTAAGCGGAGCCTGTACCGGTCTGTTGGGGTGAAGAAGGAGCTGAGCCGCAAGGTGAAGCTCTCAATTTACCAGTCGATCTACGTTCCAACCCTTACCTATTGTCACGAGCTTTGGGGATTGACCGAAAGAACAAGATCGCGGATACAAGAGGCTTAAATGAGCTTCTTTCGCAGGGTGGCGGGGTTCTCCCTTATTGATAAGGTAAGAAACTCTACCATCCGCGGAGAGCTCGGAGTAGATCTGCTGCTCCTCCGCATTAAGAGGGACCAGTTGAGGTGGCTCGGGCATCTGGTCAGAATGCCTCCAGGGCGCCTCCCTGGTGTGGTGTTTCGGGCATGTCCAACTGGGAAGAGATCCCGGGGTCGACCTAGAACACACTGGAGGGACTATGTCTATCGGCTTGTCTGGGACCGCTTCGGTTTCCCCTCGGGAGAGTTGGAAGAAGTGGCTGGGGAGTAGGACGACTGGACCTCTTTGCTTAGGTTGCTATCCCCGCGACCCGACCTTGGACTTAGCGAAAGATGATGATGATGATGATGATGATAATGAATATGGAGCATTAAATGAAGTGAGTCCTGCTGGATACAGTTATATACACCAACCTCGTCTAACTGGCAGACGAAGAGCATCGCAGTTATTAATACTGATAAATTTCGACCTGATACAAAAACCCAGACATGAATCTAACATGTTTGAAATTCCATATGCAGTACTATCATTATGTACCTTCTTTTTTTCCTTTCGGCTTTTCCTTCAGGGATCACCACAGCAAATCATCTGCCTCCATCTCACCCTATCCTCGGCATCTTCTTCTCTGACACCAACTACCTTCATGCCCCCCCCCCCCCCCATCCCCCAGTGCAGCTAATTGGGTTATCAAAGGCCGGCCATGTCTCACACTGTCTATGGTGAGAGGTTCATGTAAAAGAACCATTGCTGACTTTCGTACAGAGTGGGCTGCAAAGCCGTCAGCGTGTTTCTGTCCCTTCAAATCAAATGTGCGAATCAGATGATTCACTGTGGTGACCCTGAAAAAGGGAAAAAGCCAAAAGGAAAAGAAAGAAGAAGACACTAAATAATGTAGCTCCTCTTAAATGAAAACCAATCAGACAGAAAAAAAAGTATCCCCCTGGTATAATGATGAAACACGCCCACTAAAACAGAACAAATGCAAAATAGAAAGAAAATGGCATCATACTAAATTACTGGTTTTCCAACTCGAATGGAAAGAGAGTCTCGTTAATTACAGAAAAGCTCTTAGTGCTGCAGGAGCAGAATATTTCTCAAATCTAATAGAAAATAACAAAAATAATCCAAAATATTATTTAACATTGTTGCAGATTTAACCAGGAGTAAGACCAAAAACAAAACATATAGACCATCAATTTATGGCAGTAATGAGTTCATGAGCTTTTTAAATTTTTTAAATTTTAATTGAAAATTGAAAATATCAGGCAAAAAAATTAAAGACAGAAATGTCAGTAACTAAAACAGTAAATAATAACATAATGAACTGCTATCAGATCCACAACTGGAGTGTTTTATCTCCATTTAAAAGACAGAACTAATCTCATTAATTTCCTCATCGGTCATCCACCTGTGTGCTTGATCCACTGCCTACATCTTTCTTTACACAAATATTATCAGACGGGATCAACCCTTTATTAAATGTAATAAATTCTTCCCTCAGCACTGGTTATGTACCGAAATCCTTTAAACTAGCAGTTACAGAACCGCTGATTAAAAAAACCGATCTCGACCCATATCAGCCGTCCAACTATAGACCAACATCAAACCTCCCTTTTATCTCTAAGATCTTAGAAGAAGCGGTAGCACAGCAGTTATGTTCATATCTTTGGAGGAATAACATTCACAAAATGCATCAGTCAGATTTAAGCCTCATCATAGCACAGAGGTAGTAAATGACCTACTGGTGGCCTCCGACCAGAAAATATTGCTGGAGTCAAGGGAAAAATCTTATTTATCTGACTGTTATCAGTTTGTATGCGTAAATGGTGATTATTCTGTACGTTCTAATGTTAAGTTTGGTGTTCCACAAGGTTCTGTCCTAGGCCCGTTGATTTTCTCTCTATCCATGCATCCTTTGGGTAATATCATTTGTGATCAGATAAAAAAATATCAACTCAATAAAGTTGAAAAAATGTGTAATGGATATTAGACACTGAATGCTGACTAACTTCCTCTTATTAAACTCTGATAAGACAGGCGTTCTTGTACGCGGATCTCAGGCAGATAGAAATAAGGTTTCTGTTTGGATGGTGTTTCAGTCTCATCATGTGTAGCAGTAAAGCACCTTGGAGCAGGTCTTTCATTTACAGCTCATGCAGATAATATTACTCGGGTAGCCTTCTTTCATCTCAGGAATGTTGTTATAAGAAAATAAGAAATATGATGTCAGTACATGATGCGTAAAAACTTGGTCATGCTTCAGTTACTGTAAAATTAGACTATTATGATGGCTTCCTCTCTGGATGTTCTAAACATAAACAAGCTCCAGTATATGGACATATTACCCCAACCTTATTTACACTGCACGGACTCCACTACATTTCAGATCGAGTATAAAATATTACTTTTAACCTATAAAGCACTTAACGGTCTCGTGCCACATTATCTTGGTGAACTTCTTGTCGTTTATGATCTGGCACGCCCCCTTAGAGCAAAAGGTGCAGGATGCTTAGTGATGCTTTCCTTGAATAATGAAGACTACTGCAGGGGGCGGAGCTTCTCTTACAAAATACGACAGTTATTTAATAACTTTCCGGGTAATGTTGGGGACTCAGACACAGTCTCTGTTTTTAAGACGAGGATGAAAACTCACTCGTTTAGTGGAGCATTTAGTTAAAAGGCTTTTATTATATAAAGGACCAGATCTGGGGGGCTCAGGCATAGAAAGTTCTGGTAAACTCCCTCCTGCTGATGAAGATCTAAATGAACCCAGATGTGCACTCAGACTGTGAAGATGACTTTCCACTGCTGGTGATATGAACTCTTTTTCACAATTATTTAGGACGTACAGTTGTATAAGCAACCGGACTACATTATGTACTGGAATGAATTCCTCATAATACTAGTGGCAGTGGTGGTCTAGTGGTATAGGGTGCTGGATTGCCGATCCAAAGGTTGGGGGTTCGAGTCCCACTCTCCACAAGGTTGTCACTGTCCCCTCCAGTGCGGCTAACTGGGTTATCAAAGGCGGGCCATGTCTGTCACTGTCTATGGTGAGAGGTTCATGTAAAAGAACCATTGCTGACTTTTGTAAAGAGTAGCTGCAAAGTCGTCAGCGTGTTTCTGTCCCTTGTTAAAAAGGGTTGTGACAGGAAGGGCATCCGACGTAAAAACCTCTGCCAAATCAAACGTGTGAATCAGATGATTTTCTGTGGCGACTCCTGAGTAAAAGGGAAAAAGCAGAAAGGAAGACAGACAGACAGACTAGTATATGGTTTATATCTTTATGGTTCCACCCAGATGAGGATGGGTTTCCCTCCTGGGCCTGGTTCCTCTCAAGGTTTCTTCCTCGCATCTACTGAGGGAGTTTTTCGTTTCCACCGTGGCTGTGGGCGATGCTCATTAAGGATGTGTAGGGGGGCGTAGAAAATGTTTAAATGCTTTGATGCTTTGTAATCTTCTTCTTTCACTGTGTAAAGCTGCTTTGCGACAATGTCAACTGTAAAAGGCGCTGAACAAATAAAACGGAATTGAATTGATACCTCTCTGCTGCTTTGTGGCCTTTCTGTTAAGAATGTGTGAATGATGGAAATGGAGAACACACACACACACACACACACTTCCTCAAGTTTGAAATATAATGACATCACAAGCAGTACTGCAGTACTTATTTTTTTCTCCTTGGGCTCACCCATCCGTCGGTGTGGAGATTGTCTGTGTGGGTTTCCTCCCAGTTCTCTGGTTTCCTCGAATCTCTCAAAAGACAGCAGGAGGTGATTACTTAATATCTGGGAACGAATGTCCGAATGTGTGATGTATTGATGTCCAATCCAGAATATAGTGCCTTTCATGCCCTTTATTTCAGTGATGTAGTGGTTAGGATGTCCACCTCACAGCAAGAAGGTCCTAACTTCGAGTTTCTGTGTGGGGTTTGAATGTTCTCACCGTGGTTGCTTGGGTTTCCTCTGGGTACTCTGGTTTCCTTCCAAGGTCTGAAAACATAGAGAATTGAGTGATTGGCTTTCCTGGGAAAACCCCCAACACACACACACACACACACACACACACACACACCCCACTATAAGTGAGTGTCAATGGTTATATATGTAGTGCCTGCGACGGCCTGGAAAGCTGCTCAGGGTGCACCTGATTTTCAGCACTAAACATTTAAGAGGGTTACCTAGGCAATATGGATTGACAAAACTTCAGCTGCAAAGCAATTTGTGGTCTTTATGAGGTGAGTCGCAATGTCGCTCATCGCTTCCTGTGGCTGTGGATTTGTTATTTATAAGGTTTGTTATACAGTATTTATATATATATTTATTGTCATTATAAGGTTCAGTTCAGTTCATTTTCTGTAACCGCTTCATCCTAATTAGGGTCGAGGGGAGGCTGGTGCCCATCCCAGCCAACTCAGGGCGAGGGCAGATACACCCAGGCCATCACAGGGCGGAAACACGCTGACGGCTTTGCAGCTACTCTTGTCGAAAGTCAGCAATGGTTCTTTTACATGCCTCACACCATAGACAGTGAGAGACATGGCCGACCTTTGATAACCCAGTTAGCTGCACTGGGGGGGGGACAGTGACAATCTTGTGGAGAGTGGGACTCCCACCCCCAACCTTTGGATCAGCGATCCGGCGCCTTATACCACTAGACCACCACTGCCCTCATTATAAGGTGTATAATTTATTTATATATTAACACACGTTGCCTGTATGACATTAACTTCTATATAAATTTTATATTATATATAGGTGGGTGTGTCCCCTTAAGATGTGGCAGAAGTCATTTCGCGGTTTTTCGCATATAGCGGAGAGGGTTGGTCCCCATTAATCGCAAGATAAGAGGGATTACTGTATTGACGTTTCTTCAGGACGAAGCGCAAGGCGTCCAGCTCCCCATACTTCAGAGCACGAATTCGAAATCGAGCAACTCTTTCTGTTCACAAATCCATGTTAGAGATTTACATGGAAGGCAGGCTGCCTTATTAGTGGTGCATTATGGGATAAAGAGTTTGCACCATTCCAAAATGGTAGATGTAGACTGTAAGCAGGTTTCCTCGATAGACTCTGGATACGTAACAATGATTGGTGCAATCGAAAGGTTCTAAGGCCAACATACAGCATGTCCATCAGACAGCTCCAAAAACTGTTGTTGAAGTTGAAGGAACCTGATCTTCATGTGAATGTTTCCATGGTGACGTTCTACACATCTGACTGAAACTGGATAAGAGCTTGTTTTGGGGTTTTTTTTCGTACCCCAGACCAGTGACCTGCAGCTGAGGTGGTGAAGAACCGCTGTTATACTCCCCTATGCTGACCTGGCACACACACACACATACACGCAAGCAAACACACTTAAAAATTAACCCGAGCCACCTCGGTTATTACAGAGTTAAGCCTGAGACAAGAGAAAAGCCTGGAGGTCAGCGAGAGCGTCAACACACACACACATACAGATGAGTAATCTACACCCAACAAAACCTTTATTACCACAGGGACACAAACTCCCACTCCAGGATAATCCGCAACGCCATCTTCCTCCGGCGTTCTTCAGTCAACGGTAGGACAATACTTCAGATGTGCTCACTTGATATTGATCGTGACGCTGATTTGAGCCAATCATATTTCGATGTTTCAGTCAATTCTGCTCTTGACCTCCTCAATCGGCACTGTGTGGAGCTGGGGTACATCCTGAACAGGTTATCAGACCATTACAGGGCAACACACACACACACACACACACACACACACACACACACACATAGCCATACCTGGGTGTACTTTGGAACAGCCAAAGAACCCGAAGGGCGAAAACATGCAAACTCCATAAAGGAGCGGTCCAGCCCGGGACTCGAACCCAGGGCCCAGGGAAAAAAAAAAGTTTTAGAATTCTACAGTTTTCTTCAATGGGTGCTGTTCTTCTCTGATGTAACAGATCAGGAACGGGATCGGTGTCATGCAAGCGCATATAGGCTCGAAAAAATTCCTGCACACACTCGATTTGGTTGAGGAACAAACATGCAGAAGTTGATGAGACCTGATTGAAGACAGACAGACAGAGTTTACTCATCATGTTCTCAATGCACCACCAACATAAACCGCAAATAAAAAACGATGAGGTCTGAAACAAGTCATGACTCACAGTTAGTGATGAGCTGTAAGAGAGAAACAGATGTCAGCTGGAGTTCAGGGTTTTTTTGTTTTTTTGTTTCTTCAGGGATGCAAGCAAAAACAACTGGTAGCATCTCTATCCTCTTTGATTTTGTTTTTATTATTATTATTATTATTATTATTATTATTATTATTATTATTTTCTAATGGCAGCTATTTATTTACAAGATCTTCATCAGGTCATGAGTAGAAGACACTGACCAGCTATTATCTCCACCCCATCGTGCACGGAGTGTCACCTGTCAGGTCCAATTTTCCTAAAATGAATGCAAAGCCTGATATCACTAACATTATGATTTATTTTAACATGTCCATGCACAATGGGGTAATTAAAAAAAATTACCAGTTTCAAGACAATAAACTGAACTTGATCTGTGCCATAGCTCTGATTGGTTTCTTTCATCATCATCATCATCATCATCATCGTTGTCGTCATCCTCCTCCACTTGATCCGGGGTTGCTTCATGGGGGCAGAAATCGTAGCAGTGAGGTGTAAATGTTCCTCTCTCCAGACACTGCCTTCAGCTCTTCAGGTGTGTGTGTGTGTGTGTGTGTGTGTGTGTTCACGGAGCTGATATCAACACCGAAGCGTTCCCAGACCAGCCGAGACACGTAGTGCCTCCAGTGTGTTCTTGGTCGACCCCAGGGTCTCCTTCCGGTTGGTTATGGCTGAAACACTACACCAGGCAGGTTTGGGTGGTGTTGCAATCAGATGCCCGAGCCACGTCAACTGGCTCCTCTCAACACGGAGGACCAGCGGTTGTCCCCCGAGCTCCCCCCGGATGACTGAGCCTCTCACCCCGTCTCTGAAAATTAAATTTTCCAAAATTAAATAACTAGGCCCTGCGATGGACTGGCGAGCTGTCCAGGGTATACTCTGCCCTTGCCCAGAGTCGGCTGAGATGAGCACCAGCCTTCCCGCGACTCTAATTATGATTAAGTGGTTACAGAAAATGAATGAATGAATGATAAATAACAGGACGTGTGATTCCCCGATGTTTGTGTGAGGGCGTGATCTGGATGTATTGTTGACCGCATGAACGCGTTTCCTCCGCCGTGTGCTCTGGATTTCTCTGCTTCTGGCGTACACAATAATTCGTGGTTTACCAGTAAGAAACTCCCGGAGTCGTTTTTCCAGTCCTGTCACTTTAGCAGATTCCTGAAGTTTTCATCAACTGGCCGACTCAGAAATCCTCAAACTAAATTCCCCTCCGATGTTCTTTATACGTTTGGTCTTTCTTTTCTTTATATTCTTTATACTTCAGAAGCACACAGCGCACATCTTCCACTGTCGTTGTTTCCCAAAATGAATAAAGTTCTGTTCAGGTCACTGTGTCTGACTAAAGGCTTCTAACGATGTTTTTCTTGCTTGTGCTCCGATGTTAGAAACACTGATCCACACCACAGCTCTCTCTCTCTCTCTCTCTCTCTCTCTCTCTCTCTCTCTGTTGAGCTGCTGCGGATAAAACTGACACACAGAAAAGCAAAAAGGAAACAAAAACGTTCATTCACTACTTTAATTTTTTATCACCAGCATGATGCTACATGATTCAGTGACAGTTTTTTTTGTGTACTTTCATTTTTCAGCTAAAAAGAAACAAACAAAAAAATATTGTTTTTAAGAAAAAAAAATTGTCATTTTTGATTGGCCAAATTTTGGTTCTGAATATTTTGGAGTACAAGCAGGCAACAATTTGTAATGTTAAAAGAACAAAAAAAAAAGAAGAAACTTTGGCTCCCATTTGGGTGTTTATGTTTTTGGGAAATAAATGCCATTTTCAGTTGGTCAAATTCATTCATTTGTTCAGTTTCTGAATCGCTTTAATCCTAATTAGGGTCGCGGGGAGGCTGGTGCCCATCCCAGCCGACTTTGGGCCAAGGCAGAGTACACCCTGGACAGCTCACCAGGCCATCGCAGGGCAGAAACTCGCCGACGGCTTTGCAGCTCCTCTTGTCGAAAGACAGCAATGGTTCTTTTACATGAACCTCCCACCACAGACAGTGAGAGACACGGCCAGCCTTTGATAACCCAGTTAGTGCACTGGGGGAAATTGGCCAAATTATGGTTATATATTTTTTGCCATATAGTAATTGATTTGCAATGTAGACTAAAAATAAATAAATAAATAAATAACCCTTTTGATTTTATGCTTTGTGAAAGGTTTTGATTTGGTCTTTTTCTCTCGGCTCTCCGTGACACCTCAGACTCATTAAATCAGAAGAAGAAACTGTTCCTCCAACACACTGTGACACAGAGCCACTGCATCTCTACCCCATTAATCCTCCAACATTCGTTTTGTTTAGCTTGTATGACTTTGGAAGAAAAGCTGCATTCATCTCAAATCTAAAAACTTTTGGTTGCACCTTTAATCCCATCGGTATCATTTCACCTGGCACTGAAACCGAATAACACATCCAGGAGTTTTCTTTCATGTTTAATATTCTCCATACAATTAAAAACAAAAAACGCAAGACAGAGTTATTGTGCATATTTAATACACTGCTTATTACAGAATGTTACCTTGATTGGCTTTTGGATGTAAATAATTTATGTAAATAAAAAGAGAATTGCTGCTAGTAAAGGCAAAACTGGCAATTAATGCATCAGCGCACAGAGCAAAGACATCCAGGCCTGAATCATTCAGCAGAAACGAGGAGACAGAAATTCAGCTCCAGGTATTTTACTGTAGGATTATTTACCTCGTTACTCATCAAATTCAGGAGCAGCTCTCAGGGATTCGTTAAACCCCATCAGAGCTCATCCTTAATACTGCAATTATTCCACATTTCATTATCAAGCTCAGAGTGGTTCATACAATTAAGAGACCGGAAACACAGCCCGGTAAATTTAACCTGCTGTTTCACTTAAGAGATCACAAGGAGTCCTGCACGTCCAAAAATATTTCAACATAATTCACTAATCATCTGAATAGCAGAGTGTGAAAGGCGGAACATTTCTTATAAAACAGAAACAAATCAGGGACACGACAAAGGAAATGTGGACACTGTGTGTGTGTGTGTGGGTACACTTCACATTACCCATGGAAAGAGAGAGCAATGGTGGAGGGAGGGGAGAGAGAGGTGCAGATAGAACAAGAGACACAGAGAAAGATAGTGCATGAGAGGGGGAGAGAGAAAGAAAGAAAAAGGAGAGAGAACAATTGAGAGACGGGATAGTGTGTATGTGTGTGTGTGTGTGTGTGAGAGAGAGAGAGAGAGAGAGAGAGAGAGAGAGAGAGAGAACGAGATATGGAGGATATCACGAGCGATAGAGAGAAAGAGAGAAAAAGAGGAGAGAGGGGGGGGAGACAGAACAAGAGACGCAGGGTAGCGCGCGTGCGATAGAGAGAGAGAGAGAGAGAGAGAGAGATAGACCCAGGAAGGTCCTGTGTATTTGAAGGTTTAAACTTGCACTGCCCCCTGGTGGCTGTTTACTAATCTCAGACTGTATGGAGCAAAAGTGCTTCTGACTCGGGAACAACGACAACAACAAGAAGGAGAAACAGACATTTAGGAGAAAATGAAAGCAGGTGTTCATTTTAAAGCCGATTTTATAAGCTGACACTTAATTAGAACTTGGCAAAACTCTGAGATTTTTAATTAGTATTGTATAGACTAGACTGGAATGGCGTGATTTGATTGGTCCATTGCCTCAAAGATTATAACTCATTGGTTTGAGTCTTAATGCTTAATGTTGATGCTCAGATTGACAGCAACTCTTGGAGCAGGCAGGCATCATCATCATCATCCTCATCCTCACACTTTAACAATGTACAAATAAACAAACAAACCAAAAAACCTATAAAAAGTTTGTTGTATGTGTTACCACCCAACCGATTAATCCAATTAAGGTTGTGGAAAGGCTGGAGCCAATCTCAGCAGATACTAGGCAAAACAACTCACTAGACCATCGCAGGGCAACGCACACTCTCACTTCACACCTCACACCTTTGCAATTTGGAATCATTAGCCTAATGTGCATTTCTGTGGACTGTCGGAGGAAACTGGAGTACCTGGAGGAAACCCACCCAGGCACAGGGAGAACATGCAAACCCCACAGTGAAATGCTCAAGCCCGGGACTCGAACCCAGAACCTTCTTGCTGTGAGGTGGACTTGCTTACCACTGCATGTCCGTACAGTACAGATGTGATGTAAATGTTTGATGTACAGTACAGATGAAGTCGCTTTGCTCTTCTCGCGGTGCGGAGCTCGATTGACCGCCTTCTGTCACAGTTCCCGTGTAGCAAACACGAAAACCAGTATCTGCCTCGGGCTCTGTGGAGGCCACAGAACCGATTAGTCCCTTTGATGTTCTGTGAACGTCCACCTAGCCTTCTGCGTGTAACTGTTAGTCATGTTCAATGCTTTTTGGAATGTATTTTACAGCAACGTTAAGGGTTGCTGCCTTCTTTACAAGATTCACACATTTTATTATTTCCCAGAAGAAATTTTCAGTAACTGTTTAGTCCTGATCCAGGTGATGATTGATGTAGGGTCTGTCACAGGGGCGGTGGATGTGAGGTGGGGCACACAGCATGGACGACAAACTAAACCTTTACGCTAGGTTTATACTGGAGAACCATGTCTGTCATCTCCGCAATTAAAAATTACAGAGCTCCATGATTTATGACTTGCACTTTGAGCACGAGTTCGAAGATTGAAAACTCACATTCCAGAAGTGAAGGTTGAAGGAATAATATTGCCAAGTTCATCAAGATTCCCTCTGATGGAACGACATACGCTCACTTCCTTGTCACTCACAGCGATCGCCAGCCAATCATGTGCGACTGTGAGCTCATTCAAATAAGGAGGGGTGTCGGATAGTGTGTTAGACCGTCTCAAAAATAAGCCGAGACTCAAAAACAGGCGGGTAGCTGGCATTGCATATCACGGTGGGGGCGTGTACATGCTTATGCCCCTCCCTGGTCGATGGTGCCATGTGATAGGGGAGTTAATACCAGATGGGTGGAAACTGGATATGAATAAATTAGAGAAAAAAAATAAAGAAAAATAAAAAAGATTCCCTCAGTTGGCACACCAAGGTCCACGCTCTACTGCACTTCCCAAGTTCTATCACAAGTGGCATCAAATTGTAACACATCATCATAAGTGTGGGGAAATTTTTTGACAGTCAAAAATTTTGCCACAATTGGTGCAATCTTCACGAATCCACTAAGTTTCGTCAAGATTTGACCCTCCCCAACACACACACACACACACACACACACACACACACACACACACACACACACACACACACACACACACACACACACCATTCTCTCAAATTGTAGAAATCACAGGTATCATGCCCCCGTATAAACCCAGGGTGAGCAAAGACACCTACACGGACACGTCATGACAATTTAACGTCTCCGTTATCCATCGACTGGAATGTTATGTGGAGGCTGGAAGAAACCAGAAAAGAACATGTGAAAGAGCCTGGGATTGAAACACAGACCATGGAGCTGTGAGCTGGTGACTGCCTGAATTATTTTTATAAGCGAGTTTATTACACCCTTACATGTCCTGGTATAAATGTACACTTGATAAACACTTCAATGTAGATATGAAACACTGTGTGGACTTTTGCAGCTACGTGTGCGAATACTTTAGGCACTTGTGGATGGCATGCACACTACAATAACTACAGTAAGGGTTAATGTCTTCATTCCTCACAGTACCACACCTACAACACACACCGGATTAGTAACAACAAGTATTTTGGGTACTTAAGTAACCTGTACAAGTTATTCTCAATATTAAAAAACAAACAAACAAACAAACAAACAAACAAACAAAAACATAAATTGGTGCAAAATAAGATTTCAAACGGTTTTTAGGTTCTTCTTCACACCTGAAGAACACACTCACTTCTTAATATTCAATATTACATTCCCTACATGTATACTGTGCTGATATTTACGCTGAGATGACTGAAGAGATAATGAACCAGGATTGGCCTTCGAATTGAAGCCTCCTGATAAAATCTCATTCAGTTTTGAAATGAAATCGGAACATTATACCTGTAAATGTGAAGCTTTGCACTGCGTAGAACTCACATCCCTTCTGGGTTGGATTTAAAGGTACGATGTGTAAGATTTAGCGGCATCTACTGGTAAGATTCAAGATTTCTACCAATTTTAACTTTACCTCTGACTCCTCCCCCATTTGAAACCTGTATGCTTCTGTGCTAAAGTAGCAACATGGTGGTGCAGGATGGAGGCCTCTGTCAGAGTGGACTGATGTATGTAGATATATGCAGCTTATTATCAGGTAATTTAATAAACTAATAGATCCTCCAAAACGTTCCACACTGAACCTTTAACTCATTAACATGGCTTCAGGTTTATCTTGACCTTTTATGTGGTGTGGGGCAGTTTTCAATCTGAATTGAATGCTGGTTGAGCCTCGTTTAGGGAGGTGAGAACAGTGATCACCCTCAAAAGAGGAGAGAAGCGGTTTTGGTCCGATTATATACATAAACTTCTATTGTAGCTCTGATTGTTGTGAGCAGACAAAATGAAGGCAATGGGGGAGGTGCATTAAACGGGGAATGAATTTTTGGTTTCAGTGGCTTTTCGTAAGATGTCCCATGGGATGAAAGACAACTTAGCGGTACACTCGGCTTCTGGACTTCATATCCGTCTGTCCCATCTGGCTCATCTCAAAACCCTTAAGCCGCATCCTTGTTTCTCTTACAAGCATCTCATCCTTGTGTCCTAGTCCCGCCCACTGAGGAATCATTATAGTTACCTTTACAGCATTTAGCAGACACTCCTGCCCATAGTGATATACATTTATTATTTTACACAACTGAGCAATTGAGGGTTAAGGGCGTTGCTCAAGGGCCCAACACGTGGCACCTTGGTTGTACTAGGGCTAGAACCCCTGACCTTAGGGTGAGTCATCCAGACCCCTAACCACGCCTTCTTTAACAGATGTGAGGAAAACCATGTAGGAGCAAAACGCATTTTAAGAGAAATGAGACACCGTTTGCACTGAAGCGTCACACAGAGCGACGTCCACTGCTGATGACGGCACCATGGCTGACCTGCTGTATATATATATATATATATAAAAACATTTATCATATGAGGGGGCAGGTTAGCTATACATTGCTCGTTGCTTTCTGATGCACAAATAAAAGAAATGGGATGAACAGCAAAGATGGTGGACCAGAAGAACCGAAACAAGGATCTAGAGGTGAAGAAACGACAGAAAGGGTTTTAGGATGCACCGACTGTCTGTCACAAAATCTTGTGATATGTGGATGGAAATCTGAAGGGGACAAAAATTCTGATGTTGCGTTTTCATCACAATGGGAGATCGCAGCCACAGAGCTTAACGCTCTAGTGCATAGACGTTAGTAGTGAGCCAAAAGTCCAAACTGCAGCCCAACACACAAGCCTGGTGTTCTGGAATCGAACTAACAATCAAAAATGCTTATTAACCTTATTTATATAATTAGCAAATAATTTTACTTTGACTTGGATATGCGTTTAGTACTTCATGTGATTTTTTATTTTTTTATTTCTATGCTCACTGTGCAAAGGCTTTTCTTTTTTGTGATGCAATACTTCTGATTGGCGAACAGAAGAGTTTTTTTTGAATATTAACAATCCCTTCAGATTTAAACATTTACCTTTGACACGTTCTCCTCTGACTTGAAATCAGTAAACAGATCAATAGTGAGTATTTAAATTTACACAAGACGCGATTATATTCCATGTATTACGCGTATCAAAGCTGTCAGTTAGAGAATTCGCTAAAGTACCTCATAATATATTCAGGGTTGATGTAAACAGTTCTGAACAGTTTTACAAACCATTCAAAGAAAACTGCTTTATAATCAGTTTTAAAATCCTTATGACTAATGCATTTCAGAACACCTGGACAGGGTAACCTGATAGCGGACCAGCATTAAACAGAGGTGATTAACACCTTCACACGGCGCAATTAGCTTTCAGGGTTTTATGTTTAGTTTCTTGGTTGTTTGGGACTGTAGAGATCCAGCCCTGGAGTCTGGCACCAATACTTTAAGATCAATGGCTCTACTCTTTCTGAACTTCACCATACAGAGTTAGCCCGCTAACTCTGCTCCACCGCTCCGATCTGGTTTATTTCTTTTTACAAATGTCTTAAACTACTGCATTATTTAAAAAGCTGAATCTAAACTTGCTGCACTTCCGCCCTAAAGTCAGGCTAACTTTAGGTTACAGGGTATGATGGTTATAAAGCTAAATTAAATATCCAGCTATGAGGAAGAGAGCAAGCCAGATTTCTCACTCCTTCAACAGCACCGTCTAGCAGATGGAAGGGGCTGGCGTGTGATCTTGAACGACTCGTTGCTGTCCACGTCTGTGTTCTCCAGCGGGGGGATCTGACGACCTGCGGAGCAAACATTTGGATACTGATTACTGACTTCCATAATTTTCTGTCTACATATGGTTAAACATTCACTGTCAAAAGTGTGGACATGCCCACTAACAGAGAGGTGCTGTTCATTTTGAATTATTTTAGACTATTAAACAAAAATTCACACTGTGAGATAACGCGCACACAAAATTAAACAGTGCACCTGATGAAGCTTTGCAAACGACTTCTTGAATAATAGTATTATACACACACACACACACACACAGACACACACACACACACACACACACACACACACACACACACACACACACACACACACACGCATGAAGCACTCTATCCAAAGTAGGCGCTTGTCGCACAGACCACTTTTGAGATAAAGGATTCGGATTTTTGCATAGACTATAAAGTATTGAACTATCACTTGCTCACGTGAAATCGACTAAAACGCACTAAAATGTCTCCCCCCTCCGCTTTTATAAGTCACCCTATGCTCCTGTCTCTTCTGGAAATATTCACCACAGCCATTTCCATCCTTTTTGCAAAATCTATCAACATCTGTCCTTCTGTGTTCTTGTCCTGGATACCAAATCTTCTCGTCATTTCCTCGTCCCCTCTGTTGCCTGCACCAACATGTCCATTGAAGTCTGCACCAATGACTACTCTTTCACCTCTCGGGGTACTCTGCATCACTTCATCTAACTCACTCCAGAATCTCTCCTTCTCTTCTAGCTCACATCCTGCTTGTGGGGCATAAGCACTAACAACACTGAACAGCACACCTTCAATTTCTAACTTGAGACTCATCACTCAGTCTGACAATCTTTTCACTTCTTGAACATTCCTGACAAACCATTCCTTCAAAATGACTCCTACTCCATTTCTTCTCCCATCCACACCATGATAAAACAGCTTAAACCCTGATCCTAAGCTTCTAGCCATGCTACCTTTCCTGTCTCCTGAACACACAGTATGTCCACCTTCCTCCTCTGCATTATGTCAGCCAGCTCTCTATCTTTTCCTGTCATAGTTCCAACATTCAAAGTCCCTACTCTCAGTCCTAGACCTTATCTCTTCTATCACTGCCTAAAGATACGCCTCCCTCCTCTCCCTCTTCGACCAACAGTAGTCCAGTTTCCACCAGCACCCTGTTGGTTAACAGCACAGGTGGCGGTCGTTAACATAGGTCTTGACCAATCCGGTTTGGAAGTCACATTGATGATCCGCATAGTAGATATAGCACAGATTTTACATCAGATGCCCTTCCTGACACAACCCTCTACATTCATCCGGGCTTGGGACCAGCGTGAGAGAGAACACTGGCTTGTGCCCCCCTCACGGCTGCATTTATATATACCATATTCGACATGATAAGCACCCAGAGCGCATAAAAAATTGGAGTGGGTGGGTGCTTATTAAAATGTTACTAGTGGAGTGGAACGGTAAGCACTTATTACCATCGAGGTGGAAAACATGAATAATAACAGAACAATAAAAGAGTTTTAATGGTATTTGTGTTATCCGTTTTGTGGTATCAATCAAATTACTTACATGAAAGCTGAAAACAAACAGAAAAAAGCATAAAAAAACTTAAAAAGCATAAAAAAAGCATAAAAATGTTTCCCTCCAGATGCTGTTCCTTTAAATATTTCCCCCAGATGTAAAATCGAGCCAATCAACATGAATGTCAACTTTAGCACTTGGCACACTGAACCAATCAATACAAACAAGCACATGGCCAGGAACATGCTTAAATGTATGAAGACAGTGAGCAGGAGAATCAGGTAAAAAATACTCAGCATCACTTTCTGATAGGTCCATATATGGCTCATCTCTCCATTTATTCAAAGCATCCGCTAGTCTTGCTGTAGCAGTTTCTAACGGTTCATCGGTTGTTGGACATTTACCAAGAGAACACAGCAGAATATTTTCATGTTTTTTAAAGCACAGCGGAAAAATCAAATGTGTTATTACTGATGAACATTATAGACATTCCCCAGTGGCAGGGGGTCTTAAAATACCGTGGAACTCACTTTTTTAACAGGCAGTGAAAGTCTCATTTTACGGTTAGAGAGACTGATCGAATAAAATTGGTAAGTTCGATCTACGATTTTGTTCCCAGTACACATGGGCGATTATTAGACGTAAGATTAAAAACACTGAGGGGGTATTGGACATATAAATGATATAAACGGAAGAATTCACAACCTATTCTTGTGGTTTTGTGCACAAGATCTATTAAGCAGATTTAAGCGGATTGCACTTTTGAAAATGTAAATTAAAACCCGCCAGATGATGAAAATACATATATTCATATATAACATGAAAGTTTTGACATTTCACTTTAATCACAAAGCTGTAGATAAGTTTATAATATTTTAAACTTTAAATAAAAGCCCCTTGTTTGGAAACATATTTTTTTAAATAATAAAACTTTTTTACATTTATGCTGTTTTCTGTTTTTCCTGGTGAGCCGTCCAGGGTATACTCTGCCCTTGGCCAGAGTTGGCTGGGATGGGTGCCAGCCTCCCCGCGACCGTAATCAGGATTAGGCGGTTCAGAAAATGAATTAACTATTCAATTCAACAACTTCCACTAAGGTATCTGGATGCTCTGAGGAGGCTAACTGATGTGAAGCCAACTTGCCTTTTAATTGCCTCTTTATTCAGAGTTCAAGTCAAAGTACGAACAACATGAAAAGCACTATCTCGGTCCATACATTAGGCCCTTGACTATTCACGGTTTTGCACTTGTGGGTTGAGTATTCACGGGCTGCCGTGCAGCTCGCACGTGATTCAAATTCAGCCAATGGCTGTCCTCCTTCCTGCTGATTGGTTGAGGTGATGTAATGCCCTTTTTTCCTCATTCGCACACAAGTTGGCAATGAGCCTTTTTAGTGTGTTTTAATTACCAGTTAAGTTCTATGATGTCACTGAATCGCCGGCTTAAGCACCAGAAAAAGGTAATGAGGTTGGATGTCTCTTCTGAAGAGATACCACTTTCTCCAGAAGAAACGACAGTTTCCTCTGAAGTCACATCATTGCTGAAGAGGAATACAGTAATGTTTGAACTGTTGTAAAACACTCCACTATTAAAGTCTTTTGTAATTATTATTCCAGTACATGACCTAAGGTAATGTTTAAAATGTTTGTATGTTATATTTTAATTTACTGTGATGTAGCATGTTTCTCATTGTGTTTTGTTTATCCAGTTTATTACATTTCTTGTTCTTTTATGTCCTTTTTGTTATGGTCTGTGTTTTGGGGGACTTTGATTTTGGCGCTGTGCCTCTCACTAACTGTTTACTTCCTGAAGGGCGTGGCTGAGCTGCTCGGGAGCACACACACCTGAATTCACTATTCTCATTTACTCCCAATAAACAAAAGCACCCTCAGCTCTGCGCCAGAGGATTAACTCACATCAACATCACCGCTTCTTTGGTTTGTAACGCCTCTTACTCTATCACTCTAAAATTCTGTTTTGTACTCCGGTTCCGGCTGGGGGGGGGGCGTGGCTGAGCTGCTCAGACTTAATGCAGTTAATACCTGAATTCAGTCGTGTCATGCCTAATGCAATACCGTACGTTCCTCTAGTAGGCATTTTTGAAAACTACAGTGCTGTATGTTTATAAAGAAAATGCATTGAAAGGTGTTTTATGCGTATGCTGTATAATGTTTATAATTTAGCATCAATAAATATAACAGTAAAAATTGAAAAGTTTTTATTAATCATTACTACATTTTACTACATTAATACTGTATTAATGAGTAAGACTGTCTATAGAATGTGTTTCAGAAGCATATTTCAGCGCATGTAATAGATACATAGTATTTTACTTACAGCTGCTCATTTGCGCATGTGACGTCATACATGGGGTTTTACTTCCGGGTACAGAACTCGCGGATTATATCGATTTGCGGGAGGGCCCGGAACCGAACCCCAGCGAATGTCAAGGGCCTACTGTATACAGTAGGTGTTTTTGTATATAATTTGCAGAAACAGGGAATACAAACAACTCTTTCATTTTTTTTTTTTTTGCATTTAAAGTCTGGTAATGTTGAACTGCTAGCTTCAAATGACTGAGACAAACTGTCTGTCATTTTGATATTCATCATTATCAGGTGAGCTTTTTAATAAATGAGCTTTTTAATCCCGATAAAAGACCAATCAGCCGATCCATTCCAGCACAGCCAAATTATTAAGATCCATTATTATTATAAATTAATTTGAATCATTATAAAAGATAGTCAATTAAATATCCATACAGTTTACCAGAAAAACATTAAAAGCATGCATAATAATTTTCCCTCTGTAGTCCACCATTCCTGCTAATGGTAGCAGTGTGTGTGTGCATTAAACGTGAACTAATAAACCGAGCTGATAAATGTACAGTTTACAATATTTAAAAATAAACACAGCAGGATATTTCAGCATCACTACAGCAGCAGCACACAGTTACTGAACTGTCCATTACACAAACACATGTAGAACGCAGTACTTACTAATACTCTGAAAGAGTTCCTCTACATTGACAGCATTTCTAGCACTGGTTTCGATGAATATGGCCGCAATAGACTCTGCAAACTCCTTGGCATCTTTTGTAGGAACTTCCCTGCAAAATATGACATTAAGGTGAGCTTTTCTCAAACAGCTCTAAAGATATCAAACTATGTTCAAATTGGGGGGGGGCAAAATAAAACAGACAGGAACAGCCAATACATAAATAATTAGGGACAGGGGTGTCCAAGTTAGTAAAGCGTTATACAGTGGTACCTTGACTTACGAAATTAATCCGTTCCGAGGGCGAGCTCATAAATGGAAACATTCGTTAGATGGAACAAAAATTTCCATCGGAAACAATAGAAAACCAATTAATCCACCCACCCCCCCCCGAACTTATATAACCTGACACAACCATGTATTTTTGACGTAATATCACGTGTACTATAACATTAATAATACTGTAATCAACAATAAACAATAATAAAACAAGAATAAACAATATATCAATAAACAATACAGTAAGTGCATCCGAACTTAAGAATAGCACTTAACATTAACTTACACTACTAATTTATTTATTTTTTTACTAATTTTGATCACTTGTCTTCTGCTGCTTGGCCGCACTCCCATCGCTGTTGATCTCTTTCGTCTTGATCGACAATAGGAGAAGCCTCCCCATCTCATCACTGAGTCCTGATCTTTCCTCAGATAAAACCCTTTGCTGGTTTAATACTCTTCAGCATGGTCTTCTGTTTCAGAATTGTACAGATTCTTGATTAGTTCTTCCCAAACTCATTACACAGATCGGCTACGCGGACTCCTTTGTCGTCTTTATCAATTGATTTCTTGATTTTAAGCTTCGTTTCAAGAGAAATCAATTTTCTCCTCTTGAATACATCAACCACCTTATTTTGACCCATCTTAGAAACACTGGGACATGCACAATAAAAAAATAATACTAAAAAAAGTCACGAAATCCGAATCACAGAAAAGAAAAACGTTTGTGCGTGTGCATGCTACTAATGCCGCTACTAACATGCTTTTTTAGCATACTGGTGGACCAGCTTTATAAGTGTGATTGCGCATCCTCTACACTAGGTTGCAGTGGTGCTCTCACTGTGTTTTTTTCTATGGTGTAGGGAAAAAGCACCGCGCAAACGATATGAAGTGCAGTAAAAACTACTTATAATTGCACGCGGGGCGCTGTGGGGGGAATTTTTTTTTTTCTTCCTACAGGGGACATAACATAAAATTATTGAGAAGCACTACACAAGACATTCTTGGAATACAGAGGAAAACACGGAAAAATACAAGACTAATCAACCCGGAAAAACCATTTCCCCAGCAGAGATCATGAGTAAAAAATTTGCTGGTTGGATGGGGCAGATCTTTGGTGGGATCGAAGCTCGTATCATGGAAAATTCGTTATTAGGGACACTCGTTAGTTGAGGTACCACTGTATTTATAGGAAAATACTCAGAGATAGTGCTTGATTGTGCGATGCTACAACAATATGGCTATGAAGCTAGCTAGACAGATAATGGCACACACACACACACACACACACACTCTACCAGCTGGTCTAACACTGATACTACACAATGCATACCCTAAATTGCAGAGAAAAGCCTCAGACTGTTTTAGACACTCACCGTATATCACCCAGGTCATTCTTATTTCCTGCAATTGCAACCACAATATCCTCTGGGCCATGCTCCTTTAGCTCCTTCACCCACTTCTTCAAGGTTTGGAAGGAATCCTGCAGAGAAAAGAGACACTGCAGCTCTCCAAAACTACAGAAATGCATGTGCAAATTCATCTTCTCCCTGTACGGACTACATTTTGTATGTAACAGCAGATCTCCAAACAAATATGATTGCAGGAATTACAGGCCACTAAGGACATGTTAACTGTTCCTCTCCACAAACCCAAACCATATCACTCCAACCACAACCATGTTTCAAACAGGGATAAGATTCTTTTGCCACAATACATTCAAATCATTACAGGCCTTGATTTTAGATAGTGTAAAAACTATCCTATATTTCCTTCATCTATCTGCCTGTAGGTCTCTGAGAGATTGTTTTCCAACTGACTGAATATACCTGACTAATATCAACTTCAAATTTACTGCAACTCCTAGGAGTTCTCATACCTTCGCCAATCACATATTAAAATGTAATATTGGCTCACTTATTAAAAAATATATAAAAGTAAAAATACAAATAAATCTCTTACCTGATTAACTACATTCTCTTTTTCTATCTTTAGGACTTGAGTAAAAACCTGAAGTCGATTTAGGCAGTCAATAGAAATAGAGAACATTTTACAGCCAATAAATTTAAAAATCTCAAGCCGAATTGCACAACAAGGATAATTTATTCATTCATTCATTTTCTGAACCTTAATCCTTACTACGATTGGGGGGAGGCCAGCGCCCATCTCGGTTGACTACGGGCGACGGCAGAGTACACCCTGGACAGCTTGCCAGGCCATCGCAAGGCAGAAATACACTGAAGGTTATGCAGCTCCTCTTGATGAAAGTCAGCAATGGTTCTTTTATATGAGCCTCTCACCATATACAGTGAGAGACTTGACCGGCCTTTGATAACTCAGTAAGCTGCACTGGGAAGGACAATTCATTTTTTAATTTTTATAATTATTTGATGTACTTCCAGTACATATTTTCATCAATCTATTTTACAAACTGCCAAATCTTACAACAGTAACAGGGAGGCTGAAGTCTATGTCAGCCAACTCTGGGTGAAATGCTGTGGTCAAACTTGTGCTCCAGGACCTTGTTGCTGTGAGTCAGACATGCTAACCACTACTCTGCCAGGTCGGCGCGAGTGTATATAACCACTTAAAATTTACACTTTATTTATTTATAAATCATGCACTAAAGGCATGTTTTTAAAAGTATTAAGGCAATTTTTCAACATTAGTAGTGTTGCCTTTATGGGGCAGTGGTGGTCTAGTGGTATAGGGCGCTGGATCGCTGATCCAAAGGTTGGGGGTTCAAGTCCCACTCTCCACAAGATTGTCACTGTCCCCCCCAGTGCAGCTAACTGGGTTATCAAAGGCGGGCCATGTCTCTCACTGTCTATGGTGAGAGGCATGTAAAAGAACCATTGCTGACTTTCGTAAAGAGTAGGCTGAAAAGTCATCAGCGTGTTTCTGTCCCTTGCTAAAAGGGTTGTGACAGGAAAGGCATCCGACGTAAAAACCTCTGCCAAATCAAACGTGCGGATCAGATGATTCACTGTGGCGACTCCTGAGTAAAAGGGAAAAAGCCGAAAGGAAGACAGTAGTGTTGCCTTTAACTGCGGTTTGAGACATCTATGTAAAAACTAATTCGTTTTTGGCAGGTAAACTATGGTCCATTCTGCTTTCCAAATAAAGTTACATTCCTATAGATGACAAGGAACTCCACCAGACTCTGATGTGATAGGATTATAAAGGTTGGTAGCTTGTCTAGAACATGCAATGCTTGCTCCAGTCGTTTTGTTTCATATCCAGTTGAAATATCCATCCTCTCACTATTTTCTTGACCAAAAGGATTAAATCTCCTTAAATACGTCTCTCACTCCATTAATGTTTCCATATTCCATATCATGTTCCCACTTCTGTATACACAGAATACATTGGTACCTCACGTTATGAAATTAATCCATTCCAGCACGTTTTTCGTAACCTGCATTTTTCATAAATTGAACCGCATATTACATGTGATATTACGTGTGACTCGTTCCAAGGCTCCCAATACTACTCCGTAAACCCTTTAAAAATTATAAAAGTATACCTTTTAAGACCACCTTCTGCTTCAATATCGTACCGATGGTAGATGGGATTGGTCATATTCCTTTGCGATATTACGCGAGCACGTTTCTTCTTCTCACTCGCACCGGAAATCACGCGCGCGCGCGCGCGCGTGTGTGTGTGTGTGTGTGTGTGTGTGTGTGTGTGTGTGTGTGTGTGTGCGTGCGTGTGCGTGTGTCGACCATGTCTTCTTAGCAGAGTTATAATCTTACAAATGTTTTTGGAAGCTTAAAGCCTTGAGTCAAAAAATAAAGCATGAAACAACAGTAACTCTGTCCTTTACATGAAAAGCATCATGGTAGCTGCAGCTCCATAATAGCCAATAAGAGGGAGCTGCATCATCCCTTCTAGCCAGCGGGAGGCCAGCGGGGCAGGATGTTGGGAGATAGGCAATGGGAGGTAGCTGCGTCATCCTTCCTAGCTAATAGGAGGCCAGCAGGGCGGGATGTTTGAACGTCATTGATGGGAGAGCAGCTCCTGCATTGTTTGAATGTTTGAATGGCGCGTTTGAATTTTTAAGATGGCGCTTTCGTAACGTGAACTTGTTTTGTATCCAGAGACAAAAATTTTAGGAAAATGTGTTTCATAACCTGAATTTTTCGTTTGGTGAGACTTTTGTAAAATGAGGTACCACTGTAAATTGTTCCAAAATCTCAGAAATTTTTTAGTATTTGTTGGAACGGAGATGACGGCGATACATCGTATTTTCTATTGTTCTCTGGTTCCTTCAAGGCCTCCAACTTGTCTGGTATCACTACTGGCTTTTTCTTCTCTTCCTCTTTTTTGTGTTGCGAAATCTTGTTTGGCATACTTTCATTGGTGTATTATCAAAACCAATTCTAACGATTGGGATATTTCTATTTCAGGGAACAAGACTAATTAGCTGTTCAGAGAATCTGGGGGTTGGGGGGGGGGGGGGTAGTTGAGATATGACTGGCTATAAGAGGAGCATCCACCAAAAGCAGGGGTGGGTCTGTTTCTCACCCCTCTGTGCCACAATTTGTAACTACTTACTGCTTCTCACTGAAAGGCTAAATACCCACACATCACGTATTTGTACCACTTATCGTGCAGTTTTATACACTTACCAGTTTGGTGATGTCATACACAATGACCGCAGCAGCAGATCCTCTGTAATACATTGGGGCCAGAGAGTGAAACTAGAAAAACAAAGCAGACGTACGGGTGTTTAAGAGGGTCCAATTCACCACAAAATAGTTTGTGTTTAATTTTCCAGTATTATTAGTTCATTGTGACTCATGAGCTTAGTACCCCACATTCACCTGTCCTACATCTTATTTTGGTTCTGGGTCTGTTTGCAATAACAAGAACGCATGACTGATGGAATGATCTTGCAAATGGCAGCACAACACAGATTCATTCGGGCTCCCAAATGGCGCATCGACAAAATGTGTGACTATTAACCCCGAGATCACAAGTTTGAATCCAGGTTAATCATCCCATGACCGGTAGTCCATGAGAGCTAATTCAGTAGTCCATGGGAGATAATTGCCTGACCTCTCACAGTAAGGAGGGACAGCATGTGCCCACTTCTTTGCCACCCACAGCGATCGCCAGTCAATTGTGGGCATCTGTGAGCTCATTCACACAAGGGGATGGACAGCGCTTTCCCTCCGAGTGTGTCAGACCACAACCAAATCTGCATGCGGCAGAGTTCAAAAAGAGGTGGGTGGCCTGCATTGAATGTCATAGAGGAGGCGTGTACATGCTTTTGCCCTTCCGTGATTAAAGGTGGTCATGTGATACGGAAAGTAATGCCTGGTAGGTGAGAACTGGATACGACTAAATTCGGGAGAAAGATGCAACAAACCCCCCCACCCCCCACACACACACACACACACACACAAAAAAAAAATCTGAGATCAAGTGTTCTACACTTAAGGTGACGCCTAGTAATACCATCACTATATACCAGTACCATCACAAACACTAACATACAGGAATAAGCTAATGCAGTCGATTCCATTTTCTTTCCCAAAAGATAATATTTAATACCTGACAGGTCATTCATTCATTCATTTTCTGAACCGCTTAATCCGAATTAGGGTCGTGGGGACTCTGGGCGAGGGCAGAGTACACCCTGTACAGCTCGCCAGGCCATTGCAGGGCAGAAACTGCAGATGACTATTCAGCGACTTGACAAGAATCAGCAATGGTTCTTTTACATCAACCTCACATCATAGACAGTGAGAGACATGGCCAGCCTCTGATAACCTCGCTGCACTGGAGGGTACCCAGCAGGTGATTAATTAAATACGAGTTCATTACAGAAAATGGTAAAATTAAAACCTGATATAAATATTTGTTTCAAAAGCATTTCTTTTCATCATTCAGTATTTAACTCACTCAAACGATTGCCAAGTGCTTGAGTTGTCATAACAGGAAATACATCTCCAAGAGGAAGTGCGAATTTCACAGGTCCTAGTGATGTCAGGCACTTTCAACATCACAGCCGACAACATGCCTGCTCGGCATTTTCTAAAATGATCCACCCAGATCAGTGAATAACTCAAATAGAGAGAGCGAGCAAGAGAGAGAGAGAGAGAGAGAGGTCTCTAGTCTCAAGCATGTAGGACTAAAGAGCATGTGGTCACTGCGTGGGAGTTTAATCACCATTGCGTTCCTGTAAAAACACTGCCGGCACCTGCATTAATTCAGGTGCCACTTATTCAACAGAAGGAACATTTTTATTCAGGAATTTAGGAACATCTGCTGCTAACTTTGGGCTGATTTGAGTTTAGGAGAACGAATCAGAACACCCTGATATCATGACTTGCCCGACAATCCTATGCAGCTCTGAGCATGAAGAAAACAGTTTTATCAGAGAAAATATCTAATCTATTTGACCTTTTTCAGCAATTTCTGCTACAGTAGCTGTGAGATCAGACCAGATGGGCTGGGATTGGCACAGCTATGACATTGTAACCGGTTATCCTTCTCTGGACCATCTCTGATAGGTACTAACCACTGAATATTGGGAACACCCCACACGACCTGCTGCAGTCCTCTAACCAACTCAGTTTGGAACTCGGTCCCTAAAGCTTGTCCATTTTACCAGATTCTAGCACAACAACTTCAAGAGCTTACATCTGACTTGCTACCAAATTACAACCCCGACTGACAGGTCCCACTCTAATCAATGTAAATCACTTCACAATGTAATTTTACAAATGGCTAACGTATATAATAAAGAGATAGAGTATAGTAAAATAAACTGGCACGGAGACCAGCATGAAGCTTAGGTTCAACCAACACAATCTCAGTCACAAACCAACTAAACTCACTCTCATAACTGACGCTGCTGTGAAGATAATTTGTACAATTTTAATTCCTAATCTATAAGGTCTGCTACTACTAATAATAGCATGAAATTTATTAGCATACTGTATGGAATGCGTTCTATAACAGTCCCACAATCTCGGTGTACGTCTTCACGAGAACAATTTTATAAGTACAACTGGGAGCTCACTACAATCAAGTGTTGGTACTGCGGTGGACTCTGGAGAAGATTTTTTCCACGATCCCCGTTCATCCTGATCTTTGGTTTTGTGATTGGAATCGCATGACAATGATGACCAACAATTAAGTGCAATTAGTAAGCACGTCCGGAGAGCTTAAACCAAGGCTCGTCATAGAGCAGGGCGTGACTGTTGGTGAGGGATTGCGATCTCTCTTAAACTAGGATTTAATTATTACACCATCACCAGTTAATATCGCTTTCTCAAAACATAATAATGTGAATTAACACCTGATGACTCACAAATGATGATTAATTGCTGGATTAACAGCAACAACAACAAAATAATTAAAACTAGAAGTCAGAGAGACACAGGACAGCCATGAGAGTTGCGCTCTATATTTATAAAGCTCCAGTCAGGAGCTCTGCTATAACCATCTTCTGCAGTGGTCTGGTGAGCTGTTCAGGGTGTACCCTGCCTTCACTCGGTATTAGCTGAGAAATGCTCCGTCCTCTCTGTGACCCTAATAGGATTAAGTGGTTCAGCAAATGAACGACTGACTGAACTAGAGGTCTCCGATTGGCCACTGTCTGGCCATTATAAACACGAGGTGGCCATTTTTCTGACCTTGGACTTGCTGACCTACGATGACCTTTTCTTAAATGTGTTTGAGCCTTTGGTCGTAAGTTGCTAAAATCCGACAACGATTCATCAAGCAGTTCTTGGGATTTAGGTGTGTGTAGCCACAAATGAAAGAAACTGACAGAAGTGGAAACGATAACAGATACGTTCTCTTGGCTGGTAACGAAAGTGCAAAGTTGTAAGACGGAGGTACGGAATCATAATGACGACCTGACCGGCGTGGAGTTCGGAAAGTCTTCCTGGCGCCAGGAAACCATTCAAGGCTCTTAACAGGCATCTTTTTTTGCAGTTGTTCTTGAGTTTATCACAGCAGGATAACTGTTCAGAGCAGTAAACAAAGTTGAGTGAAATAGACTTTAAAGCAAATAAAGACTAAAATAAAACAATAGCTTATATTAAGATTAATCTTTGGACTGTTACATAAACATGTTGGAATTCTATTAGTCATCATTCCTGAGATTCAGGGCTGGACACAAAAGAATGAAACTCTCTCAAACTGTCCAGACCAAAAAAAAAGTTCCTATCTCCCCACACAGCGTGGGATACCTTTAACCCAACGTGGGTGATATTTTCTCAAAAATGCGCATCTGAATACGTTAATATTAACAACACCCGATTATTATGAGAGCTGAAGGATAAAAATATTCTGAATGTCCAGCTAGATTCAGAAATTATACATTCAACGCAAAATATTCCAACAGGCTCACTCACCATGCAGTGCTTCACACTTGTGTTTGTGAAGCAGTGTGAACTATTGGGTGTGGGGGAATGTATAAATGATGAGATGCTTACCCTCTCCTGGCCGGCTGTGTCCCAGATCAGGAACTTGTGAAGCTCATTACCACAGGGGACAGTCTTGGTTAAAAACGACGCGCTGGCAGACGGAGAGAAAACAAATGGGAGTTAGGGAAATCTATTTATATTTTCACACTCCTTTTCACACATGATATGCACTCATACATACATATGCACATATTAACCAAAATATACATTTTATATGAAAACTAATTTTATAATTGTATACCTTCACCTCACCAATTCAGAACACATGGCCCTAGAACCCAAACTGAGAACACCTGCACCATTGTTAAAACCCAATATAGCTTCTACTTTCTACCTATAATCAAAAAAACCCAAAAAGCTCATGCACTCACTCATTTGTCAAACAGCTTAATCCTACTTGGGTCGCAAAGAGGCTGAAGTCTACCTCAGCCAAGGCTGGGTGAAGGGAGGGTACAGCTCACCAGACCACCGCAGGGCCAACACACACACACACACACACACACACACACAGAGACAGACACACACAGACACACAAAACCATTCACTCACAGCTAGAGGGCAATTTGGAATGTTGTGTACGTACTAGCGAGTTCAACGATGCTACATGCATCCAGCTGACGCGCTACACAGTCGCGCACTACCCACAGTGATTTATTTTTGTGGTGCATCTGGCAGGCGTAAATTATATAGTGCTTATGTAAACAACGAGGCCGAGACAGAAAGAATCCCTTACTCAGCTTTACTGGGCTGACTCACGAAAACATCTGAGACTGTGAGCATTCCGGTTACAGGAGGAGACCAGACGTGGCTGGTTCAGCCACTCGTAAATTAAGATGATGAGTTAATCATGCCTTAGACATACCGGGGTCAAATGCTGGGTATATTACGGCGAGTGTATTTTAAACAGCAGGTACCTACCCAATAGTCGGGCTTATGTTGTGATCAAAGTGATCCTGGACAAATCTGCAAACAATACTTGACTTCCCAACTCCAGTGTCCTGTGTTTGCAAGAAAGGAAATAGAAAACAGGCATCTGGTTATTTTTTTTTAACCAAAAGAGCACGCACACATCTCAGGCATGGTTTCTTCTTTTTTTCACCACTAATACTGATGTAGCAAGGAATGTAAAAATAGATGACTATTTAGACCGGTGAACTTTAAAGGACAGTCTTGTGCTACTTCTCACTTTGTTATTCAGTTTTTGGTGATCAGACATTCAGTCTGTCTATTCCGTGGCTCAATCAAGCCTGAGAATGATGTCATATCTGGCTTATATATTTATTGAGGACATTTTTTGCTCAAATAATTTACAGTGCTGCAAAATGGCTGAATTCTACTGACCTGACTTTCTGAGCAGACACCGGAAAGGACACTTCACCCGCAGTGTTTAATCCATTAACATTAAACACTACTGTGTTTTTCTCTTCAGTTACGTTCAATCTGCACAGTGATGTGTTTAAACATGCAGTTGGTTTAAGTTTGTGTACACCAGTAACACAGCGCTACGTTCAGGAGCGGCACATTTTCATGTATTTGTCTGTAACAGTTGGACGAATAAAACCATTTTTAAATATAATAACAGTCCGTCTACAAATTCTCCAGATCAGTGGTGTCCAATCTTGTCCCTGGTGATGTACCTTACTCAAGATTCTAACTCCAACCCCAACATGGCCCCAACATGATGAATCCAATCATCACCTCAACTCCAAGTATTAAGTCCTTAAAAGACGATTGGAGGATCAGGTTGGCATAATTAGGGTTGGAGTGAATGTTTTCGGGACATAACCAACAACAGCATTGGCTCCCCTGCTCCAGATCATTGGCAAATAACAGAATGATTGATTTTTTTTTTTTTTTTTTTTTAGAAAAAAGATTAATAATTCGGCCAAATCTTCCAAAATTAAGTAATCCTTTACTGTACTTTTTAATCCTTCAAATCAGACCCATTACTTAATTGTAATATGTTTGAGGGCACTCGTCATCATCATCATCATCATCATCATCTTCCATGTAATTTGGGGTTGGGTCGCGGAGGCTGAAGCCTAAGCAATAAGGTCTATGTATCCGTCTCCCCAGCCACTTCCTTCAGCTCTTCCATGGGGGAAACACCGAGACATTCCCAGACCAGACGCGAGATATAATCCTTCCAGTCTGTTCTAGGTCAACCCTGGGGTCTCTGCCCGGTTGGCCATGCCCAAAACACCACACCATGGAGGTGTTCAGTAGACATTCTAACCAGATGCCCAAGCCACCTCAACTGGCTCTCAATGTGGAGGAGCAGCGTTTCTATTCCGATCACTGAGCTTCTCGCCCTGTCTCTAAGGAAGAGCCCAGTCATTTCAGCTGCTTGTATTTGTGATCTTGTTCTTTCGGTCACTACCCAAAGCTTGTGACCATAGGTGAGGGTTGGAATGTAGATCGACTGGTAAATTGAGAGCTTTGCCTTGCGGCTCAGCTCCCTCTTCAACACAACGGACCGGTACAGGCTCCGCTTTACAGAGGCTGCAGCGATCCACCCGTCGATCTCCTGCTTCATCCTTCCCTCACTCGTGAACAAGACCCCGAGATACTTGAACTCCTTCACTTGAGAGCCATGGCCTCGGACTTGGAGGTGCCGATTTTCATCACGGCCGCTTCACACTCGGCTGTGAATCGCACCAGTGACAGCTGGAGATACTGGCTAGGTGAAGCCAAAAAGACAATGTCTGCAAAAATGAGAGACGAGATCCAATGGTCACCAAACCAGAGCCCCTCAATGCAGCAGCTGCACCTAGAAATTCTGTTCATAAAAATTAATAGTGTTTTTACAAATACCTTTCTTCTATATATCTATTTGTTATTAAACCTCACGAAAAATGAATAAAATCTGTAAGTATGTTGCACACACTGGCATTTTTCTAACAAATGAATGAAGATGGTTCATGCACTGGTGTCCAGATCCCAAGTTGACATGACTTTTTTTCTTTAATTTATTTCATTAGCAATAACTAACGGTGCAGGGCAAAAGAAAAAAAAATCGCTATCACTCAGGTTCAGACTTGGGAATTGAACGAAGAGGTCTGAATGGAAACGAGGATGACCTCAGGTCTGTGAATTATGGCTCCAAAAGCTCCAGAACCTTAGTAACATCAGTCGACACAAATCGAGTCTTGAGGGATCCCAGTTGGAAAGCACAAGTCTGGTCTCACCCACATGTAGAGGTGTCATTGAAAACCTATAATTGGTATCGATATATTGATTAAAAAAAATTCCGATGTATCGATATATTAAAATATTGCTGTACTGTTCCATAAATGAATTAAATAGAACAGACTAAGATATATTACAGTAGTTTGTATAATGCATTGAATATTTGATAATAAAGTGACCAATTACTAATGTCAAATCTGAAATAAAAGGCAGGAAATAGTTTTCCCCAACAAGATTTTAATTAACACCTTTTCGTATTTAACATATCTATGAACACTTGTTTACTAGTTAATTTCAAGCAAGTTGTTTCTATTTTACAAACACTTGTCAATTGAAAAGTTTAAGAGATATGAATTTTTACAATTCATAATTATGATGTAAGAAGATGCATATATCTGCTTTATCCGGTGATAAAGATAAAAATCCCTATCTCAAAAAATTAGCATATTTCATCCGACCAATAAAAAAGTGCTTTTAATACAAAAAAAGTCAACCTTCAAATAATTATGTTCAGTTCTGCACTCAATACTTGGTCGGGAATCCTTTTGCAGAAATGACTGCTTCAATGCGGCGTGGCATGGAGGCAATCAGCCTGTGGCACTGCTGAGGTGTTACGGAGGCCCAGGATGCTTCGATAGCGGCCTTAAGCTCAGCCACAGTGTTGGGTCTGGTGTCTCTCAACTTTCTCTTCACAATATCCCACAGATTCTCTATGGGGTTCGGGTCAGGAGAGTTGGCAGGCCAATTGAGCACAGTAATACCATGGTCAGTAAACCATTTAGCAGTGGTTTTGGCACTGTGAGCAGGTGCAGGTCGTGCTGAAAAATGAAATCTTCATCTCCTAAAGCTTTTCAGCAGATGGAAGCATGAAGTGCTCCAAAATCTCCTGATATCTAGCTGCATTGACCCCGCCCTTGATAAAACACAGTGGACCAACACCAGCAGCTGACATGGCACCCCAGACCATCACTTTATCACAACTTTATCACAATATGCTAATTTTTTTTAGAAGGACCTATATATCGACATAATTATATCGGCGATATTCCAATATTCCGATTGTCAATGACATCCCTACCCAGATGTGTACTGTGTGTCACCCTTGTCAGCTTTCAAACACACACACACACACACACACACACACACGCGCGCGCGCACAGTATTTGTTTATCCCGTACTGTCTGTTTTTTTCCAGATAATCTGCTCATACTTCGGCCGAGGGGCAGTGGTGGTCTAGTGGTATAGGGCGCTGGATCGCTGATCCAAAGGTTCGGGGTTCGAGTCCCACTCTCCACAAGGTTGTCACTGTCCTCCCCAGTGCAGCTAACTGGGTTATCAAAGGCGGGCCATGTCTCTCACTGTCTATGGTGAGAGGCATGTAAAAGAACCATTGCTGACTTTCGTAAAGAGTAGGCTGGAAAGTCGTCAGCGTGTTTCTGTCCCTTGCTAAAAAGGGTTGTGACAGGAAGGGCATCCGACGTAAAAACCTCTGCCAAATCAAATTTGCGAGTCAGATGATTCTGTTCGCTGTGGCGACTCCCGAGTAAAAGGGAAAAAGCCGAAAGGAAGACAGACAGACTGCTCATACTTCGGCCTACATAATATCTGTATTATATATCACTTATAAATAATTAATTGTAATATTTATTCCACACAGACCCTGCAGCCGAAATCTCTGTCCTCACTAGTGCACGATACAGTGAGCTTTGTACCCATACCTGAATGCACACTGAGAACTAAACAGTGCACTCAATGTATCCCATAATGCATTGTGAAAAGTGGTGTATAAACGATAGACACTATACAGTATAGTGATATACACCTTCATTCATTGCTTTTGGGCTTAAAAATACTGAAGCAAGAGAGCAGAGGTAAAATGTTTTTTTTAATTGTATTATAAATGTAAGTAATTCAGCCTTTAACGAATAATAAATAAATAAAAAGCATTGAGATCAAGTGTACAGCATGTTATAAATGGACACTCACTCATCTGCAATATCGATTAACCCTATTCGGGTCATGGGGAGACTAAAGCCTTTCTTCGCCAACACCGGGAAAAGGCAGTGTACATCCGGAACGGCCTGCTACACCACTGTACATCTAACAACCGCACAACCATTCACCCTCACACCTATGGGCAATTTGGAACAGCAGAACAGCCTAATGTGCATGTTGTTGAACTGTAGGAGGAAACCAGAGTACAGGGAGGAAACCGACCCAAGCTCAGAACCACACATGCAAACTCCACACAGAAACGCTCTCGCCGGGACCAGGACTCAAACCCCTCAAAGTGTTCGCTACTTACACCACTGTTCCATCCCATAAATGGGACAGACATACAAATTAAATATTATTTTATCTGGGTACAGTACTCTGTTTTCTTCCTAGAGTCCAAAGAGACGGACATTAAGCGAATTATCTGTAAGTTCGAATTGTTGTATATGTGCTGCGTTTTGGACCTGAGACGATCTGGCAAGCTGTTCAGGGTGTATCCTGCCTTCATCTAGTGTTGGCAGAGATAGGCTCCAACCTCCCAGCGACAACAACAGAATTAATCAATGAGAAAGAGCGAGCATAGTGAGTAGGGGTAGTGAATGAGGGAGCGATTTCGGACACAAGTGTTTGCAAGAATATTAATATGCAAATACCCATGATGATGCAATGAGCACACGCAAAAGGTAATGACGTCATCCGGTGACTTTCAACTGCGTTAATGAGGTAGACTCGTTATCCCTGAAAACACTTCGCATCATTTTACCGAACGTTAGCTTAGCATGCTAGCTATCGCTGTCCATTAAACTGGAAGACGGCTGTGAGGGAAAAACACACGGAAAAAATTACTTTATACATTTAAAAGAAGCTAATTTTTAGTCAGCTAATTGTTTCATTGTGTGTTTAGGACAGTGTAAGGCAGTTTCTAACCCAGTCCGAGGGTGAAAACAAGGTGTTTTGTTGAGTCGCTGGATTTTTAAGTATCCGGGCAGAAGAATGCTGAGGAAGTTTTTTCCACTCACCCCCAGAAGACACACTTTCAGCTCCCTAATGGCCATTTCGAAGTCCCTACAACATCTGGGGCATTATTCCTCGACTCTATCGCTCTTTCTCTCTCTCTCTTTTATTTATTTGGCTTTTAAAGGTCCTTCTTCCTCCGTAGTTCCAGCGAGGTTTCCTTCTTCTATATAAAACACAAACTGAGGCGACGGCCTGCACTGACCATCTAGACTAGGGCTAACGGAAACTCGCTCGAGCGCAGTCAGTCAGGTCACGTGATCCTCCTGTTGCACATTACGTAACCGAGCAGCAAAAGGAAACACACACACACACACACACACACGGAGGGGATATGGTAAGAATGTCTTTTGTGTGGGTTTCCTCCTGGTACTCCAGTTTCTTCCCACAGTCCAAAAACATGCACATTCGGCTTAATAGGTTCATTCATCCATTTTCTGAGCCGCTTAATCCTAATTAGAAAAATTAATACAAAATTAAAAAGCTTTTACTTAATCATTGACACATTTTGTGGGCGCGGTGGTGTTGTGGTTAGGGTGCTGTGCTCATGATCGGGAGGTTGTGAGTTCAAATCCCAGTTAGACCCCCACCGTGCTAAGACCCCTGGGCAAGGTCTTTACCACATGTGTGCCTCTGTTCACCCAGCAGTATAAATGGGTACCAGTAAAATATACTGGGAAGGGAACCTGCGATGGACCAGCATCCCATCCAGGAGGACGTTGAGCTCCTGGTAGCTTCACGCTACAGAAACCGGAGATAAGCACCGGCCTGATGAGCCACTAGGCTCGGGTGTAAAAAGCCCAACAGACTTTACCTACCTACCGTAATCCTAATTAGGGTCACAGAGAGGCTGGCACCCATCCCAGCCAACCGACTTCGGGTGAGGGCAGAGTACACCCTGGTCGGCTCTCTAGGCCATCGCAAGGCGGAAACACGCTGACGACTTTTCAGCTCCTCTTGTCAAAAGTCAGCAGTGGTTCTTTTACATGAACTTCACACCATAGACAATGAGAGACATGGCTGGCCTTTGATAACCCAGTTAGCTGCACTGGGAGGACAGCAGTGACAACCTGTTCAGAGTGGGGCGTGGGGCTTGAACCCCCCAACCTTAGGATCAGTGATCCAGCACTTTTACCACCAGACCACCACTGTCCACGGCTTAATAGGTTGTCAGTGTTAATGGTCTTGAACTGTGATGAATTGTTCAGATTGGACCCAGGCTTCGCGCAGTGTTGGCTGAGATAGGCTCGAGCCTCCCTGCATCCCTAATTTCTGTGTGGTGTCATTTCATGTTCTCTCCGTGCTTGCGTGGGTTTTCTCCAGATACTTTGATTATAGATGCTCTCACAGTCCATAGTGCACATCAGGCTGTTCCAACTCGACCCTAGGTGTGTTTTGCCCTACAGTGGTCTGGTGTGCTGTTCAGGGTGTACCCCAACCTTTGTCCGATGTGAGCTGAGATAGACTTGAGTCTCCCAACATCCCTAGTGAGTGAAGGAATGAACACATATTACAAGAGAGAACCTACCCAGGCGTTTTACTTTTGTGCTTCTTTCTCTCTCTCTCTCTCTCTCTCTCTCTCTCTCTCTCTTCCTTTTAAAATTGCATCAGAATTTATCATTGAACTATTTTTACTTCATTCATTTGCCAAACTGCTTAATCCTACTGAGGAGGCTGGAACCTATCTCAGACAACAAAGGGCAAGGTGGGGTACACCCTAAACAGTTCACCAGACCATCACAGGGAACCAAACACAATCATTCACACTCACATCTACACCTAGGGGCAATTTGGAACAGCCAATTAGCCTCACGTGCTTGTCTTTGGACTTCAGGAGGAAGTCAGAGTTCTCAGAAGAAACCCAAGCAAGCCTGGGGAGAACATGCAAGCATATGCAAAGAAGATACTTTTACATAGAAAAGCCCACGTTGAGCCCAGGACTCAAACCAAGGACCTTCGTGCTGTGAGCCAACCAGAACACCACAGTGTAGCTCTGTCTGTTCTTCACTCACTTTCCAAACCGCGTATTCCTATTAAGGTTGCTAGGCGGCTGGGGCCTATCTCAGCCAACTTTGAGCCAAGACAGGGTTCATCCTAAACAACTTGCAAGGTAACCCCCCCCCCCCCCCCCCCACACACACACACACTTAAACCTAGGTGCAATTTTCATGTCTTTTGACTGAGGGAGGAAACCAGAGTTCCCAGCACAATCCTACACAAGAACAGTCAAACCATGCAAACATCGCACAGCCCAGAACTCGAACCCAGGACCTTCTTGTTGTGAAGTGGACATACCCCAAATGCAAATGGTCAAAACAAAATTCATACCGGATCGGTCGAGGCCTGGGTTATGTATATGTGTATGTAATATTAATAAATACATATTCAAAACTATAAATGCCTATAATAACAATTAAACATAAAAAATAATGCATAAGATGTAAATAAAATATAAATACATACACATACAGACTCGCACACACTCAGATGCGCGTCTCACATCAAAATATAAGTACACTAGTTTTGATTGGAGGTTTTTGTTTGTTTGTTTGTTTGTTTGTTTGTTTGTTTTTTTGCGTAATTGGCCTTGTTTTACAACATTTTCCTTAATTCTTTCCCTATTTTTCCTTAATTTCCTTATTTTTTAATTCAATGAATATTCTTAAAAAAAACCCGCGATGCACTGAAGCTGCATGAATTGAATCGTGACGTAGCGAGGGAACGCTGTATATGCGCACACGCTTTTCTCATTCACTTTTCACCCTCCACCACCACCCCGGCGTACCCGTTTCATTTTATTTTTTATTTATATTAAGTTATTGTTGGGTGGCATGGTGTGATGGCTAGCACACCTACCTCACAGCAAGATGGTCCTGAGTTCAAGGCTTGGGCGTTTCCGTGGAGAGTTTGCATGTTCTCCTTGTGTTTGTGTTGGTTTCCGCCAACAGTCAGTCCATAGACATACGCATTAACCTAAACGGCTTCACCAGACCATCCCTCAATGTGCGTGCGTGTGTGTGTGTGTGTGTGTGTGTGTGTGTGTATGTACACCATGTGGTGGTCTGGTGAGCTGTCCATGGTATATCCCACCCTTGCCTGATGTCGGCTGAGATAGCCTCCAGTCTCAGGTCTCAGTGTGACCCTAATAAGACTCAGTGGTACAAGAAGTGCATGAATGATTATTTTTAAAACCGTTATCCCAAACTTTACTGAATATTACTCGTCGCACAGAAACACCACTGAACGAACTACTCATTTATATTTTATGCTTCTTCTTCTTCTTTTCCTTTCGGCTTTTCCCTTCAGGGGTCGCCACAGCGAATCATCTGCCTCCATCTCACCCTATCCTTTGCATCTTCTTCTCTTACACCAACGACCTTCATGTCCTCCTTCACCACAACCATGAATCGTCTCTTTGGTCTTCCTCTGGGCCTTCTGCCTGGTAGTTCCAGCCTCAGCATCCTACTACCAATATACTCACTATCCCTCCTCTGTACATGTCCAAACCATCTCAATCTAGCCTCTCTGACTTTGTCTCCAAAACGTCTTACATGTGCTGTCCCTCTGATGTACTCATTCCTGATCCTATCCATCCTCGTTACTCCCAAAGAGAACCTCAACAGTTTCATCTCTGCTACCTCCAGCTCTGTCTCCTGTCTTTTCCCCAGGGCCACTGTTTCTAAACCATACAACATCGCTGGCCTCATCACCGTCTTGTACACTTTTCCTTTCATTCTTGCCGATACCCTCCTATCACACATCACTCCGGACACTTTTCTCCAACCATTCCAACCAGCCTGCACACGCTTCTTCACCTCGTATTTATATTTTATGCTAAATCTTAAAAATAGGTTTCAATGCACAAGAGCTACAGTAAGCCCTTAACCTTTCGTGGTTCAGCGCTCGCGCCCCACATACTAACGGTTTGGCAACAAATCCGGAAGTAACTGGCACGTGATTCAAATTTAACCAACGACCGAGAGATTTTGTTTCTTCCTCCTGCTGATTGGTTGCAGACGATGTGCACACATTTTTTTTTCCTTCTTCGCACACGTCACCAACGTGATTGCTTGAATTGTGAATTCGCGGTTTTTTCGTGTGATTTAATGATTATTTAAGCCCTATGATGTCACTCAAACGACCCGCAGCTTCTCTAGCTTCTTGTAAGGAGCCTAAGTGCGTTATTTATTAATAAATATTATCACAGTACAAAGTTAAAAGGTTTCTACTTAATCATTACTATGTTATGTGGGCCCAATAGTGTCGTGGTGGGAGTGCTGTGCCCATGATCGGGAGGTTGTGTGTTCAAATCCCAGTGAGACCCCCACTGTGTTAAGACCTCTGGGCAAGGTCTTAACCACAAGTGTGCCTCTGTTCACCAAGCAGTATAAATGGGTACCAGTAAAAATATACTGGGAAGGGAACCTGCGATGGACTAGCGTCCCATGCAGGAGAAGTTGTACTCCTAGTTGCTTCACGCTACGGAAACCGAGGATAAGCACCGGCCTGATGAGCCGCTAGGCTCGGGTGTAAAAAGCCCAGAGGACTTTACCTTTTATTGTACGTGTAAGTGAACCTTGGGAGACTGGTTCTGCTGTTTATTTTACTGGAACTGAAATAGAAATCTATGCTTTGAAATCAAGTAGCTCATTAAAAACGTTTCCAGTTTTTACTGTTGACGGTCCGAACGCCTGCGTGTGCAGTCGCTTTCGTTTTGTTTTTGAGGGACTGGAATGGAACTTGATGTGACCTGCTGTCGTCTCGTTTCATGTTGAGATGCTTTTCTGCGTATCACGGAGGTAAAGAGTTCTTTATCTGAATAACCTTCCTGACAGTAGGTAAATTGTTGATGTAGCTCTGTGGATAAATACAGAACCTGGACAAGATCTGGAAGAGCGGAGCTGTTAATAACGCCCTGGAATGTAGACTGCCGTCTCCGTTGCGTCTGTTAGAAGTGAGTCTCCAAGAAAGTGGCAAAAAGATCAATGCCTTTGAGATGTGGCGCTTAAGATGGCCCCTTGACTTTGCATTTAACCCCCTGGAGAGCCACACGGTGGTTCCCGGTGAGTGGTTAGGTACAGTACCTCGTTCAAGAGCACTTGGGGAGGAGGGATTGTACCAATATCATCATTTTCTTGCTGTTTTGGGACACAAACCTTTTGCTCGTGAACCTGTTTCTCTGACCCTCACAGCAATAAAACTTGTTTCCTCGTGAGGAGAGTCATGATAGTCACATCATAAAACTGGAACACTGTCTTCACACATGAACTTTATTATATTCTGTAGCATCCGTTCAATATTAAGGAACATGTGTCTACAAAAGGTAATTCAGAACATGTAAAACATTCAGCGGTGAGAAGATACAACAGCTTCATGCTACAAAATAAACCAAAAACAAGATGAACTGAACCTCAAATTTCTACATTTAAAATTAAATATGAGAGACAGACAGACAGAACAGAGAGACAGACAGACAGAGAGAATAATGGAAGAACAACATTCTCTACATTTCTGTGAATTTGAAGTCGTGGCATCTCCAAAGCAAACACAAATACTCAAAAACAACAATAATAATGGTAGGCCTCCGTCAGTCCCGAAGGACTATGGCTGCGCTCTGGCTGGTATCCCGGCTGGTGATACTCCCCAGTGCGCAGAGCCCGGGTAGGGCGTAATGAGGGACAAGCTGTTACCCAAGCAGCAAGTCCCCCGTCTCGGCGCCACCGAAAGGATCCAATGGAAAGGCAAGTGCCGATACGACTGGGTTCCAGTGCCGCTGCAGGAGAGAATCTACGGTCAATTTAGAACGGCCAATTAACCTACAGTGCACGTCTTTGGATTGCGGGAGGAAACCGGAGCACCCGGAGGAAACCCGCACAAGCACGGGGAGAACATGCAAACTCCACACAGAAACGCCCAGGCCGGGAATCGAACCCAGGCCTTCTTGCTGTGAGGCGGACGTGCTAACCACTACGCCACCGTGCCGCCAACAATAATAATAATAATAATAATAATAATAGTAACAATTATTATTATGAATAATGTGATGAATTAGAGGGCAAACACGTACAAAGACTCTGTGTAAAGACATCACACCATCGTATCGAACTATCATGAACAATATGCTGTTTATCATCAGACGGCTCTGCACTGTACTTTTGCATCATCTTTCACTTTATGAACACTTCAGAATTAAAAGTACAGATATTCACCTCCGCCAAAGAAGCTCAAGCTTCCCTTCAGTGTGTGAGTGTGTGTGTGTGTGTGTGACAGGGAGGCAAGCGTATGAGAGCTTGACTAATTTGAACCTGTGATCTCCAAGGCTGATAGTTGCACGCTTTGCTGCTGCAACAATCGAGAGTCATTTGTGGAAACTTGCTTGGCGGAGGTTTTCACTCATGTTAAATGGTGTAAATTTATAAAATAAGAATTCCTGAACTCCTTTTTATTTCTTCGGAGTAAAACATCGATCTGGTTGCATTCTTTCATCGACAGCACAGTAGTTTTTTTGTGGTTATATACCCCCCCCCCCCCATACACACACACACACACACACACACACACACACACACACACACAAAACTCTGGGCGTTGACCTCATTCAACCAAAACTATGTTCAGAAATGTAAAGACCAACCTTTTATCACCTTTAAAGAAATACAGCCGAATAATTGGAACTCATTAATATTAATACTTTCCCAAAATTCTTTTAAGGATAATGAAACTCGGTGATATCCAGGGAATAAGTACTGCCAGGGGTGCAACATTACTACGTAAATTTATGTTAACGTTTTTACGATAGATCTATTTTAATTTATGACACCATCTCTGCACCTTCACATATTTTTTCATCTTTTTATCCATCCTCTCCTCATTATGGCTCGAACATGTGACAGACTGCACGCTCTGAGCTTTAAATATATCCTCACTGTCCACGGCACACCGCAGCATCCTGATGGATTCTGAATAAGAACTTAAGTTTTACTAGGTGAAGCTTTTAAAGCGTCCTTTCCCGGTTTCCCATTGGTTGGCGCAGTAGAAGCGGGGACACCGGCATCACCTGGGGCTGCTGCTGATACGGGCACGGTACGTTTTATTGGCTCGTCAGCTCTGGAGCGCTCCTCTGGGCTGGGTTGTGTGGGTGGGGCTTGCTCTGCTGTGGGAGGAGCTGTGTGCTCCTGCTGCAGCTTTTGGCTCTGAAGAAGGCGGAGTTGAACACGGAGCTCCAAGATAGCCTCCTGCTCCTCATGGATGGCCTGATTCAGATGAGTGTTTTTATTCTGTAGAGAGAAACCGCAAATTATACTAACAACAACAATAATAATAATAATAATAATAATAATTGTAATAATAATAAATCATCTCCCTCCTTTTCTCACCTCCAGCTCCTCATTCTGCTTCTGTAGATCTTCCAGAATAATCTGCAGCTCCTCCTCATCTTCGCTCTCACTCTCGCTGTCTGACGAGTACTCCTCTGTCTCGCTTCGGCCTTGCTGCCGGCTGTGTATGGTGTGTGTGTGTGTGTGCACAAGAAACACATTGTGGTTAAGTCAGGGTTTTCCAACAACCCCCCAACACACACACACACACACACACACACACACACACATTCAATCATTTGCCGAACTACTTAATCTTACTTTACATCGCAGGGAAGTTGGACCGTACCTCAGCTGATACTGTGTAAAAGAGGGTTACATCCTCAACACCTCACCGGACCATCTCAGGGCAAAACACACAACCAGTCACACTCACACCTAGGGGAAATTTGGAGCAGCCAATCAGCCTCATATGCATACCATTGGACTGCGCGAGGAAACTGGAGTACCTGGATAAAACTCATGCAGGCACGGGGAGAACATGCAAACTCCATCCAGAAATCCGAAACACAGGAATCGAACCCAGGACCTTCTTGCTGGGAAGCGGATATGCCAACCACTATGCCAATATTACCTTTATTTATTTTTATATTTAACCATCACCTACTGGGAATATCTGGGGTTTATGACAAGCTTATTGTATAACTAATGAACTGTAACTCACGTCAGACTCTTCGGTTATATTTACATCCCTCTAGTCAGTCATAACACCCACCATAATCACTTGAGTACAGCCGCAGGCAAAAATTATGGAATCACCAGTCTCACAGGATGTTCATTCAGTTGTTTAATTTTGCATATTTCCATTGAGTCTTCCAACATAGATCACAGACACAACACAAAACTAAAGTCATTTCCAATGACAACTTTCTGGCTTTAAGGAACGCTAAACGAAATCAACCAAAAAATGCGGTAGTCAGTAACAGTTACTGTTTTAGACCAAGCGGGGGTGGGGTGGGTGGGTGGGGGTGGGGGGATAAATTATGGAATCACTCAATTTTGAGGAAAAAAATTATGGAATCATAAAAACCAACAGAACAATTCAACACATCACTAGTACTTTGTTGCACCACCTCTGGCTTGTATAACAGCTTGCAGTCTCCGAGGCATGGACAAACAGTACTCTTCATCAATCTGGCTCCAACTTTCTCGGATTGCTTTTGCCAGATTAGCTTTGCAGGTTGGAGCCTTGTCATGGACCATTTTCTTCAACTTCAACCACAAAATTTCAATTGGATTGAGAGCTGGACTATTTGCAGGCCGTGAAATTGACCTTATGTGTCTTTCTTCAAGGAATGTTTTAACAGTTTTCGCTCTTTGGCAAGATGCATTATCATCTTGAAAAATTATTTTATCATCCTAAAACATCCTTTCAATTGATAGGATAAGAAAAGTGTCCAAAACCTCAACATAAACTTGTGCATTTATTGAAGATGTAATGACAGCTATCTCCCCAGTGCCTTTACCTGACATGCAGCCCCGTAGCATCAATGACTGGAAATTTGCATTTTTTTTTAAGGCAGTCGTCTTCATAAATCTCATTGAAATGGCATCAAACAAAAGTTCCAGCATCATCACCTTGCCCAATGCAGCTTCGCGATTCATCACCGAATATGACTTTCATTCAGTCATCCACAGTCCACGATTGCTTAACCCATTGTAACCCTGTTTTTTTCTGTTTAGGTGTTAATGATGGCTTTCGTTTTGCTTTTCTGTATGTAAATCCATTTCCTTTTTCTTACAGTTTGGTCACAGACGTTGACTCCAGTTTTCTCTCATTTGTTCCTCATTTATTTTGCTGTATATTTTCTGTTTTCAAGACATCTTGCTTTAAGTTTTCTGTCTTGACGCTTTTGATGCGTTCCTTGGTCTAGCAGGATGCTTGCCTTTAACAACCTTCCCATGTTTTCTTATCCTACTACTGTTACAGAAGTCAATTCCAGCCAACTTTGGGCAATGACGGGGTGCACCCTGAACAGGGCCAACTCATAACCATTCGCAGTCACGCTCACCCTAGAGGCAATTTGGAACAGTCAACTGGCCCAATGTGCATGTATTTTGGATTGTGGGCAAAAACTGGAGTACCCAGAACACATTGACACAAGAGTTTGGTTTTAAAATGCCCTTTAAAAACATTTTTAAAAACTTTAACTCTGACCTCTGGATGTCGGCAATCTCAGCACGCAACCGTTCGATCTCTTCCTTCTCTGTAGCAATCTGCCGGCGCAGGACCTGCTCCAAAGCGATCAGCTCCTCCTGCTCGGTCAGGATCTCATTCTCCTTCAAGCGTATAATAGGAAACATTGTAATTCTGTACCATACTACATAAAAGTAAATGAAATGGGACCTCAACATTTTCATCTCTGCTACCTCCAGCTCTGTCTCCTGTCTTTTCCTCAGTGCCACTGTTTCTAAACCATACATCATCACTGGCCTCAACACCGTCTGGTACACTTTTAATATCATTCTTGATGATACCCTCCTATCACACATCACACTGGATACTTTTCTCCAACCATTCCAACCTGCCTGCACACGCTTCTTCACCTCTATTCCACAATCTCCATTGCTCTGGACTGTTGAGCCTAAGTACTTAAAATCCTCCACCTTCTTTATCGCTGCTCCCTGTAACCTTACTGTTCCTCTTGGGTCCTTCTTGTTCACACACGTATTCTGTCTTACTGAGGCTAACTTTCATTCTTCTCTTTTCCAGGGCATACCTCCACCTCTCGAGATTTTCCTCCACTTGTTCTCTGCTCTCACTACAGGTCACAATGTCACCTGCAAACATCATAGTCATGGAGATTCTTATCTAAGCTCGTCTGTCAGCCTGACCATCACCAGAGCAAACAAGAAAGGGCTCAGAGCTGACCCTTGATGCAGTCCCACCTTCACCTTGAACTCTTCTGTCACACCGACAGCACACCTCACCACTGTCTTACATCTCTCATACATGTCCTGCACCACTCTAACATACTTCTCTGCCACTCCAGACTTCCTCATGCAATACCACAGTTCCTCACTCGGCACCCTGTCATATGCTTTCTCCAGATCCACAAAGGCACAATGCAGCTCCTTCTGACCTTCTCTGTACTTCTTTATTATTATCCTCAAAGCAAACACCGCATCTGTGGTGCTCTTTCTTGGCATGAAAAAACAGTTGTTCACAAATGCTGACCTCTGCCCTTAGTCTAGCTTCCACTATTCTTTCCCATAACTTCATCGTATGGCTCATCAACTTTATCCCTTTGTAGTTGCCGCAACTCTGCACGTCTCCCTTGTTCTTAAAAATGGGCACCAGCACACTTCTCCATTCCTCTGGCATTCTCTCACTTTCTAAGATCTTGTTGAATGTTCTTGTCAGAAAATCTACTGCTACCTCTCCTTGAAACTTCCATACCTCCACAGGTATGTCATCAGGACCAACTGCCTTTCCACTCTTCATCCTCTTCAATACCCTCCTCACGTCACCCTTACTAATCTTTGCTACTTCCTGGTCCTCAATGGTCACCTCTTCTACTCTTTTTTTTTCACTCTCATTTTCCTCATTCATCAGCTCTTCAAAGTACTCTTTCCATCTTCCCAGCACACTTCTGTTATCAGTCAATACATTTCTCTCTCTGTCCTTAATCACTCTAACCTGCTGCACGTCCTTCCCATCTCTATTTCTCTGCTGTGCCAACCTGTATAAATCATTTTCTCCCTCCTTACCGACCAACCTAGCATACACGTCATCATAAGCCCTCTATTTGGCCTTTGACACGCTACCTTCGTCTTACACTGTGTCTCCCTGTACTCCTGTTTACTCTCTTCAGTCCGCTCAATGTCCCACTTCTTCTTAGCTAACCTCTTCCTTTGTACACACTCCTGCACTTCTCATTCCACCACCAAGTCTCCTTATCTACTTTCCTTCCAGAGGACACACCAAGAATCTGGAAGCACTTCCTGTCCACCCAAAGCCTGTTTCAACTCCTCCTTGAAAACAACACGACACTCTTCCTTTTTCAGCTTCCACCATTTTGTCTTCTGCTCTGCCTTTACCTTCTTCACCATCAGCGTCATCTTACACACCACCATCCTATGCCATTTGGCAACACTCTCACCCACTACTACTTTGCAGTCACTGACTTCCTTCGAATTACATCATCTACACAACATGTAGTCTACCTGTGTGTTTCTACCTCCGCTTTTATAGGTCACTCTCTGCTCCTGTCTCTTCTGGAAGAAAGTATTCACCACAGCCATTTCCATCCCTTTTGCAAAATCTCTCAACATCTGTCCATCTGTGTTCCTGTCCTGGACACCAAACCTGCCCATCACTTCCTTGTCCCCTCTGTTGCCTGCACCAACATATCCATTGATATCTGCACCAATGACCACTCTTTCACTTCTGGGGGTACTCTGTATCACTTTATCGAACTCACTCCAGAATCTCTCCTTTTCTTCTAGCTCACGTCTTGCCTGTGGGGCATAAGCACTAACAACACTGAACATCACGCCTTCAATTTCTAACTTGAGACTCATCAGTCTGTCTGATACTCTTTTCACTTCTAGAACATTCCTGACAAACTCCTCCAAGATGACTCCTACTCCATTTCTTTTCCCATCCACACCATGATAAAACAGCTTAAACCCTGATCCTAAGCTTCTAGCCTTGCTACCTTTACACCTGGTCTCCTGAACACACAATATGTCAACCTTCCTCCTCTGCATCATGTCAGCCGGCTCTCTACCTTTTCCGGTCATAGTTCCAACCTCTCCTTCTTCGACTAACAGTAGTCCAGTTTCCACCAGCACCCTGTTGGTTAACAGCACTGATCGACCGATCCGGCATGGAAGTCATATTGATGATTTGTATGTCAAATCTGGTGTAGCTTCAGATGCCCTTGCTGACACAACCCTCTGCATTTATCTGGGCTTGGGACCGGCGTGAGAAAGAACACTGGCGCACACACACGCACACCACTGACTGTTTCCACTGGTATTTTAGCCTAAACTCTGCTGGTGGAGTCAGTAAACAGTGTAAGTAACCTCCACTTACTGAGCTACTGAATTATTAAAAAAAAAAAATGTTTGGATGTAAATTGTAGTTATTTCTCTTCGTGATGCTGGTTTAGTCCTATTGCCCTGTATGCCGTTGCTTATGGTCCCTCTCTAGCTGAGTGGTTCTCTCCAGGGCACACATGGACCCGGTGAAAGAGTGCTTTATACTGTAGAAGTTGTCCCCACATATTTTTGTTCATTACTATGATGACTATTGGTTGAATTTTACTGTGAAAACTGGATTTTTATGTTATTACCCAATCACATTGAGCATACAAACTGTCTACTTGTATTTACTTTTTTGTTAATGATAATGGATAATGTTTGAAAATACGTGCATGGGAAAGCCGATGAGATCGGCTTTGGCACTGGGAAACGTGACGTAAAGCCGATTAGATCAGCATTAGGCACTGCGAGGGTTAAGGTCTGCTTTGATCATTAGCAACATTAACTGACAATTAGACGCATTTGCGCAAATTTTTGAGGAAATGTTTGCAAAATACAGTTTCCAAAAATTATCGACTGTTTAGCTGACAGCGCTTTTCTGATGATTAACAACTATTTGCCACCAATAGTGAAAATTAGTGTTGGAATGTCGGGAACTTTTGCCAACTCCTGGTAAAACACCAAGTGAATCTTGGAATCGAACCATCCATGTGGACTCAACCGTATAAAAAGGTGGAGCAAACCCTCTTCAGTGTTGTGTTCACTAATTGGTGAACCAAAGAGGTCTTAAGCGTACGTGTTCCAAACGTTTAAGGAAAAATTTTATTCAAAATTTCTTTGCGACAAGAAAAATTGTTTGTAACCCGAAAATCTGCTTGTGAACTGTTTTAAGGCAACCATGACTTAATGGTTAGAGAAGCGGGTTTGGGACCCGAAGGTCGCTGGTTTGATTTCTGAACCAACAGGAAAATGTGTGGTAGTGGGCGAGTGAGCAGCACCTTCTCTTGCTCCACTTTTATGGATGGAGTACTCTTGATCAAGGCACCCATCCCTCAACTGCTCTCTGGGCACCCCAATGAGTGGCAGTCCATTGCTCCCAGTGTATGTGTGTGTGTGTGTTTGTGTGTTCTCACTTTGGACAGATTAACGAAGAGGCAAAAATCTCCTTCTGGGATTTATTTAACAAACTGAAGAAATCTTGCAACCATTTACAAATCCTGATGAAACCCAAAATTCACCGCCCTGTGAGATACTAGCCTTACACTCAGGAACGGTTTCCTCTAAATCTAGCACCATGTTTTGTCTCACCTGAGCCAGGAGAATGTTAAGGACCTCCTCTTCATTCTCGGACATCTCCTCTTTGGACACATCCTCTTTAGACAAGCTGGCGATTTCTTGTGCTATCTTACTCTCACACTCCTGTGTATAAGCAAAGGGAGATATAAACAAGTGAAAGAGAGATGAGTTACAGTAGCACTGACCTGTCGGGCTAAATCAGTCTCCATCTGTCCTCGAACTTGAAAACAGTCGTGTCCAGAATAATCGTAGTGTGTTTAAAAAACTGACTAAAACTCAAAATCCTTGTACAGTCATCCCTTGAATATTGTGGATAATGTAGACCAGACCTGGCGGCGATATTCGAAAAACCGCGAAGTAGGAACGCCCCACCCCCCGTGCCCCCCATTTCTACCATGTTGTCTCATTTCTATGTTTTCACGTCTATACAATATCAAGAAGTGTATATTAAACATTACACAGTTATATGCATATGTAAATACTGTAATGTATTAATATTTAAATATAATTTATATATAAATACTTTAAGTACTGTACTCACCTCTGACAATAGCTCTTCTCCACGGTGCAGGACGTTCACAAACACTATACAGTAAGATCACAAAATCACAAAAATCCCACGTGAATGTGCAAGGCAACAGTGTCACGTGTCTAAGCCAATCAGCTTGCGAGATTGAGTTGAGTGGGTGGTCCCTGCCTGAACTGGGGAGGGGCACTTCAGTCTGTCGTTTGGAAACAATGGACGCAGCCTGCCTTGGGTCCCTGCCTTCCGCTTGCTTACATGTGAGTTTCAGCACAAATTTTGAATTTTTTTTTAAATTTTATTTATTATTAAAATACCGCAATGTACCAGACCGCGATGCTCAAATCGCGAAGTGGCAAGGGATGACTGTATCAGGTTTTATTTCCAGACACGCAAATGCATTTGGTACACAACACATTCTATTCCAAATCAAAAAATAAAGAATATCAATGTCTGCATTTCTTCTTTACAAACTCATTCAGCGTATTAATTGAAAAATGTAAGATTTTGTTTTCCTTTGAATCACCGAAATAATATGTATTTGTATAAACACCGTTTCTGAGACTCTGCTGCATATCTGTGTTGTGGAGTCGACCAACTTCTGCACATGTGAGCAGTTGTTCCAGCCCAGGATGCTTGGACCACATTCCACAAATCTTCTATGTTTCTTGGTTGTGCGTCAAAAACTGTATTTTTGATGTCACCCCACAAGTTTTCTATTGGATGAAGGTCCAGGATGGGACTGGCGCTCCATAATGTTAATCTTGTTAGTCTGGAACCGAGATGTTTCCCGTTTACTGGTGTGTTTGGGGTCGTCGCCTTGTTGGGACCCATTTCCTGGGCATTTCCTCTTCATTATAAGGCAGCACGATGGGGCTGGTGGCGTAGTGGTTAGCGTGCTGGGCTCATGATACGGAGGTTGTGAGTTCAAATCCCAGTTAGACCCCCACTGTGCTAAGACCCCTGGGCAAGGTCTTCAGCACAAGTGTGCCTCTGTTCACCCAGCAGTATAAACGGGAACCAGTAAAAATATACTGGGAAGGTAACCTGCGATGGACGAGCGTTCCATGCAGGAGGAGTTGTACTCCTAGTTGCTTCTCACTATGGAAACTGGGGATGATCACTGATGAGCCACTATGGCTTGGGTGTAAAAAGCCATAAGGCAGCATGACCTGTTAAAGTGTTCTGAAAAAATTCAAACTGACCCATGATCCTTGGGATGCGACAAATAGGCCCGACACTGTCGTATGAGAAACATCCCCATATCATGATTCTTGCACCACCAGGCTTCACTGTCCTCACGGTGCACGGTGGCTTGATTTCGGTGTTTGAGGCTTGTCTGACAACCTGTCTCTAGCCACTCGACCCAAAAAGAACAATCTTACTTTCATCGGTCCATAGACTGTTGCTCCGTTTCTCTTTATTCCAGTCAATGTGCTCTTTGGTGAATTGTAAACTCTTCAGCTCATCTTTTTTTTTTTTCCCCAGCAGTGGGACGTTGCGGGGCTTCTTGCCGATAGCTCCACTTCACATAGACATCTAATTGTAACAGGACTCACAGGTAACTTTAGACCTTCTCTGATCGTCCTGGAGCTGACTGGTAGCTGAGTCATTGCCATTTTGATTCTTCTTTCATCCATTAGAACGTTTGGTTGGTTGGTTGTTGTTGTTTGGTTGGTTCACTACCAATGGTAGTTTTCACTTTCTTCCACATCTTTCAGGTTTTGGTTCCCATTTCAACCAATCAACTTTTTAATCAAAGTCCGCTGTTCTTCTAAACAATGTCTGGAACGACCCATTTTTCTCAGAATTTCAGAGAGAAATGTTCTAGAACCAGCAAGTACAACACCACCTGCATCACCTTCCTTCCTTAAATAAGGACAATGATTGGCTCTTGTTTTTGAAAGAATGAATGAAGTCACTAATTGAACGCCATACGGCTATTATTTAGAATACGTCCCTTTCAATTAATGATTGAATTACACAGAATCAGCAGCATGCAGGTCAGCACCGTTGGTTCTGTTGAATTCTATTATTCTACTACACCTGACAAAAAATTGTTTGGGGTTTTTTTGGTAGAAATGATATTTCTACATGGCAGAGATTGATCAGGTTAGTGATGTCTGACTGTTGGGGGCAGTGGTGGCCTGGTGGTACAGGGCACTGGATCGCTGATCCCAAGGTTGGGGGTTTGAGTCCCACTCTCCAGAAGGTTGTCACTGTCCCCCCCACCCAGTGCAGCCAACTGGGTTATCAAAGGCCAGCCATGTCTCTCACTGTCTATGGTGAGTGGCTCATGTAAAAGAACCATTGCTGACTTTCATAAAGAGTATTGCATAGCCGTCAGTGTGTTTGTGTACTTTGCTAAAGGGTTGTGTCAGGAAGGGAATCTGACATAAAAACTGATCAGATGATTCGCTGTGGCGACCCCTGAAAAAGGGAAAAAGCCGAAGAGAAAAAAAAAAAAGATGTCTGACCGTTATTATTTTGAAAAGAACTGCATAAATGGGACAGGGTGACTTATTATAATGATCTGGAGATTTTATAAGGTGCAATGGAACGTATTTATTCACTGTTTAAGAATACAGTGCCAAAGGCAAGGTGGATGTTACTAAATAAGTTAAGAGATGGAACATCACAGGGACTATTCAATGCAACAACATCCACCCAGCCCGAGGCACATCAGTTTTGTTTTTTCACATATACTACACAAGCCCTGAAAAAGCAAACTAACTCAACCCTGCACACTCACTGTGCACAGCATTAGCACATCAGAAAAAGATCCAAAAAAGCAAGGCAATGAAAATAAGATGTGTTTACTTTTTTAAGGCGTGACACTGATGCTGTCGCCTGCTCCAAGTGACACTGACAAACTGCAAGTGTCCATTGTTTTGGTCTTTGCCTTTTCCACTTTGGGAAAATACAATCTCTAATACAGTGGCACCTCAACCATATGATAGTCCCAGCAAATGAAAAATTCAGGTTACGAAAAACATTTTCCAAAATTTTTTGTCTTTGTATACGAAACAAGTTTTCCTTACGAAACGTGCCAAACGCGCCATTCAAACATTAAAACGCAACATTAAAACATTCAAACAATGCACAAGCTGCTCTCCATTGACCATCTTCCAACATCCCACCCCACTGGCCTCCCATTGGTTAGGAGGGATGACGCAGCTCCCTCCCATTGGCTATTATGGAGCTGCATCTCCCATAATGCTTTTCGTGTAAAGGACAGAGTTACTGTTGTTTCATGAGTGTGCTCATTGCCTTATTTTTTGACTCGGGCTTTTAACCTTCCATAAACATTTGTAAGATTATAATTCTGCTAAGAAGACAAGGTCAACACACGCGCCCACACACACACGTGCGCGTGTGTGATTTCCGGTGCGAGTGAAAAGAAAAAGCGGGCTTGTGGCATGTGGTTGAGTGATATCGCAAAGGAATATGGCCAAACCCGTCTACCATCGGTACGATATTGAAGCAGAAGGAGGCCTTAAAAGGTCTGCTTTCATAATTTTTAAAGGGTTTAAGGGGTAGTATTGGGGGCCTTGGAACGAATCACACGTTTTACATGGTTCTGAACCATGGTATATTCATTGTATTATTCAGGAATGAGGTCATTTCGCCATGACTCCCTGAAGTAGTTGAAAAGCCCTTTGTAATTCTTTCCAACAATTTTATTGCCTAGTGAGTGCAAGTTGGTGAAATTCTTTCTGTTGCTGTTGATTCCTCAGTGAGATTCTTCTGAGATATTTCATGAATATGCATGCAAACGACCAAAAAAAAAAAAAAAAAAAAAAAAAAAAAATTCTCTGGCTCAGAATGAATGAACTAATAAACAGATGTGTGAATGAACTTTATAATGAAGCTACTAGTTAGGCAGCCACTGGCAATACTAATCGAAGTAATAGCACTTAGGTTTGTGGGCTAATGGACCTCACATAGTGCTTAGGACAGCTTCCTATCAGAAAGCTCATGGATTCAAGTCCCAGGCTTGGGAATTTCTGTTTGGAGTTTGCAATGTTCTCCCTGTCCTTGCAGTGGGTTCCCTCCCTGGTACTCCGTTTTCCTCCCACGGTCCAAAGACATGCTCATTCGGCTAACTGGCTGCTCCAAATCGCTCCCAGGTGTGAATAAGAATGCAAATGGTTGTGGGTGTTGTGCTGCGATGGCCAGGCAAGCTGTTTTGGGTGCATCCCGCCTTCACCTTATATCGGCTCCAGCCTCCCCGTGACCCAAATGAGATTAAGTGGTTCGCTAAATCAGAGTGTGAGTAAGTGAGCACTGGGCTCTTGGATGCATATATTGCGGCATGAATATTCAAAGACTGTGGCGTGGATGACGTTAGAACCGATCTCTTGTCTTGTGCACGTGTAGGATTTGCAGTTGAAGGAAAAGACAGTGTATGAGGCTCATGTGCGTCTACCAAACTTTCTTATTGAGCTCTACCAATGCAAATGCAACATTTTATTCAGTTGCACCTTCAATACGAAATAAGAGGAAATGTACGTACACTAAATAGAGTTCTATACTTATAATACATGTAGATTTAGTAATGAGACTCAGTCACATGCAAGAGAGTGTGTGAGAGAGAGAGAGAGAGAGAGAAACAGAGAGAGAGGGAGAAAAAGAGAGAGGGAGACACACACAAAGAGAGAGACAGACAGACATAGAGACCGACAGAGAGGCAGACAGAGAAAGAGAGAGTGAGAGACAGAGAGAGAGAGACAGACAGACAGAGACACAGAAATAAAGTAAGAGAGAAAGACAGACAGACAGCGGTACAGAGAGAGCGAGAGACAGAGATAGAGAGAGAGCGAGAGCTAGACAGAGCAAGAGAGAGAGAGAGAGAGAGAGAGAGAGAGAGAGAGAGACAACAGACAAACAGAAAGCAAGAGAAAGACACAGACAGCGGTACAGCGAGAGTGACAGTGTGAGACAGAGAGAGAGAGAGAGAGAGAGAGAGAGAGAGAGAGCAAAAAGAGATACAGAGAGAGATAGAGACCGAGACATAGACAGACAAGAGAGAGAGAGAGAGAGAGAGACAGAGAGAGAGCTCTTGCCTGTCTTTTGGCTTCTCGCAGTTTGCGTTTCAGAGCTGTGAGGATACGCTGAACCTCCCACAGACGCTCCTCTTTAGACAGGTCTTTTATCCCAGCCTGCAAGTCTCTGTGCAGGCGATTCAGGAGGAACTCCTGCCGGAAACACACACACAGATTTTCTACATAATATAGATAAATAAATACGCACAGACAGATAATACACTTCATCACTTTTGTTTATCATTTAAAAAGTCAAACATCAACCAAACAGAAACAATAAACTCATGTGTGTAACTGCCCTGTTTGGCAGATGGCACACACAGGCCCCCCCAAATCTCTGCAACTTCCCCCTACAAATTTTGCAAATATCAGTAAAAATAGACTGCACTTCCCTTTGCTGCTCAGGCAAGCCTGAATGTTTTCATCTGAGCTGCAAGATCAGGTGTACCGTCTACAGTATAAAACATTCCCCATTTCTACTACTGCTAATTATAAGCGCGCACGCACGCACGCACACACACACACACACACACACACACACACACAGCATAAAGCTGTGTATTATTTAGGTTCGTGACTGTGGTACCTGTCTCCGGATCTCCTCTTTTATACTCTCCTGTGTGTCTGGTAAGTTTGGCATGGTGGCAACATTGGACCAGCGCAGTGGATGCACCACTGGTTTCAGAACCACATCACCGAAAAGTTCACGCACATGGGTGAAGAAGACGTAGAGCACTCGGTTCCCGATCTGTAAACAGAGGCGAGGAAAGTAGTCAGTCAGTATTCAGTTCACTAAGTGTTTGGCGTAGGTAAAACTTATCATTTAAAAAGTAAAATCTGACGTGAATCAAATTCAATTCAATCCCAGTAACAGGAAATGTTTTATTGTTTTTGTAGCAGTGCTCCACAGGCATGGAACATGACTTCGATGCTAAATGGCTATCGTGTATAGCCTGCACATGATTGGCTGTCGTGTATAGCAGGGGTCGGGAACCTTTTCGATGAAGAGAGCCAGAAAAACTAAATAAATAAATTAAAGTCTAATCCTCTGAGAACCAAATATATTTTTTTAATACTGATACCAACAACTTGAGAGTATAAAAAGACTCGGAATTTACTTTAAACAACATTGTTATAACAAAGTTATTTATTAATAAGAAAAGTACTTCGTACTGTTAATACGACTTCTGGTGTGCATGGTGTTGCTGATAGCTTTGTAGTCTGGTTGATACGTGCTGAGGTTCAGCTTCATGCAGGCGTTTAGGCTTCCATCTATTACATGTGACCGCAGGTTGGTCTTGATGCTTTTCAGGTGTGAGAAGGACTGCTCGCGTGCATATGTAGAGCCAAACATGGTTAATACAATAGGACTCACACTGCAGTGTTTGGTATGTGACAGGAAGCGCGTACCAAGTTTTGGCAATCAGCTGGTCTGCGGGTTGAAGTTTTTTCATGTCTGTCCATTTGTGTTTTGCTTGCCAGCACTGCTTGGCTTCTTGCACATGAGCTAATCAAAACGAGGGAAATTTACCTCTTTACCCAAAAACAACTCGTGCAGGCTGTTGCATATAATCCAATAAAATTAGAGTTTCAAGGTATCGGCCCCGCCCACACACTGGAGTACAGAAAGGATTGGCTCTCCACTGCGCGCCACAGCGACAAGTGGCATTAAAAATAGATGTATAGATTGAAATGCGTGAGATTTATTTATGCTTTTGTTTTATTTGATGGCTTTTTTCTGTATTTTTATTTAAAGGACAGCGAAATTATGTATTAGATATTCTGTTAAGAAAGGCCACCTGATTTATCTGAGAGCCAGATGCAGTCATCATAAGAGCCACATCTGGCTCGCAAGCCATAGGTTCCCGACCCCAGGTGTATAGCCTGCGCATGATTGGCTGTCGTGTATAGCTCTATTGAAACTCAAAGCCTGAAGACGGTCCAGTCCGTGGCTTGTGCAAAAAAAAATCTAATTCATTTACAAACTGGATTCCAAAATAGTAGGCACACTATAGAAATTGTGAATAAAACAGAATACAATGATGTGGAAGTGCTAAATTTCAGTATTTTATTCTGAATAGATCAAGGGTTCCCAACCACCTGTCGTACCGGTGCGCAGAAGAAATAATTCTTATTATTCAGAAGAAATAGAAATTATTATTATTAATGATAATAATAATAATAATAATGTACATAACAATATAAACAATCTATGACAATCCTCCCCCCATAAAATTGTCAAGTGTTGACCGGTCCGCGGTGATAAAAAGGATGGGGGACCCCGGAATAGATCATAGATAACAGGACCTCATTAGTTGTAATTGGTCTTCCAGCTGTTCTTTATACGTGCGACTCACTTTTCCAGCCTCTTATCGTTACCTGTCCCAACTTTTTTGAGATTTGTTGACACCTTAAAATCAACATTTTTTTCCCTTTAAAATGATACATTTTCTCAGTTTAAACTTTTGACCCTGTCATCTATGTTCTATTCGAAATAAAATATTGAATTTTGGCCCGTCCACATCATTGCATTCAGTTTTTATTCACAATTTGAATAGTGTCACAACTTTTTTGGAATCTTATGGATGTGGTGAAGGAGGACATGAAGGTAGTTGGTGGAAGAGAAGCAGATGCAGAGGATAGGGTGGGATGGAGGCACATGATTCGCTGTGGCAACCCCTGAAAGGAACAGCCGAAGAAGGTTTGTAGAAATCCCAAAGAATCGAGCTGATTGCACACATTCACACTTTTTGTAGCTTGGAGAGGTCATATTTTTCAAAATTAAACACTAAGATTTTGAATTTGGCTCTCAAATTGCAGAGATGCATGCTGTAAGAATGGATATTTGCGAACTGATGGTGTTCTGATTACCGTAGATTGAGTCTATGTGTAACGATGTAATCAGTAATTAGTTCTAACACAGAAAATGAACTTATTAAATAACGAGGCGCTTTGTTGCCATGCAAAAGAAAGCCTTTAATATCATCAGTCAAGTCAGGATAAGTTTAGATTCAGTAACAGGGACATTTTCGCAGTTTTCTATAACTTCCATATTAATAAGATTGTAAAGAGGGACGGGAAAGTTGACCTTAATCCCGAAGAAATATTGATAGGAGCTTAAGATGGAACATTTTGAAAATATTCCAAGTTGGAAATGGAAATTTTTATGGGAATAAACGTAAAGACCTAAAAAATAACAGAAATTATCTGGAAATTTGGGGTAGTTGAAATGATTTACCAATTACAATCATAAATAGAAACATTTTGTCTTGCCACAACAACAAGCATGGAAAAATTAATTTTATGAAATTTTAAGAAATTACACTTTTGACCCTGAATAAATTTTTTGCTGTATTTTTCTGACTATAAGGCGCACTCAAAATACTTTCAGTGCGCCTTATAATCCAGTGCGCCTTGTGTGTGGATGTGGACGCGCGACTCCATCTCACGGACACCGTCAGAACCAAGGTGAAGCAAAACTAATTCAGTTTACCATCATTCTGGTGGATTAACCAAAGAACTCTAACCTCTAGATATTGGTTGCAACAGGTCGTAAGTTAGAAGGATCCGGACTTTATGTCCAAATACCGGCATTACTGCTACAGGTGATTCACTGAGTAATACGTGAGTGACGGAGAGAAGTTTACGTCATGACACCGGAAGACTTTTCCCACCTAATCTCCGTCTCTACCGACTAACTGCCTTTTACGAGGATGCTTCTGCATCTCAGGACGCTCAGCTGGCTTAATGAGAGTCTCACGTTCATCACCAGGACAAAGCCCTGCTACAGGTCTCCTCCTGAGAACTCAGATTAACCGTCTTGAATTTACAGTTACACTGATACAGCTCCTTAAGAGTAATGACCTCCGTTCTGTAATGAACACAATACTCACGCTGCGACTGAGTATGAGCCATGTTTGTTACTGTGATGACGCATTCACTTTAAGGGGGCATGGCTGAGAGAAGTTTAGGTCACGACCCAGAAAATTTTTTCCACCTAATCTTCTTCTCTAGTGATCTTTGACTCCATGCGCGCAAGGTAATAATAGATAATTAAATATTATAATATAATATAATAATAGAGGGATCCGGGCTTTATGTCCAACTCGTGCAACTGTTAAACTCGGACACTGAAAGATGAAGAATTTAATGGATTTGTGGAAGAGAAATGAACTGAAAAAGTGAGTTTATTGTTTTATGTTGTTATAAGTGAACAATGTTAAGAGTTATTGTAAATGAGTTGAATAAAGGTTGACTTATCTGACTTTTGTTTTACTTAATGCGCCTTATAATCTAGCAGTGCGCCTTATGTATGAAAATGGGCCATTTGATCATTGTTTCTTGATATTACGCCTTATAATCTGCTGTGCCCTGTGGCCTTGAAAATACGGTACTGCATTATAATTTCTGCTCAATCCCATTTAATTCCTATTAACTTCCATACAGTCCCCTTGGAGCGTTTCCAAAAATTCTGGATTTTTGCCACCCTGGCCTTAAAACTTCCAACCCCAGTGCTGAGGCTAAGCAGATCTGCTGTCATTGACCTACTTGAGAACAAATAGAATAAAAACAAGTATGAAATGAATGGGGGGGGGGGGGGACGACCTTCAGAGATCTACTGCATAACAAACGAGTGTAGAAACATTTCAAAGGATGACGAAGCCTTTGAGTGATTTTCTAACCCCTCACCTGCACAGTGGGATTAAGTACAATAGAGATGTTCTGGATGTTCATCTTGGTCTCAGCCTCCCGAGCAATCACGTGGTCCATATGAGTGATGAGCCATGACAGCAACAGCCTGCTTCCCTCAGGAACCTCGACCAGCAGCCGTTGGAACTCATGCAGCTTTTCTGCTTCGCTGGAGCGGTTGCAAGCATCCTCAAATCGCGGCACCAGATCGCGGCCCAGGAGGTTGTCGGGAAGCTCGCGCAGGTACTGCTTCATTAGGCTCGCCACGGTGTGCGGCTCATACTCCTCCAGGCAAGGACACTCCTCCCGGTCGTATGAAGCCTTCAACTCATCCACTTTTGACTTCATTCCTATGGTGACAGAAAAGGGTCAAAATCCACAAATATATCTCCCTTTTAAAAAAAACAAACAAACAAAAAAAACTTTGCTTATATTTAAACTGGACCAGCAGGAAACCCGAGGCTATAAATCCTACAATCCACAGTGCATTAAAAAGGTAGATTCACCTTAATGCAATAAGCTTACCGGAGACACGGTAAATGCCTTCACACTTCATGCCGTAGCTCTCAATGTAGTCAATGCACTCGCGGAAAATGGCAGGCAGCTGGATTCCGTCATACATCGCTGTCCTTCTCACTGCTTCAGCTAACGGTGCACTGAAAATGGGTCTGACTGTGGCTGGAGTCTCCACAGTGACAGGTTCGGGTTCTGCAGTGCTTGGCTTTTTCTTCTTCTTCTTCTCCTTCCACTGCTTGACCACATCGGCTGCAGTCAAGTCCTTGGATTTCTTGTCTTTGGCCTTGTCCTCTTTGAGGCCTTTTTCCTTCACTTTAAAGTCTTTCTCCTTCTTTTTGGAGAAGCTGGGCTTCTTGAACACATGGATGCCTTTGGAGCGCTTCATCTTGGACGGGCTTTCGGCCTCGTCGGCTGAGCTATCCTCCTGGAAGGCGGCGTAGCCCTCAGCTGGAAAAGAGAAGGAAAGAAAAGCACTGGAGTAAGAGAAAGAGTGGTAGAACTCATAGACCTGACACCTTCATCAGCGACCAGACAGAATCCAAAGCTGTGAGACGTATCCCATTCCATACAATCTCCTCTCTCTTCTCTCGACTCCAACCTTCCTCAAGGTTAGCCATGACCAACTGAAAAAAGAGAGCGAGTGAGAAAGAAAGTGAGAGAGAGAGAAAAAAAAAAACATTTAAATGAGGTCAGCTCACAATTTAGCACTACTCCCTACGAGACTACTGCACCAGCTCTCTATTTAGCACTCCATCTTTGAAGCCATGACACCTACTTTATAGAGTGTACTCTCAGTAACCGAGCTCATAACAGCGATCAGAGCCCATCAGCCAGCACTTATGAGCCCGTCCTCCTTAGAGAGCTGTGGAGTCAAGCAGAGATGCTGCCCTGCCACAAATACACACCCACAGAGGACAGGGAGCGACAGGGTGTGTCCTTAAACCGTCCATCATTTCCTGCTTCCCTGTAATAGGTGGACTAAATATAGTCGATGGCTGAAAAACTGTAGTTTCTCTCCAGTGCTGCAGAGTAAACCTGACACACTTTAAATCGCATGTTGAATGTCCCAATTCTGTAAAATGAAAATCCAGAAGTTGGACGTTGGTGGTGAATTGTGGAACTGATTACACTTGGAACAAAGCAGAATGGAAACTGGTCAGTACTTCTGCGTTTTAACTCCAACACTCAAGAATACAGGAGGATATCAAGCTACATAAATAAGCGAGTTAAACATTTAGGCTTATGTTTAATCAAACGAATAAACTCCGGCCCAAAATTAACATAGCGCTGTGAAATGGGTCATTTCAGCACAGACTATTTTTTCTTGAGTTTATCTTTTTTTTTGCAAACAAAGACTTTTCCATACTATGGGGGGTGTGTGTGTGTGTGTGTGTGTGTGTGTGTGTGTGTGTGTGTGTGTAGTATGATGACAGAGGGGGCACGGTGTGATGCTGGGGAGAGCGCATATGACCCTGGGGAACATGCTTTTCTGGAATAGTGTATGAAAATTAAGTGTAATTGCACCTCCACTACACTAGTTGGCAGTAGCGCTCACATTGTCGCACTATGGTGTAGTGGTTTTTTTGCATAAGCAAACAATATGAAGTGTATTAAACAACGCCTCAAGAAAAAACACGGAAAAATTTCTAACAGGAACGAAGAGAAAGACACAGAGAAATGGAAACTTGTCTGTCCATTTGTGTTTGCTTGCCAGCTGTGCTTGGCTTCGTGGAAATGAGCCGATCAAAACGAGGGAAATTTATCTCTCTACTCAAACAACACGCGCAGTCTGTGGCTGTTGTTATAATCCAATAAAATTGGAGTTTGAAGCCCTCTGACCCACCCACACAGTGGAGTACAGAAAGGATTGGCTCTCCGCTGCGTGTCACAGTGACGTGGAATCGAAAATAGATGTATAGATTCAGAAGATGCACATATCTGCATTATCCGGTGTCCCTTCTTGTTCAAAATGTTACGTGCTGTTGAGAACACGCGCTCTGACGGCACACTAAAAGCAGGGACGTACCATTTACCATACAGAGAGGCGGGACGTACCATTTACTCGGGGTGTCATTGAAATGGCATTTACTACAGATGCGGTCATGAACACAGGAAGCTATAATGTTAGAAGTATCGATACCCCTTTTATAGGTATCGATTATCGATTGACATAATTATATCGGCGATACTCCGATTGTCAATGACATCCCTACTATATCAACATAATATAATTTTGGCATTTTTTTGGCAACATATATCATTTTAAATGTTGTGAAACAAAATAAAGTCACTGAGTGTATTACGTCATCCGACAGCCACTGTTCATTAAACAAACATTTCCCCATGTCATATGAATTGGTATGATCATATCAATTTAGTTCAGTGTGAATTGTTTTTTTTGAAATACAGTGATACCTCTGCTCACGAACATAATTGGTTCCCAGAAAGTGTGTGTGAGGCGAAAAGTTCGTCTTCCGAACATTTATTTCCCATAAGAAACCATTAAAATGAGAATAATCCGTTCCCAGGTCCCCATAAAACATAATTTTCTACTAAATAAGCCTTAAAACTACACAAAAATATACCTTATTTTATGTATAATAAATGTGCTATTGTATTGTAATTAAAGAAATAAACTGTACTGTATAATAAAGTGGTTTTATTTACCTTTGTGATGGTAGTTGACGGCTTGATGGAATGGAGTGGGAGGAGGAGGGAGGGAGGGACTTACTGTTTGGAAGGAGAGTTTGGAAACGCCTACTGTTTGGAAACACCCTTAGCCACACACGCACCCTGAATAGCTTCCTTGTTCTTAAGGATGGGAGCAATGGTAGACTTAGCGTACTGGTACTGGGACGCTGAGTCACACAAACGCACACCTCGTTCGTGTTTTTCAATGATCTCCGCCTGTGGTGGGGTCTTTTTCGGTCCCATAACAGCAAAAGTACACTCAATATGGTCCAAAATGTCTAGCAAACACAAACCACTTCCGCATTCAAAGAAAGGGGGTGATGAACTGTGACGCCGTGAGCGTGCGTCAGCTTCTCGTGGCCGCCACCGTGGCGCTGTTCGACCGTGTGGTTTGATTCGTCCGCCGAAAACTAGTTCGTCAGCAGAGACTATATGCTCGCAAATTTAATGTTCTTGAGGCGAAAAGTTCGTGAGCTTAAGCGTTCGTCAGCGGAGGTTTTACTGTAATTTCGAGACACATTTCCGCGCATGGGTGCAGCCATTTGCAATGTCTAGATTACGCATGCGCGCAAATTCGCCGACCTTCGTATACATGCGTATGTCCGCATATACACGCCGATTCCGAGCATTCCCGACATGTACTATATAATGCATAGAGACGAAGAGCCACACAGACTCGTTGATCTATTAAAATATTTAAAAATTCTACTGGGTTCACTTTTTTTTTTTTTTTTTTTTTTATTTTAATGATATTATAGCGGAAACACACCGGTACTAATTGTGACGTAGTGTCCTTAATAACTTATTAACTCATGTAGCCTATCTGATAACTATTCATTCATTCATTTTCTGAAGCGCTTAATCCGAATTAGAGTCACAGGGAGGCTGGCACCCATCTCAGCCGACTGTAAGGGAGCGTAGAGTACAACCTGGACAGCTCACCAGGCCATCGCAGGGCGGAAAAACACTGACGGCTATGCAACTCCTCTTGTCGAAAGTCAGCCTCAGATCACATACAGGACAGCACGGTGGTGTCAAGTTTGGCATGACCGTCTAACAGCAAGCGAGTTCTGGGTTGAATCCTGAGTTTATTGGGGTATCGAGGTTTCCATAGTGTACCCCCGGTTTCCTCCGACAGTCCAATTACTTGCGTAGCTTAACTGGCTGTTCCAAATTGTCCTTAGTTGTCGGTCTTAATAGTGTGTGTGTGAGTGTGATGGTCTAGTGAGCTGTTCAGGGTGTACCCGCCTTATCCCAGTGTTGGCTGAGATAGACTCCAGCCTATCTGCAGTATTAAAAAGGATCAAGCTGTTCAGCAAATGAGTAGTGAGACCATAAACAGTAAACTCGTCTCAGTTCACCAAGAGCTGTGGAAATACATCAGCTAAAACGATATGGAAGAGCATCAATAAATAAAATAAATAAATAAAATAAACTACCGTAGCATGCATACCAAAAGCTATTTGCTATGATACAAGCCTGTCATCATCAGATCTTAGCTTGTCTAACTAGCTTGTCTAGCAATCGAAATGGAGCAGGTCGTGCTGAAGGTGGACTTCATTTACAGCAGTGCTCTGTGATGGCAGCTGGATAGATAAGAGTCCTGTAATGAAATACAATGCAGCTGTGAATCCATTTCCACTTTTTTCCCCACAGAAACATTCACGACTGGAAAATCGCATCTGACAGGAAATGTGCGAGTGTGTTGATAAAATGCTTTGAGCTGGACACGTAACAACATCCTGTGTAGAACCGACATGGGGAGGGGAGGGGGTCTGGCTAGTTTACAATGCACTGCAACTGTGCACTATCTATACATACAACAGAAATACAGGGATCCCTCGCTACTTCACACTTCAATTCATGCGGCTTCAGTGCATCGCGTTTTTTTTTTTTTTTTTTAAATATTCGTTTAATTAAAAAAATAAGGAAATAAAGGAAGAATAGGGGAAAAAGTTAAGGAAAATCCACCCTGTGATGGCCTGGCGAGCTGTCCAGGGTGTACTCTGCCCTTGCCTGGAGTCGGCTGGGCTGGGCTCCAGCCTCCCCGTGACCCTAATTCGGATTAAGCGGTCACAGTTAAGGAAAATGGCACAAAACAAGGTCAGTTATGTTATGCAAAAAAAAAAAAAAAAAAAAAAAAAAAAAAACCCAAACAAAAACAACCCCCCAAAAAAAAAAAAAAAAAAAAAATCCAACACTACTTACATTTTTATGTGAGGCGCGCATGGGTCTATATATACACGTATGTATTTATATTTTATTTACATCTTATGCATTATTTTTGAATGTTTAATTCTTATTATAAGCATTTATAGCATTGAATATGTATTGATTGATATTATATACACACATGCATGTACGTATACGTCAGTCAAGGGGATCGATCCTACTTCGCATAATTCGGTAGTCACAGGGAGGTCTCGGTCCCAATTAAACGCGGAAAGTGAGGGATCCCTGGAATAAAAAAGGCCATTACAGAGATCCCTCACTTTCCGTGGTTAATTGGGACCGAGATCCCCACGCGACCATCGAAATCCATGAAGTAAGACCCCCCCCCCCCAAACCGATGTATTCGTACATGTATATGTGTATATAATATCAATAAATACATATTCAATGCTATAAATGCTTATAATATCAATTAAACATTAAAAATAACATAAGATGTAAATAAAATATAAATAAACACACAAAGATGGTATTGCAATACAAGACAACACACATACATATGCAAGCGTGGCGCACGCACACATGCAGCTGCGCACGCACACACAGATGCAACAATGTAACTCGTGTTGATGGGAAGTTTTGGGTTGTTTTTTGTTTAGGGTTTTTTTTTTGCATAATTGGCCTTGTTTTTGTGGCATTCTTCACTTTTTCACCCTATTCTTCCTTAATTTCCTTATTTTTTAATTCGGTGAATATTTATTTATTTAAAAAAAAAAAAAAATGCGATGCATTGAAGCCGCATGAATTGAAGCACGAAGTAGCGAGGGATCCCTGTATATTTAAATATTCAAGTTCAACAAGATAAACACGCCTGTTTAAAACAATACAAATAAATATTATAATATCTAATAATTATTCATTCATTCATTTTCTGAAGTGCTTAACCCGAATTAAGGTCACAAGGAGGTTGGCACTTATCTCAGCCAACTGTAAGGGATGGCAGAGTACACCCTGGACAGGTCGCCTGGCCATCGCAGGGCAGAAACACGCTGACTGTTATGCAGCTCCTCTTGTCGAAAGTCAGCAATGGTTGTTTTACATGAACCTCCCACCATAGACAGTGAGAGACATGGATTTGATAACCCAGTTCGTTGCACTGGGGTGGACAGTGACAACCCCTGGAGAGTGGGGCTTGATCCAAGCAGTGATCCAGCACCATTACCACCGGGTCACCACTGCCTGGGCTATTATGCACTTCTTTACCTTCAAGTCAACTTTGACTCAGAAAGACCATAAAAAGGGTACGTTACTCCGTCTGAGATCAAAAACGAAGCCTAATGTATCTAATAAACATTATACACAGAGTGTGAGTGAGGTCAAATATTTTATAATATTATTATAAAATAATACTTTTATCACTCGACAACACGAACAACACAGAGAAGAGTACAGGAAGTCTTACTGCGTTTCTCCTTTTTCTTGAACTTGTTCTTCTTCTTGCTGTGCTCCTTATCATCATCAGAGGCAGCATCCGGAGGCTCATGGTGATGTCCGTCATGCGGTGGTGATGGTTCGCCTGTACGGTACAGCCCTGGGAATTTAGTGGGGCTGATTTCCTCCGAGCTAGGGGTCCGAGGCACGCTGCTCTGATGCTCCGCGCCACGCCGCTGCTCTGCAGGGCTGCTGTTAGGCGGCAGAAAGCACTCTGTCATTGTGCTACCGCTTAATTTGTGGCAGGTAACAGAACACTGCCCTGCAATTGGTTACACTCTGATGATGTGTCACTGCTTCATACTATCTGAAAAAAGCAAATATTAAACAATGTTAAAATTAAATTAATGTTTGCATTCAGTAATAATATTTATACTGGAAAAGAGTGAACATGGTTCAGATTTAGAGTGCAAAATATTTTTCTATTAAAAAAATCTTTACTGAACAAAGCCACTCAGCGATCGCCGCCGTTTCCAATAGCCACTCAGCGATCGCCGCCGTTTCCAATAGCCCCTCAGCGATCGCCGCCGTTTCCAATAGCCCCTCAGCGATCGCCGCCGTTTCCAATAGCCCCTCAGCGATCGCCGCCGTTTCCAATAGCCACTCAGCGATCGCCGCCGTTTCCAATAGCCACTCAGCGATCGCCGCCGTTTCCAATAGCCACTCAGCGATCGCCGCCGTTTCCAATAGCCACTCAGCGATCGCCGCCGTTTCCAATAGCCCCTCAGCGATCGCCGCCGTTTCCAATAGCCCCTCAGCGATCGCCGCCGTTTCCAATAGCCCCTCAGCGATCGCCGCCGTTTCCAATAGCCCCTCAGCGATCGCCGCCGTTTCCAATAGCCCCTCAGCGATCGCCGCCGTTTCCAATAGCCCCTCAGCGATCGCCGCCGTTTCCAATAGCCCCTCAGCGATCGCCGCCGTTTCCAATAGCCCCTCAGCGATCGCCGCCGTTTCCAATAGCCCCTCAGCGATCGCCGCCGTTTCCAATAGCCCCTCAGCGATCGCCGCCGTTTCCAATAGCCCCTCAGCGATCGCCGCCGTTTCCAATAGCCGCTCTGCGATCGCCGCCGTTTCCAATAGCCGCCGTTTCCAATAGCCGCTCAGCGATAGCCACCGTTTCCAATAGCCGCCGTTTCCAATAGCCACTCAACGATCTCCGCCGTTTCCAATAGCCACTCACCTATCACTGTAGTTTCCAATATCCAATCACCGCTGTTTCCAATCACCAATGTTTCCAGTAACCAATCACTGATAAATTCTGTTTCCAGTAACCAATCACTGAACTTGTCTGCTTTGAAGAACCAATCATGATCGCCTCAGCTGATTCTTCATTCAGAATGTAGTTTTGTATTGCAATTTTAAGTTCTGTATTTACAAGCATTTTATACATTATTCCAACCATAACTTTTCCCTTATTGCCAGTTTCTTCAGAACTTTCAATACTTTTTCTCCTTTAAAAGACAATATCCGTAAACATTCTTTCTGGAATCAATGGTGGAGCTTCACTGAGATTGTAAACTCATCTGCGTCACCAGGCAACTTCCGCCGTGTCCATCACCTCCATTCCCCCCTGAAACCTGCACAGCATTTCCGCAGTAACCGACATGGCAGTCTCTTTATCAGGAACACAGATGGAGTAAAAATAACAAATCAACCCGAGTCTAATTCTAATTCCATGATTCTTCATAAAACGATCACTTATAGAATGAAATACGGATCAAGGGCCATCATTCAGTGACTTTCTCACAAAATCAAGCTAAATTATTCGTGTTACATTTTGAATAGACTTTTTTGGATGAAATATGGTTATCCTCAAAGGCTATTTACTGCCTCCTCACCAGTTCCAGTATATTATTGTGATTTTATTATAATTAGAATGTTATTTACATAACTAGCACTCTATGCTAGCTGACTAGTAGTCAGTGTTCAAGTTCCCGTAAACGTTTAAAACCTCCTGGCAGCTCTAATAAAAGACTAAAACACGAACATTAAATAGAGGAATAAAACACACTCTGTGCTCATAAACAATAAAAAGTCTAAATTTCATTTCCTGCACCAACCTGCAAAGAGCCATTCTCGTAGAGCTGCTTCCTGTTGCTGTGTCACGTCAAATGTGACGTTACTTTGAGCGCCACTTGAATTCTGGGAAATGTAGGCGATGACAAACATGTGAGAAAAATAAACAACGCACCTGCTACAGCGATTTAAATGTATTCTCGTCTCTGGTGACTGTTGAAGTTAATTTTCGCTACGAGAGAGCAAAAAGTCTACTTGTAGGTCATAACTATGAGGTAGTGAGTCGTAATTATGGGACGCTAAGTCATAATTATGTATTAGGAATTCCTACGAAGGGGCAGTGGTGGCCTGGTGGTAAAGGTGGATCACTGATCCAAAGGTTGGAGGTTTCAGCCCCACTCTTCACAAGATTGTCAATTACCCCCCCCCCAATTTGGGTAAAAGAAACATGGCTGACTTTCGACAAAAATAGCTGCATAGCCATCAGCATGTTTCTGCTCTGCGATGGCCTGGAGAGCTGTCCTGGGTGTACTCTGCCCTTGCCTGGAGTCATCTAGGATAGGCACCAGCCTCCCTGCAAACCCAATTCGGTTACTGAAAATGAATGAATGAATTCTAAACACTGTACTGGCATGCTAAGTCATAATTATAAGTTAGAAATTTGTAAACATGAGATGCTAAATCATAATTATGACTTATTAAATAATATTTATGAGATTCCAAGTAATTATCAGTTAGTAATTCATAAACATGAGACACTAAGTCATAAATATGAGTTAAGAAATTGTATTCATGACATGCTAAGACATAATTGAGTTAGAAAATCATTAATGCAATGTTAGGTTATAATTACAGTGTTGCTGGTGGTGTAGTGGTTAGGGTGCTGCGCTCATGATTGGGTGGTTGTGAGTTCAAATCCCACTGAGACTCTCACTGTTGTAAGACCCCTGGGCAAGGTCTCAACCACAAGTGTGCCTCTGTTCACCCAGCAGTATAAATGGGTACCAGTAAAATATACTGGGAATGTAACCTGCGATGGACCAAGAAATTTTTCACTGTGAAGAGTCAGAGCTAATCATTGTGTGCATTAATTGGTTAATTTTTTTATTGGTTATTTTTTTATTGGATAGCCCTACACGGGGAAAAGTACATTTCCTCCAGTGGATGCCAAAGTCCTTTTATTCTGAGGCCGCCAGTATCTCAGAATGCACAATACAGCCAAACTTTTGGTGGATGACCTGCAGCAGGAAAAAAATGAACATTGGGTTGCACGCAAATCAGAAAGAAAGAACAGAAATCTGAGGCAATAGGGGTGAGAGGTCACACAAACGGTCCAGTCGAAAACCTAGAAAAACGCCATCTCTTCGAAACATAACCAGCAGATGGAAGCAGTGATCTATAAACGAACACAGTAGATCGTCTGAACCTCGAACAAACTCATAGTGCTTCCTGATTTAAACACTTCTTTTCTTTTCAGCTTTTTCTCTTTTTCAGGTGTCGCCACAACAAATCACCTGATTCACATGTTTGATTTGGCATAGGTTTTAACGTCAGATGCCCTTTCTGACACAGCCCTTTAGCAAGGGACAGAAACACACTGACGGCTATGGAGCTACTCTTTACGAAAGTCAGCAATGGTTCTTTTACATGCCTCTCACCATAGATAGTGAGAGACAGGGCCGGCCTTTGATAACCCAGTTAGCTGCACTGGGGGGACAGTGACAACCTTGTGGAGAGTGGGACTCGAATCCCCAACTTTAGGATCAGCGATCCAATGCCCTTTACCACCAGCCCACCACTGCTCTCCTGATTTAAACACTTAAATATGAGAAAACACATCCACATAGATTCAAGTCAATTTTCTGTCTAGCTAGCTCCTTCTTTTCTTTTCGCCTTTTTCCATTTTTTCGGGAGTCACCTCTCCCTCGCCTCTCACCATAGACAGTGAGAAACATGGCCCGCCTTTGATAACCCAGTTAGCTGCACTGGGGGTACAGTGACAACCTTTTTGGGGACTCGAACCCCGAAACTTAGGATCATATTTTGTTAAAATAAACAGAGACTCACACTATATACTGAAGTTTCTGGTTCCAGTTCACTAACGGCGGAGCTCCCTGGCTGGGAGTCCCACTTTTAAAAAGTTTTTGCGATAGAAAAATTGCAAACTTTAACTGAAAATTTAGCAGCGTTGACAGTGGAAAATGTAATAAAAGTATTGACTGATGACAGATGTGTGCTAGGAAGATGGAAAGAGTACTTTGAAGAGCTGATGAATGAGGAAAATGAGAGCGAAAAAAAGAGTAGAAGAGGTGACCGTTGAGGACCAGGAAGTAGAAAAGATTAGTAAGGGTGAAGTGAGGAGGACATTGAAGAGGATGAAGAGTGGAAAGGCAATTGGTCCTGATGACATACCTGTGGAGGTATGGAAGTGTCTAGGAGAGGTAGCAGTAAGGTCAGACAAAGTGACTTGGAGACAAAGTCAGAGAGGCTAGATTGAGATGGTTTGGACATGTACAGAGGAGGGATAGTGAGTATATTGGTAGTAGGATGCTGAGGTTGGAACTACCAGGCAGAAGGTCTAGAGGAAGACCAAAGAGACGATTCATGGATGTGGTGAAGGAGGACATGAAGGTCGTTGGTGTAAGAGAAGAAGATGCAGAGGATAGAGTGAGATGGAGGCAGATGATTTGCTGTGGTGACCCCTGAAGGGAACAGCCGAAAGGAGAAGAAGAAGAAGACTTCCGAGATCTTGCCTGCTGATAAAACTGATCATCGGCACCTTCGGTTCATTAAAAAATTCTATTCAAAATTTTTAGTCCAGCATTTGAAGTTGAAATGTACTGCTCTTCAATGTTTTAAGTTTAAACTAAGAATAATACATTTTGAAAGGCAGCATGGTGGTGTAGTAGCTAGCACGTTTTCCTCATCGTACGAAGGTCCTGGGATCGATTCCCAGCGCCGGTGATTCTGTGTGGAGTTTGCATGTTCTCCCAGTGCTTGCGTGAGTTTCTCTCAGGTACTCCAGTTTCCTCCCACAGTCCAAAAACATGCACGGTGGGTTAATTGGCTGTTCCAAATCACCCCTAGGTGTGAGTATGAATCGTTGAGTGAGTGTTGGCCCTGGGATGGTTTGGTGAGCTATCCAGAGTGTACCCCGTCGAGTGTACCCTACCCTCACCCAGAGTCAGCTGAGATGGGCGCCATTCTTCCCACGACCCTAATTAGGATTACTTGCTTCATGATGATGATGGCACATTTTGGAAGGAAATAAAATCAAGGACTCTATTTGTGTAACCCCCAAGCTGCAGAAATTTATGACACAGAAAACCTTTTCGGGTTGTGGGCGGGAACGTAATGCAGTTGTAATTGTAGTTGCAAAATGGGATGTTTTGGGCCAAATTGTTGCATCAGCAGGAAATAGCTGCATAAAAACATTTCAAATGGGTTAGTTTTGTTCTTTTTTTCTCAGTTTCCCCCCTTTTTTTTTAATCTACCTCACTTCATTGATGATTTTCCAAAAAAGCAACTGCTAGAGTTAAATGCTTTGAATTCTGACTTTAATTTCTGATTATTTCACTACACAGTCCTGCTCCCAGCATGTTTATAGCAAGTGGAAGGAAAGGACCTGAAGGAAATCAGTCACCTTAAAGCGTTGCGGAATTAGGCATCTTTACATCATAATTCGTGTGTAATGTAGGCATGCAGTGTTGGCCTGGTGGTAAAGGTGCTGGACCACTGATCCTAAGGTTGGGGGTTCAAGCCCCACTCTCTACAAGATTGTCACTGTCTCCCCCAAGTCCCCAAGGTCGGCCGTGTCTGTCAATGTCTATGGTGTGAGGTTCATGTAAAAAAAACCATTGCTGACTCTCAACAAGAGGAGCTCCATAGCCATAAGCGTGTTTCTGCCCTGCGATGGGCTAGCAAGCCATCTAGGGTGTACTCTGCCCTTGCCCGGAGTTGGCTGGTATGGGCGCCAGCCTCCCCACGACCCTCATTAGGATTAAGTGGTTACAGAATAGAACGATGAATGATGTAATACATTACAAGTGATTAGTGTTTAAAATGGTGTACCGCTGCCCGTTGGAATATGGGCTGAACCAGTGTGGACTGACCATTTGTTCCAGGAAGTGAAGGGGAACTCGTTGTGCTGGGTTGTCCGATGCAAGGCAGCGAGCAACATTATCAAATTTTGGTGAAGCGCTACTCCCGTCCATTGTCATTCTTTGACTTTTTATGAAGGAACCCCATAGGAACAGTGTCCGGTTTGAAACGTAAAAGCTTTGGCTTAAATAGTTCTGCCATGGAGGGGTCGCCGGGAGCAGGTCGGACTGAAGTGGGCTTTGCAGAATACGGAACTGTGTCTGAAAGGAGTACACAGCGTACGGTTGTTGTCCATGTTATGTTATGCCTTCCGCGATATCAACACTGGCTAATAATGTGTTATCGTAGACCGCACCCAGCCAATAGGAGAAAACAATGAGCTTGCGTCACTACAGAGGCTTGACCAGTCAGTGAAGACGGCAACATGTCGCTACGCATGCCTAGTAGTAGTAGTAATCGTAGTAGTAGTGTGGCAGCACTTGCACCATAAGAAACAAGATCCGATGTTGCCTGTCAGAACTGATGATGTCATTCGTGTTTGTTTTAAAGAGCTAGTAATGCATCGTCACCACAATTACCCTTTAACTACCCCTTAGTCGTGCAACACACACTTACCAGAGTGAAGTACCTATACTCTGCATATGGACACGGTGCCTCATGTAACAGCACCCACCCACCTGAGGTCAGACCCGATTCTATATATGGTAAAAATTGCTTGTGTTCATCTTTCGATTTGGGCTTTATGTACTAAAGTTGTGTTTGTAGGTTCTTATATAAGGGCTTTGCAATTGCCTGTAGGTTTTGCAAAGCTTTTGTGGTCAGAATACAAGCAGTTCCCAGTTCCCAGTTAAAGTGATTTCTTAACAAGTTCCAGTCAGTAGAAACTGTGAGTCAGAAGGGTGCTGGCAGCTTTTATAATCTTCTCCCTCTGGGTAAGCATCACTTTCATATCCTGTGTCAGGTGTTTAGCGAAGTCCTTTGGTGTGAGTCCGAGAACTTATCATGCATTTTCTGTAACCGCTTAATCCTAATTAGGGTCCCAGGGAGGCTGGCACCCATCCCAGCTGACTCCAGGTGAGGGCAGAGTACACCCTGGACAGCTCACCAGGCCATGGCAGGGCAGAAACACGCTGGCTATGTAGCTTGTCTTGTCGAAAGTCAGCAATGGTTCTTTTACATGAACCTCACACTATAGACAGTGAGAGACATGGCCGGCCTTTGATGCACTGGGGGGACAGTGACAACCCGTGGAGAGTAGGGCTTGAACCCTCAAACTTAGGATCAGTGATCTAGCACCATTGCCACCAGGCCATCATTGCCACTGATGAATCGTAATGAATTCATAATGCTGTATAAATCAAATTAGAAGAATATTTAACCTTTGTTTATGCAGTTTTTAAATTGTCAGCATTTTAATTGTTGTGGATGTATTTGTCTGTCTGTCTGGTATATGTAGTTTGACAAGGGATTCAAACCACTTACTTTATACACTGCACTCACAGAATCAGCCCCTGGAGAGTCTGGCTGTTCTGTTGAAATGTGTAATTGTGTTGCTTTCCTTTGTTTATGTTGTGCATTCTGTTTGGGCTCATATGTTTTCATCATGATTAGGTCTTTGCCTTTGGTTCAGCCACTGGCATGATCTGCCCTCGAATGCTGATGAACTGAAATGTTTACTCATTATGTGTTTGGACTATGTCTAGGAATTTAGAGAGATTTTTTTTTGTGGGAAAGAAAACTGAATTTGTATCTTTTGACAATTACAGAGATTATTATTATTACTATTATTATGGATGCTTATATAGCACAATTTCATACACACATATGCTCAATGTGCATGAGACTCCAGAGCTCCCTGCACCCATCACCACTGTACAGCACCAGTTGTTGTGTTGTTCTATCGTTTTGTTGCTGAGCGCCAAGCCAGAAGCAACAACTCCCAAATTTTAACATCTCATGCTGTGACTCGGCCAGATTTGAACTCTGACCTTCTGGAGGATAAAGCAGACGCTCTGCCAACTGAGCTAAATCCCCGGGGAGCCCTCACTTTACGTGGTTAATGGGAACGGAGATCCCCCCCCGCGACTGTTGAATTTCGCAAAGCAGGATCGACCCCCCTCGACTGATGTATACGTACATGTATATGTGTATATAATATCCATAACTACATATTCAACACTATAAATGCTTATAATAACAATTAAACATTCAAAAATAACGCACAAGATGTAAATAAAATATAAATACACGCACATACAGACACGCGCGGATGCACACACATGCGCACCTCACATAAAAATGTAAGTTGTTTTGATGGAGGGTTTTGTTGGTTTTTTTTTTGTTTTTGTTTATTTATTTTTTTTTTTTGCATAATCAGCCTTGTTTTTGCGGCATTTTTCTTAACTTTTTCCCCTATTCTTCCTTAACTTCCTTATTTTTTAATTCGATGAATATTTAAAAAACAAAAAACAAAAAAGCGTGATGCACTGAAGATGCAAGAATTGAAGCGCGAAGTATCGAGGGATCCCTGTATTACAACATTTACGGTACGGTGTAAATTCATTATTGCACTTCCTCATTAAATTACCTGTCACGGAAAGAAGAAATTTTAGTGATGGAATTAATTATTTGAAGTTAAATTCTATGACAAAACTTAAACGTGATCATTCCAGGAAAGAGTTTTATTCATTTTCTGCCACTGCTTAATCCTAATTAGGGTGGCAGGGAGGCTGGTACCCATCCCAGCCAACTCTGGGGGAGGGTAGAGCACACCTTGGACATTTCACCAGGCCATCACAGCGTAAAAACACAATGACAGCTATGCAGCTACTCTTGTCGAAAGTCAGCAAGGGTTCTTTTCCATGAACCTCTCACCACAGACAGCGAGAGACATGGCCGGCCTTTGATAACCCAGTTAGTGCACTGGGGGAACAGTGACAACCTTGTGGAGAATGGGGCTTGAACCTCCAAGCTTCTGATCAGTGATCCAGCGCATTTACCACCAGGCCACCACTTCCTGAATGATTGCTATCAACTTCTTTTTTACAGAACCATTAAAAAAATGTTCACATTAAACTATGTTTTAGAACCTCCGAAAAATTTATTAATAATGTAATAAATTCTGCAGGATTAAAAATTTACACAATAAGCAAATCACAGCAGCAAATCACTAGAGTGTGTTACATCAGTATCATTGTTTTAAAGAGCTAGTAAAGCACATTCACCACAGGTACCCTTTAATGACTCTTTAGTCGAGTGCAGCGCACACTTGCCAGTGTAAAGTAACTAAACTTGTTCCATTTGTTCTCTTTATGTACTTGTTTATTCACTCTGGGTTCTTCTTATCTTGATTGGTTGCTTTGTGATCTCATGCCGAGACTTCTGTATTCTCTTCAGTTCCATTCACATCTTCTGGAAGTATGTCTGTCTTATTTTAGTTTATTTTGTTTTTCATAATGGAAACTCTGGCTGAGATTCATGAACCTTATATTTAATTTTTTTTACCCAGTGTTTTCTTCTCACATTTATTAATAAACTGCATCATCACTGACTCCCGCATCTGCGTCATCTGTGACACTTGACACAATAATGATTAATTAATTAATTCATTAATTTTCTGGTCCGCTGAACCCTAATTAGGGTCACATGGAGGCTGACACCCATCTCAGCCTACTATGGGCGAGAGTGGAGAACACCGTGGACAGCTTGTCAGGTCATTGCAGGGCCAACACTCACACAACCATTCGTACTCACAGGCGATTTGGAACAGCCGATTAACCTACTGTGTATGTTTTTGGACTGTTGGAGAAAACCAGAGTACCCGGAGGAAACCCACACAAACACGGGGAGAACATGCAAACTCCACAAGAAATTCCCAAGCGGGGAATTGAACTCAGAAACACCTTGCCCTGATGAAGACGTGATATCCACTATGCCACCATGCCACCCCATGACAATTAATTCTTCTTCTTTTCCTTTCGGCTGTTCTCTTCAGGGGTCGCCACAGCGAATCATCTGTCTCTATCTCACCCTATCTTCTGCATCTTCTTCTCTTACACCAACTGCCTTCGTCTCTTTGGTCTTCCTCTAGGCCTTCTGCCTGGTGGTTCCAACCTCAGCATCCTAATACAAATATTTTCACTATCCCTCCTCTGCACATGTCCAAACCATCTCAATCTAGCCTCTCTGACTTTGTCTCCAAAATGTCTTACATGTGCTGTCCCTCTGATGTGCTCATTCCTGATCCTATCCATCCTCGTTACTCCCAGAGAGAACCTCAACATTTTCATCTCTGCTACCTCCAGCTCTGCCTCCTGTCTTTTCCCCAGGGCCACTGTTTCTAAACCATATAACATCGCTGGCCTCAACACCGTCTTGTACACTTTTCCTTTCATTCTTGCCGATACCTTCCTATCACATATCACACTTTTCTCTAAACATTCCAACCAGCCTGCATACGCTTCTTCACCTCTTTTCCACACTCTCCACTGCTCTGGATTGTTGAGCATGAGTACTTAATATCCTCCACCTTCCTTATCTCTGCTCCCTGTAACCTCACCGTTCCTCTTGGGTCCTTGTCATTCATACACACGTATTATGTCTTACTGAGGCTAACCTTCATTCCCCTCTTTTCCAGGGCATACCTCCACCTCTCTAGATTTTCCTGCACTTGTTCTCTGCTCTCACTGCAGATCACAATGTCATCTGCAAACATCATAGTCCATAGGGAATCTTGTCTAACCTCGTCTGTCAGCCTGTCCATCACCATAGCAAACAAGAAGGGGCTCAGAGCTGACCCTTGATTCAGTCCTACCTCCACCTTGAACTCTTCTGTCATGCCGACAGCACACCTCACCACTCTAACATACTTCTCTGCCACTCCAGACTTCCTCATGCAATGCCACAGTTCCTCTCTCCGCATTCTGTCATATGCTTTCTCCAGATCCACAAAGGCACAATGCAGCTCCGTCTGACCTTCTCTGTGCTTCTCTATTAACATCCTCAAGGCAAACACTGCATCTGTGGTGCTCTTTCTTGGCATGAAACCAAACTGTTGTTCACAAATGCTGACCTCTGCCCTTAGTCTCGCTTCCACTATTCTTTCCCATAACTTCATTGTCTGGTCATCAACTTTATCCCTCTGTAGTTGCCACAACTCTGCACGTCTCCCTTGTTTTTAAAAATCGGAACCATCACACTTCTCCTCCATTCCTCTGGCATCCTCTCACTCTCTAAGACCTTGTTGAATGTTCTTGTCAGGAAATCTACTGCTACCTCTCCTAGGCACTTCCATACCTCCACCGGTATGTCATCAGGACCAACTGCCTTTGCATTCTTCATCCTCTTCAATGCCCTCCTCCCTTCACCCTTACTAATCTTTTCTACTTACTGGTCCTCAACAGTCACCTCTTCTACTATTTTTTTCTCTCTCATTTTCCTCATTCATCAGCTCTTCAAAGTACTCTTTCCATCTTCCCAGCACACTTCTGTCATCTGTCAATACATTTCCCTCTCTGTCCTTAATCACTCTACCTTGCTGCACATCCTTCCCATCTCTACTTCTCTGCTTTGCCAACCTGTATAAATCATTTTCTCCCTCTTTACTTTCCAATCGAGCATACAAGTCATCATACGTCCTCTGTTTGGCCTTTGACACCTCTACCTTCGCCTTATGCTGTGTCTCCTTGTACTCCTGTTTAACCTCTTCCTTTGTACACACTCCTGCACTTCCTCATTCCACCACCAAGTCTCCTTATCTCCTCTCCTTCCAGATGACACACCAACTTTTCTCCTACCTGTCTCCCTGATCACATTAACTGTAGTTGTTCAGTCATATGGAAGCCCTTCATGACCACCCAAAGCCAGTTTCAACTCCTCCTTGAAGACAACACGACACCCTTCCTTTTTCAGCTTCCACCACTTTGTATTCTGCTCTATCTTTGCCTTCTTCACTTTCCTCACCATCAGCATCATCCTGCACACCACCATCCTTTGATGTTTGGCAACACTCTCACCCACTACTACTTTGCATTCACTGACTTCCTTCAAATTACATCGCCTACACAAGATGTAGTCTACCTGTGTGCTCCTACCTCCGCTTTTATAAGTCACCCTATGCTCCTGTCTCTTCTGGAAGAAAGTATTCACCACAGCCATTTCCATCCTTTTTGCAAAATCTACCAACATCTGTCCTTCTGCATTCCTGTCCTGGATACCAAACCTGCCCATCACTTCCTCTGTTTCCTGCACCAACATGTCCATTTAAGTCTGCCCCAATGACCACTCTTTCACCTCTGGGGTATTCTGCATTATGTCATCTAACTCACTCCAGAATCTCTCCTTCTCTTCTAGCTGACATCCTGCCTGTGGGGCATAAGTACTAACAACATTGAAATTCACGCCTTCAATTTCTAACTTGAGACTCAGCACTCTGTCTGACACTCTTTTCACTTCTAGAACATTCCTGACAAACTCCTCCTTCAAGATGACTCATCCTCCATTTCTATTCCCATCCACACCATGAAAAAACAGCTTAAACCCTGCTCCTAAGCTTCGAGCCTTGCTACCTTTTCACCTGGTCTTCTGAACACACAGTATGTCCACCTTCCTCCTCTGCATCATGTCAGCCAGCGCTCTACCTTTTCTTGTCATAGTTCCAACATTTAAAGTCCCTACTTTCAGTCCTAGGCTCAAGCCCCTCCCCTTCTCTCTCTGCCTATGGACATGCCTCCCGCCTCTCCTTCTTTGATGTCTTTGACCAACAGTAGTCCAATTTCCACCAGCACCCAGTGGATAACAGCACTGATGGCGGTCATTGTTAACCCGGGTCTCGACTGATCAGGTATGAAATTCTTTGTTGTGACGCGCATATTTTATTTGGCATTTGTTTTTGGTCGGATGCCCTTCCTGACGCAACCCTCTGCATTTATCCGGGCTTGGGACCGGCATGAGGAAGAGACACTGGCTTGTGCCCCTCCCTCAAGGCTGCATTACCCTATGACAATTAATTGTTATGCTATATTAAATATTAGCCCTGCAATGCCCTGGCGAGCTTTCCAGGCTCTGCCCTCACTCAGAGGCAACAGAGATTGGCGCCAGCCTCTCCGCGACCCTAATTAGGATAATTAGGATTAAGCGGTACAGAAAATTAATGAATAAATGAATATTAAGTGTTAGATATTGTATATTAAATTATACTGTCTTTGCTTGGTTACTACAATCACACTGTACTCGACTCTGGGTTTTTCCAGCAGATTCTATGCTGTGTTTTTTTCTGTGCTTATGCATTTCCTGCACTTGTGTTGATTTGTTTCAGGTTTCTGCAGAAGCTGCATGGATTTGTCATGCTAAACTGATCACAGATTATCACTGTGCTCAGTATTTTCGTCATTGGTTCTGGATCTGCCATCACCCTGACAAGGATACATCAAATAGATGTATAACAGTCATGTATATAATTATGTATCACAGTAAAGCAATACACTCACACAAGCACTTCCTGATCCGTTTAATCCTACTAGGGTCACGGGGAGGCTTTAGCCTATTGCAGCCAACACTAAGTAAAGGCAGGATACACCTGTAACACCTCACCAGACCATCGCAGGGCAACAGACAAAACCATTCACACTCACATCACATCTAGGGGTAATTTGGAATAGACAGTTAGCCTAAAGTGCATGTAATTGGACCATCGGAGGAAATCAGGGCGCCCTGAGGAAATCTGCACAAGCAGTGTTGCAGATGAACATGAAAAATGTGTACCACATGTGAAAATATGCCAAAGTGTTCCTTTATTAGAGGAAGCAGGCAGATAAATGATTCCTAAACATGATTCAGAATCAGAGTAAAAAACAAAACAAAACAAAAAAAAAAAACAGGCAAAAGTCAGGCGATGTGCATACAGCACACTTATGATAGGAAGTAGTATATTTGTCAGGTCTAAGATAATAAACATGCTAGAAAAAAGAGCTCGCTGTGTGCAGATCACAAGTTTAATAAACAATACTTTGCCCTGACTGAGTATAAAATGAGTGCTTATAGAGGCGAGCGGTGACTGGATCCAGGTGTCTGCACGATATAAGAAGGTAAGGTAATGTGGGTTTTTTACACCTGAGCCTAACAGCTCATCAGGCCAGTGTTTATCCTTAGTTTCCGTAGCATTAAGCTACCAGCTAGTCCATCGCAGGTTACCTTCCCAGTATAGCTTACTGGTACCCATTTATACTGCTGGGTAAACAGAGGCACATTTGTGGTTAAGACCTTGCCCAGGGGTCTTAGCACAGTGGGGGTATAACTGGGATTCAAACACATAACCTCCTGATCATGAGCCCAGCGCACTAACCACACTAGCCGCACATGTGTGAAATGTTGATGATAGGGATAAGGGTTCGAATTTTGTAAGTTGGGTGTGGTGGTTTCCATGTTGGAGATGGTTTGAGAAATGTAGTTAGATGTGAGCAAAGCTTTCTCATTACTCAAATTAAATTCTGTTTCTGAAATTGAAACTAAGCTCACAGTACATTATGCAACATTTTTACTGATCAGATGACCTCATTACAGGTTGTTTAATAGCATTCTTGTTTATGATAACTGTAGGATAAGATTATTTGATAATATGATAAGATAATTTCCTGCTTGCACTGTTTGGGTTGATCATGTTGACCTCACGGACTGTACCAGAGTCCCACCCGAGGCAAAAGTTCAGCATGGGCAGTAAAATCCATGAAATCACAGAGTGTACGTATAGTGAACCTACATAGTGAACATGTACATTCACACATGTACAATGAGTTTATATACAAAATCAGGATGTATAAATTATAATGATAGTAGTTCCATGGTCCCTGGATCACTGTGTGCACACTGTGTGTTTGCATGAAATAAATTATTCATCAGTGCAACAAAATTATTAAAATATTTATAGAATAAAATGATTTCAATTAATCAAATACACAAATAATTAGATTAAAGACTTAAAGATTATTTTTCATTTATACAGGTACACATAATTAATTTTCTGATCCTAATTACGATTGCGGGAAGGCTGGCGACTATCTCAGCCAACTCTTGGTGAGGGCAGAGTCAACCCTGGACAGCTCGCTAGGCCATCGCAGCACCAACACAGACACACGAACACACACACACACACACACACACACACACACACACACACACACACACACACACACACACACACAAAACCATTCATACAATCACACTAAGGGGCAATTTGGAACAACCAGTTTGCTTACGGTGTATATTTTTGGACTGCAGGAGGAAACTGGAGTACCAGGAGGAAACCCACGCAAGCACGGGGAGTACATCCGAACTCTGCACAGAAATGCCCCAGCCCATGAATTTGATAATACAGACGCTCCCCGACTTACGTTTTTAATTGGTTCCGGATGGCCGAACGTAAGTTGAAAGTGAACGTAAGTTGTTACAGTGACGTATGATGCTCATACTGTACTATACATCTATAAATACCATTACCGTATCTCATAAAACCCCTAAATCAATTATTATAAACATCACATTTTAAAATAATATCAAATATATCAAATAATATCAACATTAATTTCAAATAAATTAAATTCAAGCAAAATAATATCAAATAGATAAACTTTAATCAAATTTACTCACCAAATATTAAATACAGTATCAAATATAACCTTTAACATTTTCTATGATGCGATCTTTCTGCTTGTAAATGGTTCCGATGGTCGACGGATGGTCACTTTACATGAAACTGAGCCGAGTTACTTTACATGAAGCTTAAAACAGCCATTCAACGCTTACAATATGTGAGGCGCTGAACACCGAAAGTAGTTTACTTATTTGTGCTTGAGACAACGCGCGGGTTATACGGACTTCCAGTCTTTCAAGTGAGCAAGGGCGCCATTGAATACTGGATTAGTACTCAACCTGCACTGATGTGAATCACCAGCAGAGCGGACAGTTCGCTTTCTTTTCTGGATTCGGGTTTTCATTCATTTTGCCACCTTCTTTGCTTAACTGAGTATGCATGGTAGATTGTGCCGATCCGAGCAGATAGTTAATTCATCTGTGTGTATGAGACTTGCACCCATGCTAGTAGGCTTACACTTCTGACCAACCATATTTGCTTAGGGTTACAAAAGTCCGCAAAACAGTGTAAACACAAAGATCACAGAGACGACGTCTTAACACAAGGGTAACACGCTCTCTCTCTCTCTCTCTCTCTCTCTCTATATATATATATATATATATATATATATATATATATATATATATATATATATATAAAACGATGTATATATAACTGAACTGGGAAGGAGGGGCACATTCAGTCTGTTGTTTGTAAACAATGGACGCAGCATCATTACGTCATTGCGTCATTACGTCAGCGTACTACGTAGGTATGTCTAAACTCAAAATTTGACTTTTTTTTGGGAAAAAAAACAAAACAAAAAATCGAAAAACCGTATGAACGTAAGTCGGGAAGCGTCTGTAATAATTGCTTAAGGCAGTATGATGTCATAGTATCAGCACATCCGCCTTACAGCATGAACTTCCTGAGGGGAGTTTGCATGCTCTGTCCATGCTTGAGTGGGTTTCCTCGGGTATCCTAGTTTCCTCCCATCACATCAGTCTATTTGGCTGCTCTAACTTGACCCGCGGTGTGATTGTGATTGTGAATGGTTGTGTGTATTGCCATGTCCTGGCATAGTTTTGGCTGAGATAGGATTGAATCTCCACGTAACCTTAAAAAGGGATGATGTGGTTCAACAATTGAGTGAGTGAGAATGATTGTTTGGTGGCGGGCTTGTTTATGATAAGATGTAAAATAATATTAAATAATAATTAAAGATGGGCAGTGGTGGCCCAGTGGTAAAGGTGCTGGATTACCAATCCTAAGGTTGGAGGTCAAGCCCCACAGTCAACAGGTTGTCACTGCCCCCCGCAGCTAACCGGGTTATTAAAGGCCGACCGTGTCTCTCATTGTCTATAGTGAGAGGTTCATTTCAAAGAACCATTGCTGACTTTTGATTAGGGAAGCTGCATAGCCGTCAGCGTGTTTCTGCCCTGCGATGGCCTTGCCTAGAGTCGGCTGAGATGGGCACCAGATTCCCGCCACCCTAATTAGGATCAAGTGGCTCAGAAAATGAATGGATGAATAATTGAAGATGATAAATGATTTCTGAAGCAATAAAACTAGTGGTTTTTTATTTAGCTATTTACAGTATTAATAAATAAATAATCGTACGTTCACTTTTGGAATGGTGTCATGTCCTATCCTACAGTAATGAAATCTTTCTTTATTGCCTCTGCTCACATTAGGTAAACCAGTCATTCTTTCCTGATATGTATAAATTCTTTGCGTTATTAACACAGGAATAATATACTGCATTCCTTCCTCATGTGTCATAGGCCAAGTCCTGAAAGGTGATGTTACCTGTCAATCATAGTATTTTAACCAATAGTGTGAGGAATTCCCATGTCAATCCCAAAGTGATATGGTGCTTTAGACTTTACCCTCGAACACAGAACACTTGAAGCGTCTCAGAAGAAACCACTCATGGGATCAACAAACTAGTTTTGCTAAAGACAAAAGTGTGAAAATGGATCTGCATCCCGAAAAGGTATTTATTTTTTTAATTATTTTTCCTCATATCTCTGAGTCAGGGGCAGATTTAGGATTTTGGGATGGGGTAGGGTTCACCGGGAGATGAGTAGGTGTACAAAGCTGATTTATATTTTTAAAATGTCACTTCCACTGAGAGCTATAGTATTGTAATTGCATGAAATAATATAGTCAAGAATTAGTGGTGTTCATGCCTGTACCCAGGGTTGGTTAGAAGGGATTCCTTTAATGGGTTCAGGGGCATGTCCTCTCAGGCAGTCTGTCAAAAATAAATTGTGAAAATTTTGGTGGTATTTTCAGGGATTTTGAAACTCGATGACTTTCTCATGACTTCTTCATGACCAATAATAAACATGTAATGACCTAAATCCACTTTATCCCCAGTTTATTCTCCAAAAGCATGGCATCAAGCATTTGGTGCCATCATGCTATCATGGGAGTCCCACCTACAGCCCCCCCAATACTCTGAGTGTAGTCGTTTGATCAATTTGAGGCAGCAGGGTGACGTTTGCATGTTCTCACTGTGGTTGTGTGGGTTTCCTCTGAGTACACGGGTATCCTCGTACAGACAAAAGGTATACACATTATGATAATTAGCTGTTCCAAATTGACGTGCGAGTCAGAGTATAAATGGTTGTGTCTGCTTTGCCCTGCGATGGTCTGGCGAGCTTATTCAAGGTGTATCCTGTGTTCGACCAATGTAGGCTCCAGCCTACAGCATTAATAAGATTAAGCAGTTCACCAATCAAGTGAGTGAGAGCATGATTCATACTGTCACACCAAAGAGGTTATGTTTTCCCGTCTGAGGGTTGGCTCCTCCCAAAGGAGGAGCTCATTAAGGATAAATGGCAAACATTTTTGTAAAAGTACTAATCTATATCGCAGAAAGTACGAAGAAACTAATACCCCCATTTCACTCGAGCGCGGAATATCGGAAATCGTGGAGGAAAGATGCGGAACGCACTCTACGGAGGAGCATCCCCATTTTTACATTGAAAACGGGTCAAAAACCTACGGAAAATTGTACTCTCGAAACACCATCGGAACGTTCAAGGAATGTGCGGAAAAGACACGGAAAGACCGCGGTACAATGTCAGAATACATGCGTAAAAGCACTCGGATTACCTTCAGAACCAGTGCGGATTGCAAAGGAAGCTCTTCGGATAATTCACGGAACATTCACGGAAAGCACGGAACATGTTCAAGAGCACGTTCGCAGAAGATTTTGGCCTGACGGAAGAGGAGGAATACTCTCGGAATTGTACGGAAGGACACGGAAGATGACGGAATAACTGAAGAAACGTTGGAGGATGACGACGGTTTTGCTTCCACGAGTCTGCCGCGCTCCAATGAAATGGAGGTATAAATGATATCGTCCTAACTAATAGTAGGAAGTACTGCAGAAAGTGTGTTTATAGATCAGTCTGTCTTCCTTTCGGCTTTTTCCCTTTTACTCGGGAGTCGCCACAGCGAATCATCTGATTCGCACGCTTTGATTTGGCAGAGGTTTTTACGTCGGATGCCCTTCCTGTTGCAAACCTTTTTAGCAAGGGATAGAAACACGCTGACGACTTTGCAGCTACTCTTTCCGAGAGTCAGCAATGGTTCTTTTACATGCCTCTCACCATAGACAGTGAGAGACATGGCCCGCCTTTGATAACCCAGTTAGCTGCACTGGGGGGGACAGTGACAACCTTGTGGAGAGTGGGACTCGAACCCCCAACCTTTGGATCAGTGATCCAGCACCCTATACCACTAGACCACCACTGCCCCCTGTGTTTATAGATCAGTAAAGCGTATAATTACTTGTAAATACTGTAGTAATTTTTTACAGTAAATAGTAAATAGCTTATTAGCATGAAACGACAATTAACTTGATAACATTAACTGACACATTTTATCTGTCAGACTGCACATAAGTATTAAATTATAATTTTTTTACTAAAATATTAATTTGTACATTAAGTCAGAATAAAAACATTTAAATTTCCAGACATTAGTTTTCCAGCAAAAAATTTAAAGTAACAGATTTTTATTAAAGTCAATAAAGAAAGCATCATGTTATGTAACAGGCAACTTCTCAGACAAAAAAAAAAAAAAAAAACATAATGAAGGCTGACCGACAGTTGGATGCAAACAACAATTTAATTATCAAACGAACTGGATGCTCTATTATTTGTTCATTTTTGGAAACACTTAATCCTATTTAGGGTCTCAAGGCAGCTGTCTCAGCCGACTCTGGGCAAGGACAGGTACACCCTGGACAGCTCACCAAGCCATCGCAAGGCAGAAACATGGTGACGGCGATGCAAAAGTCAGAAATGGTTCTTTTACATGACCCTCCCACCACAGATAGTGAGTGACATGGCCGGCCTTTGATAACCCAGTTAGCTGCACTGGGAGTGGACAGCAGTGTGGTGCTTGGCCTTGAATCTTTAATTTCTTCTATCATTCATCACCCTTAAATTTCAACGATGGCAAATATATTTACTTATCAAAAAAATTTGCGTTATGTGCAATGCTCACTCGCTCACGCATCACACCACTTAACCCTGCTAACAGGGTCCTGGGCAAGTTGGAGCCTATCTCAGCCAGCACTGGGTGTAGGGGGGGGGGGGGGGGGTACATCGTAAACAGCTCACCAGACCAATGCAGACCACACATACAACCACTCACACTCATTCATATCTAATTTGAAACAGTTAATTAAATAAATTTGCATGTCATTGACTGTGGGAGGAAACCCACGCAAGCGTGAGGACAACATGCAAACCACACCGAAACATCGTTATTGAGTCCGGAACACGAACCCATGACCTCCTTGCTGTGAGACGGATGAGCAAACCACTACACCATCATGAGGTCCCTACATGCAGTGCATTGTTCTTCACAGGAATTGCATTAGGAATAGCATCATGAATGTCTAAAGTTCGGTCTTAAAAATAAATATGAAGTGAATTAATCTATTAACTAATCAAACAATCAATTAAATAAACATGTAAACAACAAAGTAATTATCAGTAAGGACTGTCATTCACAAAATGGTCATATGACAAAAAAAATACATATTTCTCATTACCTATCACCCACTGACTGCTCTTCCAAACCAATTAATCCTATTGGGATCTCTGGGAGGCTGGAGGCTATCTTAGCCATCACTGGATGAAGGCAGCACACACACACCCTAAACAGCTTCCTAAACCATTGTAGGACAACACACACAACCATTCACACTCACTCACACTCACTCACATATAGGGGCAATTTTGAACAGCTTGTCATCCTGGGAATCAAACCCAGGACCAGCTGACCTTCTCAGTTCCCTGACAGTACCACCTCACTTACTTCCTCATTTATCAAACCGCCCAATCCTCATTAGGGTTGTGGGGACGCTTAAACCTACAACAGGGTTCATTACACAAAGGCAGGATACATGTTGAACAGCACACCAGCACGAACATTCACACTCACACTCAAACCTGGGGACGTTCTGAACAACCAGTTAGCCTAATGTGCCGTCTTTAGACTGTGAGAGGAAACCGGAATACCCAAGGGAAACCCATTGGTGGCCCGGTGGTATTGGCGCTGGATTGCCAATCCTAAGGATGGAGATTTAAGTCCCACCATCAGTGGTTGCCACTGCTGTCCCCCCAAGTGCAGCTAACTGGGTTATCAAAGGCTAGCCATGTCTCTCACTGTCTGTGGTGTCAGGTTCATGTAAAAGATCCATTGTTGACTTTCGACAAGAGGAGCTGCATAGCCGCCAACGTGTTTCTGCCCTGCAATGGCCTGGGGAGCTATCCAGGGTGCAATCTGCCCTTGCATAGAGTCGGCTGAGATGGGCACTAGCCTCCCTGTGTCCATAATTATGATTAAGTGGCTCAGAAAATGAATGAATGATTTTATCCCGTGGACTACTAGTAGTGCGCTAAACTATGAGCGTAAGCGGCTTGGAAGTGATGTCAACGCATTTCCTCCAGGTACTTCTGTTTCCTCCGACACTCCAAACACATGCACAGCAATCACTGAGATTAATCAGCTGATCCAAATTGTCTTTAGGTGTGAATGTGAATGGTTGTATGTGTGTGTGTCTATGTGAGTGCATGTATATGTGTGTGTGTGTGTGTGTATATGTGTATGTTTATATATATATATATATATATATATATATATATATATATATATATATATATATATATATATGTGTGTGTGTGTGTGTGGGTGGTTGTGTGTGTGTATATGTATATATATATATATATATATATATATATATATATATATATATATATATATATATATATATATATATATGTGTGTGTGTGTGTGTGTGTGTGTGTGTGTGTGCGTGCATATGTGTGGAAGTGTGTGTGTGTATCTGAGTATGTGCGTGCATGTGTGTGTGTATGTATGTGAGTGTGTGTGTGTGTGTGTGTGTGTGTGTGTATACGTGTGTGTGTGTGTGTGTGTGTGTGTGTACGTGTGTGTGTGTGTGTGTGTGTGTGTGTGTGCGTGGTGTGCGTGTGTGTGGGTGTATATGTGTGGAAGTGTGTGTGTGTGTGTGTGTGTGTGTGTGTGTGTGTATATGTACTAGTATGTGTGTGTGTGTGTGTGTGTGTGTGTGCGTGCATATGTGTGGAAGTGTGTGTGTGTGTGTGTGTGTATCTGAGTATGTGCGTGCATGTGTGTGTGTATGTATGTGAGTGTGTGTGTGTGTGTGTGTGTGTGTGTGTGTGTGTGTGTGTGTGTGTGTGTGTGCGTGTGTGTGTGCGTGTATATGTGTGGAAGTGTGTGTGTATCTGAGTGTGTGCGTGCATGTGTGTGTATGTACTAGTATGTGTGTGTGTGTGTGTGTGTGTGTGTGTGTGTGTGTATGTGTGTGTGTGTGTGTGTCTGTGTATGTTGCCTCTGAAATGGTCTGGCTTGCTATTCAGGGTTTACCCCATCTTCACCCATTGGGATCCACCCCTCCCATGATCCTGATAGGATTATCAATTTGGCACAGGAGTGATTGTACTTTAGTTTATGGCCACGCCAATTCGAAACAGCAAGGTTTCCATTATCAGACCATCGGAGAAGCAGTTAAGAGACGTACCCGCACATTCTAAGACACACATTTCAGGGATAAATGTCATAAAGAGAGGAAAGAGGATGAAGCTATTCAAGTGTTCAGATTAGCATGAACATTGGAAGTGCTAGGAACATGGTCATTATAAAGAGATTGTATAACCAGCTTTAAAGAGACCAGTGATGTGAATAATGCGCGAGGAGTGTTGCAAGGGCGGAAGGAAGTAGACGGAGGGACTGGTACGCGCACTGTTCCTAGGCGATGATGATTGCCTGGCTCTCTCACTATCACTTTTTCTCTTGAGACACTCTGGGACACACTCATTGGGCACGTTCGGTGCAGGAAATGGCTGATGCCCGGGAGCATACATTTTGATTATTTTCATCCACCTCCTACCTCGGTTAAAACAAGATTTATTTTATTATTAACCAAAATAAATAAATAAATAAATAAAAAATAACTTATAACTTCTCATTAGTGCACACTACATAAAAGTAAAGGAATGAGACGGGATACCTGCAAGATAAAAGTGCACATAACAAGCAGTTTCAATTGGATTACACCCTTGCAATAGCCTCATTTACTCACTCAATGTTGTGGACAGCCTGGAGCCTTTCTCAGCCAACACTATGCAGCGTACACCCTGAACAGCTCACCAGGACAACCCACACCCAACCATTCACATTCACATTGTTTACACAATTTGGAACAGCCAATTAGCTGATTTTTTTTTTTTTCTTTTTGTATTCGCTTATTTTTCTTCCAGTGGAAGCCCCCACCCTGCGCACACACACACACACACACACACACACACACACACACACACACACACACACACACACACACACACGAATCAATTATCTATTTAAAGATCTAAAGGTTGTAGATGCTTGTACGCTTATATCAGATGTCTATACTGAACAGAGGCCGTCGTTGGAGAAATTTGGAAATGGCTGATTGAGACCCCAGTTCTTCTGCAGCCTGTTGCAACAACCAGTGCAAAGGCGCAGGTTTTAAAGAACGCTGCAGTAAGACAGCCAGGCTACTGAGGTTTAGTTGAGATAAGTGTTATCAATTCGAGCTCACTGGGATCAGGACTGTATGTATGCTATATAGAGTTGCTGATTAAGCAAAAGCAGAGCAGAACACGGTGTACTTATTAGCTCCAATAAATTGTTACTATGCCCTTGAAAACAACATGAAATCAAACCTGAGTCCCACTTTTTATCTTCTTGCTTAATGTGCTTGGTGATATTGAGCAGGAGGGCAATCTTACAAAGTCTCTGTAATAGTCTCGGGCGGTGGTGGCCTGGTGGTAAAGGTGTTGGATCACTGTTCCTAAGGTTAGGGTTTCAAGCCCCACTCTCAACAGGTTGTCACTGTCCCCCCAGTGCACTAAAAAGGCCGGCTATATCTCTCACTGTCTATGGTGTGAGGTTCATGTAAAAGAACCAGTTCTGACTTTCGTCAAGAGGAGCTGTATAGCAGTCAGAGTGTTTCCGCCCTGTGATGGCCTGGCGAGCTGTCCAGGGTGTATTCTGCCCTCACCTGGAGTCGGCTGGGATGGGCGCCAGCCTTCCCGCAACCCTAAGTAGGATTCAGTGGTTACAGAAAATGAACAACTGAATGTAATAGCCTGCTGGCAAAATATACCAGGACCGTAAATAAATAATATCATATCATTGGGTGAAGACTGGGTACACCCTAAACAGCTCGTCAGACCATCGCAGGGCAACACACACACAACCATTTACACTCACTCCCATATCTAGGGGCAATCTGAAACAGTCAATGAGACAACCACACACACACACACAGCCTGAAATTTGAAAACTAAACCTTACTGCTGTGAGGAGGATGTGCTAATCACTGCATCACTACCACTGTGCCTCTCACCCTTCATATATTTTTTTGTTCATTACACTGCTGAAATTGATTGTTTTCCTTGTCTACTACAGCATTGTTTCAAAATTAGCTCATATATCTATCTATATATCTATATATATATATATATAGGCAGCACGGTGGCGTAGTGGTTAGCACGTCCGCCTCACAGCAAGAAGGCCTGGGTTCGATTCCCGGCCTGGGCTCGATTCCCGGCCTGGGCGTTTCTGTGTGTAGTTTGCATGTTCTCCCCGTGCTTGTGTGGGTTTCCTCTGGGTGCTCCGGTTTCCCCCCCGCAATCCAAAGATGTGCACTGTAGGTTAATTGGCCGTTCTAAATTGACCGTATATTCTCTCCTGCAACGGCACCGGAACCCAGTCGTATCGGCACTTGCCCTTCCATTGGATCCTTCCGGTGGCGCCGAGACGGGGGACTTGCTGCTTGGGTAACAGCCTGTCCCTCATTACTCCCTACCCGGGCTCTGCGCACTGGGGAGTATCACCAGCCGGGATACCAGCCAGAGCGCAGCCATAGTCCTTCGGGACTGACAGAGGCCAACAACAATATATATATATATATATATATATATATATATATAGTGGGGCCAATAACTATTGGGCAATGTAAAAATGTTCAAGTTGACCCATTTAAAAAGATAAGAGAGGTTTGTAATTTTTCATCATAGGTACACATCAAGCTTGAGAGACAGAATATAAAAAAAAATCCAGGAAATCACATTGTATGATTTTTAAACAATTTATTTGTGAAAATGGGAGGCCATTAAGTATTGGGCAGCTAGATAACAAACATTATTTCGGCCCCCACTCGTTAACAGTATGAATGACACCTGTTTGAACTGATTAGATGCATAAGAGACACCTTCAAACCTGCACACACCTTCAAACTGTCAGACTGCAGTCTTCACCATGACCAAGACCAGAGAGCTTCCCAAAGACACCAGAGATAAAATTGTACAACTGCACAAAGCTGGGATGAGTCAAACTGCAATTGGTAAACAACTTTGTGAGAAAAAGACCAACAGTTGGAAACATTATTTGAAAATGGAAGAAGTATAACATCACTGACAACCTCCCGAGGAGTGGCGCTCCATGCAAGATCTCACCTCGTGGGGTTCAAAGGATCCTGAGAACAGGGAGACTCACTTGTTGTCTTGGGAGACTTTAACGCCCATCTGGGCAATGATAGTGTGACCTGGAAGGGTGTGATCAGTAGGTACGGCCTCTCCAGTCTGAACCCGAATGGTGTTTCATTGTTGGACTTCTCTGCTCATTACAGTTTGTCTATCATGAACACCATGTTCGACCATAAGGGTGCCTATAAGTGCACTTGGCACCAGGACACCCTAGGTCGCAATTCGATGATTGACTTTGTAGTCGTGTTACTGGATTTGCAGCCGCATGTTCTGGACACTCGGGTGAAGAGGGGAGCTGAACTGTCAACCGATCACCAACTAGTGGTGAGCTAGCTTCGATGGCGGGGGAGGCTTCCTTCCAGAATTGGCAGGCCCAAGTGTGTAACTAGGGTCTGCTGGGAACATTTGGCGGAGTCACCTGTCTGAGAGGCCTTTAACTTCCACCTCCGGCAAAGCTATAACCACGTCCCGGAGAAGGTGGATGATATGGAATCCAAATGCGCCATGTTTCGTGCCTTCACTTCTGAGGCGGCAGCCCGTAGCTGTGGCCGGAAGGCCATTGGTGCTTGTTGTAGTGGTAACCCCTGAACCTGGTGGTGGACATCTGTGGTGATGGGGGCTGTTAAGCTGAAAAAGGAGGCTTATCAGGTCTTATTGGCCTGTGGGACTCCCAAGGCAGCAGACAGGTACCGGCAGGCCAAACGTGCTGCAGAGGAAGCTGTCAATCTCGGACATGGGGGGAGTTCGGTGAGGGCCTGGAGAGTGATTATCGGTTGGCCTCAAAAAGGTTCTGGACCACCATCCGACGCCTCAGGAGAGAGAAGCAGTTCTCCACAAACACTGTTTACAGTGGACGTGGGGAGCTGCTCAACTTGACTGGGGATGTCGTCGGGAGGTGGTGGGAATACATTGAGGACCTCCTCAATGCCTCCAACATGCCCTCTGTGGAGGAGGAAGACCCTGGGGGTTTGGGCGGGGGTCTGCCCATCACTGGAGTGGAGGTCACTGAGGTAGTCAAAAAGCTCCTCAGTGTTCAGGCTCTGGGGTTGGATGAGATCTGCCTTAAATATCTCAGGGCTCTGGATGCTGTAGGACTGTCTTGGTTGACACGTCTCTGCAACATTGCATGGTCATCAGGGACTGTACCTCTAGATTGGCAAACCGTGGTGGTAATCCTCATTTTTAAAAAGGGGGACCGAAGGGTGTGTTCCAATTATGGGGAAATCACAGTCCCCAGCCTACCTGGGAAGGTCTATGCAGGGGTACTGGAGAGGAGGATGCGACTGATAATCGAACCTTGGATTCAGGAGGAACAATGTGGTTTTCGTCCTGGCCGCAGCACTCTTGACCAATTCTATACACGCCACAGGATCTTGGAGGGGGCATGGGAGTTGGCCCAATCTGTCCACATGTGTTTTTTGGATTTGGAGAAGGCTTTCAACCATGTTCCTTGGGCTATCTTGTAAGGTGTGCACCGGGAGTATGGTGTTCCGGACTCATTGCTGCAAGCCATTCGATCACTGTATCACTGGAGCCAAACTTTGGTCCATATTGGTAACAACAGGTCGAATTCATTTCCGGTGAGGGTTGGAGTCCACCAAGGCTGTCCTTTGTCAATGATTCTGTTCATAATTTTTATGGACAGGACTTCTAGGTGCAGTCGGGGCATTGAGGGATTCTGGTTCAGTGGCCATCGGATCTCGTCTCTGCTTTTTGGGAATGATGTTGTCCTTTTGGCTTCATCAAGCCAGGACCTCCAGCTTTCACTGGAGAGGTTCGCAGTCAAATACGAGTCGGCCGGGATGAAAATTAGAACTTCTAAGTCTGAGGCCATGGTTTTGAGTCGGACAAGGGTGGAATGCACCCTCCGGGTCGGGAATGAGGTCCTGCCCCAAGTGGAGGAGTTTAAGTATCTTGGGGTCTTGTTAACGAGTGAGGGAAGGATGGAGCGGGAGGTCAACAGACGGATCACTGGAGCCTCTGCTGTTAAACGGAGCCTGTACGGGTCCACAGTGGTGAAGAAGGAGCTAATCCGCAAGGCAAAGATCTCAATTTACCAGTTGATCTGTGTTCCAACTCTCACTTATGGTCACGGGCTTTGGGTAGTGACTGAAAGAACAAGGTCGCGGATACAAGCGGCTGAAATGAGCTTCCTTTGCCGAGTGGCGGGCCTTCCTTAGAGATAAGGTGAAAAGCTCTATCATCTGGGGAGAGCTTGGAGTAGATCTGCTGCTCCTCCGCATTGAGAGGGGCCAGTTGAGGTGGCTCGGGCATCTGATTAGAATGCCTCTCAACGCCTCCCTGGTGTGGTGTTTTGGGCATGTCCAACCGGGAAAAGACCCTGGGGTCGACCTTGAACACACTTGAACATATATATATATATATATATATATATGTGTGTGTGTGTGTGTGTATATATATATATATATATACACACACACACACACTAGTATATACTAGTATATATATATATATATATATATATATATATATATATATATATATATATATATATATATATATATATATACTGTGACCATAACAGTTTGACGAATGAGTGAGTGAGTGAGTAATGAGTCAGGATGTGTAAATGAGTTATTTTTACAAGCATTCTTCTGTTTCATTGCACTCATCACGGACGCTAAAAGAAATCCATATTTCTTTCAGCACACCAATAGCAGTTGAAATGGCTCTATAATCTACAGCACTTGAACCTACACTGCAGTCTGAATGTCTACTTTGTGACGAGAAATGACTCTGTCATTAGAAAAACCTTCAGTGTGGGTTTTTTAACGTTCATAATATCCAGCTGTGAACTCTGCAGGAGCCGCTGTGCAGGAAAATATGGAAATTATCAGTCTATCATGGTAATGATGTCAAAGAATCTGCATCTTGTCAGATAAGGAGTTATGAGCAAAGTGAAATCGATTTTCCCTGAAAATGTAAGTAGTGGAACGTTTGCTGACATCTCTGATCACTTGTTCCTGAAGGCGATGACACTTCTCAGTCAGAATTGAAGAGCAGGTTTCCATTAGAGATGAAAGAAGGAAATGCGGTCATATGCACAAGAATGGAATGTGTGACGTTGGACTTCAGGGTATTCTTTCTCTTCTCCCAGGGCTCATAGTCTGCAATCAGAAATCTATTAGCACGTCCAGTTTCGGATAAAAGTTCTGGGAAGGTGTGAAAGGAGTGTTCATTTCGTGGTTCTGTTGTTCTCATGGTTTTCTCTTGTCTTTCTCCTTGCTTTTTATTTTTTTATTTCACTTCTACATAGTGATTTGCTTTACTCAAGGACCAAGCACTGACAGCTTGGTTCTACTGGGCTGTAAAAGATACCAGTTCACGTAGAGTTGTGGTTAGCACATCTATGTCTCAGCATGGAGGCTCTTGACTTGGGTCCCAGAATAGTTGTTCCAAATTGCCCCTAGTTTTGAGTATATATAGTTGTGTATGTTGCCCTGTGATGGTCTGCCTTGATAGCCTCATGAACCTACTGGGAGTAAAGTGAGAGAAGATAAAGATGCCTTGGTGAAACCAGCCGAGTTCACAGGCTTAGTATCTCATGTTCACCTGTTTTACATCTTGTTTTGGTTCTGTATCTGCTTATAATAACAATAAAGGTAACAATACGATGCGGCCAGAGGAACAATCGTGCATAAAAGTGATAACTTGCCAGAGCAACACGGACTCATAGGAACTGGGAAGAAAGGTCTGAGATGAAGTGTGAAATTGTGTTGCTTATTTGTATCATGGTGCTCTGATCATATCATTCACGGACGAGAGTAAAGAAATGGTTTCAGAAAGACACTGTGGCTGATTTGTTTTATTTATATGAGATACCACTTTATTTAATATACTTCATAAGTGAATGCCACATTTAAACCAGATGATCCACTGCCTTCCATTTTCATCTTTTTCTGCTTGTTCTGGGGTCAGGTCACAAGGGTAGCAGCCCAGCTCAGCCGACTCCGGGCGAGGGCAGAGTACACCCTGGACAGCTCGCCAGGCTATCGCGTGGCAGGAACATGATAATGGCTATGCAGCTCCTCTTGTCGAAAGTCAGCAATAGTTCTTTTACATGAACCTCTCACCACAGACAGTGAGAGACATGGCCGGCCTTTGATAACCCAGTTAGTGCACTGGGCGGACAGCAGTGACAACCGTTGACAGTGGGGCTTGAACCCCCAACCTCAAGTCAGCAGAGATGTGAACTCCAAAAAACTTGAAGCACTCCACTCTCTCTACCTCCTTGCCATCAATGTAGAGAGGAAAGTGCAAAGTTTGTTTTTCCTGAAGTCATTATCATTTCCTTGGTTTTAGATCTGTTTGGTTCCAGATTGTTGTTGTAGCACCATTGTTGCACATGCCGGACCTCCTTCCTGTAGGCTGACTAGTTATTATCTGTTAAAAAACTTATGTCGATGGCGTTGCTGGTGTGAGTGGGGGAACAGTCTGGTGTGAAGAGAGAGAAGAGAAGTGGGCTTAGAACACACCCCTGTAGTGTTTCAGTGTTCAGGATGAGAGTGGAGGAAATGTGTTCTTCTATCCTGACTTTCTGAGGTCTGTTCCATTTGCATATCATCATCATCATCATCATCATCTTCCGCTAAGTCCAGGGTTGGGTCACGGGGGCAGCAACCTAAGCAAAGAGGTCCAGACGTCCCTCTCCCCAGCCACTTCCTCCAACTCTCCCGGGGGGACACCGAGGCGGTCCCAGACAAGCCGAGGGACATAGTCCCTCCAGCGTGTTCTAGGTCGACCCTGGGGTCTCTTCCCAGTTGGACATGCCCGAAACACCACACCAGGGAGGTGTCTGGAAGGCATTCTGACCAGATGCCCGAGCCACCTCAACTGGCCCCTCTCAATGCGGAGGAGTAGCGGATCTACTCCGAGCGCCCCATGGATGGTAGAGCTTCTTACCTTATCGCTAAGGGAGAACCCCGCCACCCGGCTCATTTCAGCTGCTTGTATCCACGATCTTGTTCTTTTGGTCACTACCCAAAACTCGTGACCATAGGCGAGGATTGGAACGTAGATCGCCTGGTAAATTTAGAGCTTTGCCTTGCGGCTTCACTCCTTTTTCACCACAATGGACTGGTACAGTCTCCGCTTAACAGCAGAGGCTGCAGCAATCTGTCTGTTGATCTCCCGCTCCATCCTTCCCTCACTTGTGAACAAGACCCCAAGATACTTAAACTCCTCCACTTGGGGCAGGACCTCATTCCTGACCCGGAAGGTTCATTCCACCCTTGTCCGACTGAGAATCATGGCCTCAGACTTGGAGGTACTGATTCTCATACCGGCCGCTTCGCACTCAGCTGCGAATCGCTCCAATGCCAAAGCTGGAGGTCCTGACTTGATGAAGCCAAAAGGACAACATCATCCGCAAAAAGCAGAGTTGGATGGTGGTCCAGAACCTTTTTGAGGCCAACCGATAATCACTCTCCAGGCCCTCACCGAACTCCTCCCATGCCTGAGATTTTGCATCTGCGACAGCCTCGGCTGCCACACGTTTGGCCTGCCGGTACCTGTTTGCTGCCTCAGGAGGCCCACAGGCTAATAAAACCTGATAGGCCTTCTTCTTGAGCTGGACGGCCCCCTTTACCGGACGTGTCCACCACCGGTTCGGGGTTACCGCGAAGACAAGCACCGATGACCTTACGGCCACAGCTATGGGCTGCCGCCTCAGCAATGGAGGCACAAAACATGGCCCATTCGGATCCCATCTCCCCCGCCTCCTTCGGGACGTGGTTGTAGCTCTGCCGGAGATTGGAGTGAAAGGCCTCTTGGACAGGGGACTCTGCCAAACGTTCCCAGCAGACCCTGATTACATGCTTTGGCCTGTCAGATCTGGAAGGCAGCCTCCCCCACCACCGAAGCCAACTCACCACCAGGTAGTGATCGGTAGACAGCTCAGCTCCTCTCTTCACCCGAGTGTCCAGAACATACGGTCTCAAGTCCAATGACACGACTACAAAGTCAATCATCGAATTGCGACTTAGGGTGTCCTGGTGCCAAGTGCACTTATGGGCACACTTATGTTCGAACATGGTGTTCCTGATAGACAAACTATGACGAGCACAGAAGTCTAACAATGAAACACCATTCGGGTTCAGACCGGAGAGGCCGTACCTACCGATCACACCCTTCCAGGTCACACTATCATTACCCACATGGGTGTTGAAGTCTCCCAAGACAAGTGAGTCTCCCGAGGGAGCGTTCTCCAACACCCCCCCCAAAGTCTCCAAAAAAGTTGGGTACTCTGAACTGTCATTTGGTGCTCTCGAGATGGATGGTTCCAGAGCCCAAGCTATGGTTGAGGTGAGCCCGACTATATCTAGTCGGTATCTCTCCACCTCACGCACCAGATCAGGCTCCTTCCCCGCCAGAGAGGTGACATTCCATTTGAAGTAATTAATATGTATATAAACAGGTAGAGAATGAAAGGTGTCAGTGAGGGATATGTACAGTATTATCAGTTTAATAAACAGAAGAATGTACATAATTGTATAACAGTGGATGTTGTCACTATATGGAGGAGTTTGTACAGTTTAATGTTCACAGGTAGAAATTATTTCCTGAAACACTCTCCAACACCACCGTCAGAGTCCAGCTCCATCCTACAATGTCATGGGCCTTGCGGCTCAGTCTGTTTGTGTCTGCAACCCGCAACGTGCTGCCCCAACAGAAAAAAAGAGGATATTGCTCGGCACAACAGATTCATAGAGCAACCTGAGCAGTGTCTGACAGATGTTAAACGACCTCAGTCTCCTCAAAAAATAGAAACAGCTGTGGATGCTGGTCTTAAAGTGTGCAATGAATTTAAAACAGGAACTCTTTTTTACAACTAGCCAGTCCTTTCGTCGCCCTCTTACAGCAGCTTTTGTAACCACATCATGTACATCTATGCATGCGTACTGGCTTGCAGAAAATGTAGCTGTACCCAGCAGCTGCTGAGAATCCAGTGATCTATCCAGTACATGCGTGTATAAATGTCTGCTGTGCAAGACTAATTGATTCTATCGACATGTGTGACAGAACTGGTCAATACAGGTTTTTTGTTTTGTTTTTATTTTAATGTGCATGAAAGGAAAAGTGTTCAAGACGGTGTTGAGGCCAGCGATGTTGTATGGTTTAGAAACAGTGGCGCTGGGGAAAAGACAGGAGGCAGAGCTGGAGGTAGCAGAGATGAAAATGTTGAGGTTCTCTTTGGGAGTATCTAGGATGGATAGGATGAGGAATGAGTCCATCAGAGGGACAGCACATGTAAGAGGTTTTGGAGACAAAGTCAGAGAGGCTAGATTGAGATGGTTTGGACATGTACAGAGGAGGGATAGTGAATATATTGGTAGTAGGATGCTGAGGTTAGAACTACCAGGCAGAAGACCTAGAGGAAGACCAAAGAGGAGATTTATGGATGTGGTGAAGGAGGACATGAAGGCAGGTGGTGTAAGAAAAGAAGATGCAGAGGATAGGGTGAGATGGTGACAGATGATTCGCTGTGGTGACCCCATGAAAGGAACAACCGAAAGGAAAAGGAGGAGAAGAAGAAGAAGAAGAAGACTGCAGATTCTGATTCTACATGTAGATATTCTCCATCCTGAGCAGATAGCAGCAATAATCAAAAGCTACCTGGGGGTCCATTCACTTTTAATCACCCCACAGAGGCCCAGCGGAACGGGGAGGTGTATGCAAGGATTTGAGGGAACCTTCTTTTTGAACGTTATGGGAGTGCATATACAGAGTGAATATACAGATCAGGATGGTCTGCTGTATTAAAATGATAAAACTTACCCTCTCTGGTATTGTTCTTCTGTTGTGTTGCTAAAGAAAAAATAAATACATGTTCTTAAAATAGCTGTTTTCCCATCTCTTGTTTTGGGTTCAGATAATAGGCAGACAGACATTTTATTCAATAAAAGGCCATTAGCCCAAAATACAGACAAAATGAATAAATGAAAGCATGAACTATTGTTGTAGACCAATTGAATTTCTGATTTTCTTAACATGGATAAGAAATAAGCAGAGGTTACGGATTGCATTAACATCAGTTGATGACATAATATTAATAAAACTGTGTTGTGATAAGGGCTACTTCAAATATTTACTTAATCATGTATTTCTTATACCTGTGTAGCCTTTGCAATAAAGTATTACATGGATTTCATCTTCAATTTCATAGATATTGTTTTTCTCACATAAAGGACTTTCTGTCTTCCTTTCGGCTTTTTCCCTTTTACTCGGGAGTCGCCACAGCGAATCATCTGATTCGCACATTTGATTTGGCAGAGGTTTTTACGTCGGATGCCCTTCCTGTCACAACCCTTTTTAGCAAGGGACAGAAACACGCTGACGACTTTGCAGCCTACTCTTTACGAAAGTCAGCAATGGTTCTTTTACATGAACCTCTCACCATAGACAGTGACAGACATGGCCCGCCTTTGATAACCCAGTTAGCTGCACTGGGGGGACAGCAGTGACAACCTGGTGAGAGTGGGGCTTGAACCCCCAACCTTAGGATCAGTGATCCAACACCTTACCACCAGGCCACCACTGCCCTTTTCTCACATAAAGGACAAAATCTTAAATCAAAATCTTAAATTATAAGGAACATTTTTATATCTATCAGTCTCAGTGCAAAGTTTGAAAGTTCCACATCGAAAATTTGCTCAACAGATTCTCAAATAAGGTGCTATATCTGAGTTAATGTATGTTTCAACATTTAGAAGGGACTTGAACAGTAAATAACTAGAGGACTTAGACGTGTTTTGTCGTGATGAATGCCAATTTTGGAAGATTATCAGATAACCTCTGCTTAAAAACTGAAATAAAAATATCAACATCACCAATATCCTGTGATACCCAAGTGAAGCCAAACCCCAGTCTAAACAAAATATTTTTAATATACGATGCCCATGTTGTGCGTCCAGACTCATCTAATGCCTTCAACATTGAATAGAACTGGTGAGGTAATCTAGAACTTGGAAGTCTTAAAAGTCTCCACCAAAATTTAACGGCCCTTGTCATATAAGTAATTTGTAGGGGGAACCTGCCACATTCACCTAGAACCAGATTATTACAACACGTTTTTCCAACTTTCAAGAAATATTTACAAGTTTTTATTTGTATTTGCTCAATAATTTTACAATAAGTGTTACCCCAAATTTCTGAACCATAGCAAAAATGAAAGGAAAAGTGTACAAGACGGTGATGAGGCCAGCGATGTTGTATGGTTTAGAAACAGTGGCGCTGGGGAAAAGACAGGAGGCAGAGCTGGAGGTAGCAGAGATGAAAATGTTGAGGTTCTCTTTGGGAGTAACGAGGATGGATAGGATCAGAAATGAGTACATCAGAGGGACAGCACATGTTAGATGTTTTGGAGACAAAGTCAGAGAGGCTAGATTGAGATGGTTTGGACATGTACAGAGGAGGGATAGTGAGTATATTGGTAATAGGATGCTGAGGCTGGAACTACCAGGCAGAAGGCCTAGGGGAAGACCCAAGCGACGATTCATGGATGTGGTGAAGGAGGACATGAAGGTCGTTTGTGTAAGAGAAGAAGATGCAAAGGATAGGGTGAGATGGAGGCAGATGATTCGCTGTGGCGACCCCTGAAGGGAAAAGCCGAAAGGAAAAGAAGAAGAACATAATATGGGTTTAACCATAGCATCGGATATTTTAAAAAGATCTACAAAAGCCCAAACCCCCTGCTCTCTTTTGATATCTATGGATAGCCATAAGAGCTTTGTTAGCTTGAGAGGCTCGAGTAGTCTGAGTCTTCGTCCAAACTAGCCGAGGTGTGAACACAATTCCCAAATACCTATAATGAGAAACAACCTCGAGCCTCTGACCACACAAAATCCATTTTTCATAATATCTCAGAGGACCACTGTTCCTAAAACCATAACCTTTGTCTTTGCAATATTCACTTTCATTCCAGTGAGTTGACAAAATTTTTCTAAACCATAAATTTTCTTCTGCAGCTGGAGAGCACTATCCGAGACTGATGACATCATCATACGCAAACATTAGAGCGTACAAATAACTAACATCAGGAGAAATATATAAACCTCGACCACCAAACTGTTCCATACTCTACGAGTTGATTTATAAAAATCAAGAACAATTGGAGACTAATTGTCTATGCTACAATCAAAAGATTGAGAGAGACCATGGGATGTTCTAACACAAGCTGATCGATTACTATACATTGATTGGTTCAGATAATAGAAATCCTACAAACAGGGAATAAAAAAGAATGCCCCTAATGCCAAATAAAGCCATTTTCTGTCCTAGTGATGGACAGCTTGGTTAAACATTTCAGTCTGATATAACCAAACGTTCCTCTCTCTCTCTCGCTCTCTCTCTCTCTCTCTCTTAGAGCTTCAACGAGATGGAGGATTTGGATCTCCTTTTTGATCAGGCTGATGAGAATTCTGTTCCTAAACAGCCTGAGGCTGGCCTTGTTAACTTGGTCTGGCCGTTCCCGGATCAAAGTGTGAGTACAGTGGCATACAACACATCAGAACCACACCTTTGTCTTCTGGCTGTTCATTAAAGTTCAGGTTGTTCACATGTGGAGCAGGGCGCAGTCACACCAGCGTTCAAGCCAAGTTTCCTCGTACAGTCCAAAAGCATGTGCATTAATCTAATTGGTCGTTCCAAATTGCCCCTAGGTGTGAGTGTAATCCTGCAATGGTCTGGTGAGCTGTTCAGGGTTGACCTCCCCCTAAAATAGAGTCTTGCCAAATTGAGACTGCCTCCAGCTTTCCTGTGACCTTAGGACTAAGCAGTTGGGAAATGAGTGAGTGAGTGAGTGAGTGGGTGGGATTAGAGTTGGCGACGTGCTCCTTCAGCCAGGTGCACTGTGGAGCAAAAACAGTTGTGTAAACAGTCTTTGACCATTATGAGGGTTTATCCGACCTTTACGTCTCTGATGGGTCCATGTGCTCTGTGTGTACGTGAACGTTTCTGCAGGTACTACACCGAGCTGATCATTTCTTGGACACGTTCCTCAGTGTGAGCGAGTGTGTATCAGGCTCTAGCTCACCTCTATGGGCTCCATCACCCTGCGACAGTGGCATCAGCGATGACCCGCTCTCGGATCATTTGGACAGTCCGCTACCTTCCTCCAATCTACTCTTGGACTCCTTCTTCATCTCACAGCACCAACATCCTCTTCCTGTTTCTGTACCGCCTCTTCATCCTCCTCATCAGCCTCAACGTCAACATCACACAGGATGGACCTCGAGCATAACAGACCGAGATGTTTCCATAGATGTGGGTAAGAAACCTGAGATCAGAAGTCCATTCAAAACATGATTTATGATTTATTTCAAAATCTACTCATGACCTTCTGCTGTCAACTCATTCCAGTCCCGTACTGTTAAATTAAAAAAATGCAAAAATCCACAGAACCTTGAAGGACTACAGAAATAAGAAAGAACTGTGAGGTAATCATTGTATAACCCGACAATGGGTGAAGGCGGGGTACACCCTAAATAGCTCCCCTGACCAGTGCAGGGCAAGAGGAGCTTCATAGCCATCAGCGTGGTTCTGCTCTGCGATGGCCTTGCGAGGTGTCCATTCACTCATTCATTCATTTTCTAAACCGCTTAATCCTAATTAGGGACGCAGGGAGGCTGGCACCCATCTCAGCCGACTCTGGGTGAGGGAAGAGTACACCCTGGACACCTCGCAAGGCCATCGCAGAGCAGAACCACGCTGATGGCTATGAAGCTCCTCTTGTTGAAAGTCAGCAATGGTTCTTTTACATGAGCCTCCCACCATAGACCGTCAGAGACATGGCCGGCCCGGCCTTTGATAACCCAGTTAGCTGCACCGTGGGGACAGTGACGACATGTTGAGAATGGGACTCGAGCCCCCAACCTTGGTGATCCGGTGATCCAGCACCTTTACCACCAGCCCACGACTGTCCCGGCAAACATACAACCAGAGGAAATTTGGAACATCCATTACGTCTCTGGAGTGTTAGTGGAAACCAGAGTACCCAGATGAAACCCGTAGGTGGCGAGCATGCAGAATCCGCACAGAAATACCCTTACCAGGCCTGGGACTCGAACCCAGGACTTTTTTCTCTTACTGGGAAAAAGAAATATGTAGTAACCATTAAACCACTGTTTCATTCAGAAATCAGACTATATAAATATCTACCAATACTCCAGCAGTGAAAATGTCCTGGGATGTGTCGTGATCGTACGGAATAAAAAATAACTGGAAAGCTCCGAGGCGACTCGGTGGTGTCGTGGTTAGCATGTTTGCCTCACAGCTAGTAGCAGTTTATCATTTATGAAGTATTTATTCATTTTCTAAGCAACTTAATCCTAATGAGAGTCAAGGGGAGGCTGGAGCCCATCTCAGTCAACACTGGGTGAAAGAAGGGTACATCTTGAACAGTTCTCCAGACCATTGTAGGGCAACACAACCATTCACCGTCACATTTACACATGGGACGATGTGGAACAGCCAGTTAGCCAACTGAGTGTTTTTGGACTGTGGGCGGAAACCGGAGAACCCGGAGGAAGCCCACACAAGCACACCAACATGCAGACTCAACACAGAAACGTCTGGGTCCGAGAATCAAACCCAGGACCTTCTTGCTGGGAGGCAGACGTGCTAACCGCTGCGCCACTGTACCGCCACGATTTTTTTTTTTTTTAAAGAATTAGCCATTTTTATTGTTTTTCTGGAAGCCGATTAAATCCCCTCAAGCAAATAATTCTCTATATCATACCCTACCTCATTCAGTAATTGCTTAATATTCTCAGAAATACAATTCCAGTCAATTCTTAATTAACCAGAACGAGCCAATTTATGCTCAATCAATATCAACTTGGCAAAACATATCCAAGCGAGGCAAAGCTGAATCTTCATTTAATACAATGGTGTGTATATGTGTATTTTCATACAGACGCCTGGGAGTCCAATCTCTGCCCGTATGGTATGATGGCCCCTCGATGCATTCCAGCAGAAAGTCCAAGCCCTGGTGCCCCGTCAGTTTTCCAGCTCAGCGTGAAAGATCTGCTTCTGTCGAACTTGGGAGAACCTGTGAGTCTACACAAACTGTACCAAGAGAACCATGTGTGCCTGGACTGTGGTACTTCTGCGGTACTGCTGCTTTTGTATACCGTATATGGTGTAGTGGTTAGTGGCTGCTGGGCTCTTGATCAAGAGGTTGTGGGTTCGAAACCACGTTAGAGCCCCATGGTGCTCAGAGCTCTGTGCACACAGAAGTATAAATGGATACCAGAACATACTGTGAAAGTAACTTGAGATAGACCTCCCTTATTTTTTTAGATTCTATAAGTCACTAACACAAATCCAGCCCATACACACAGTTATAAACACTCAGCTGTTCAAAACTGTGTGTTTCGCCTGTGTATGCGTGAGTGACATAAAGTCAGATTAATGAGTGCAGTGGGCGGGTAGGTGGAAGGGAGACAAACAGTTAAATGAGACAGCAGTGTTTTTTTTCTTTGAAGGTTCACAAGTTAATGAGGACGGAAACAGAACGTGTAGAACGCTGAGCCGAGGGCCTGCGTTAAACACACCAGATGCACGTGTATGTAAAAGTGCACTCGCATAAACAGAGCTATTCTGAGACATGGGTAGTTATGCGTGGCTTTGACTGAGGAGCGTCTGTCTGTCAGAACTGTGAGAGCACTTAGGTGCATTCAGTCTGAAACACTGATGCGCAGATCATCTCCAGGCTTTTTACATACATACATGTGTCATTCTTTTATATTCAGTCTAACCTGATAATGTCCTCGGATTTGTACACCTTTTGGAGTAAATGTTGAAATATTAAGCGTTCATTTGTAAGTAAGTGAGTGAGAAAGTAAGAGAGTGAGTGAATGAGTGAGTGAGTGAGTGAGTAAGTGAGTGAGTGGGAGAGAGCGAGAGTGTGCATGTGTGTGTGTGTGAGAGAGAGAGAGAGAGAGAGAGAGAAAGAGAGAGAGAGAGAGAGAGAGAGGAGAGTAAGACAGTGAGTGAGTGAGTGAGTCGGTAAGAGAGTGAGTGAGTGAATGAGAGAGAGAGGGAGTGAGGAAGTGAGACAGTGGTGAGTGGGTGAGTGAGTGAGTGAGTGGGTGAGAGAGTGAGAGAAAGAGTGAGTGAGTGAGTGAGAGAGTGAGTGAATGAATGAGAGTGTGAGTGAGAGAGGGACTGAGTGAATGAGTAAGAGAGTGAGTGAGAGAGTGAATGCATGAGAGAGTGAGTCAGAGAGTGAATGAGTGAGTGAGTGAGTGAGGGAGAGAGTGAATGCTTGAGAGAGTGAGGGAAAGAGTGAGTGAGTGGGTGAGTGAGTGAGTAAGTGAGAGTAAGTGAGGGAGAGAGTGAATGCTCAAAAGAGTGAGGGAAAGAGTGAGTGAGTGAGTGAGAGAGTGAGTGAATGAGTGAGAGAGTGTGTTAGTCAATGAGTGAGAGAGTGAGTGAGTGAGAGAGTGAGTGGATGCATGACAGAGTGAGTCAGAGAGTGAATGAGTGAGAGAAGTGAATGAGTAAATGAGAGAGTTAGTGAGTGAGTGAATGAGTGAGTGAGAGAGCGAGTGAGTGAGTGACTGAGTGAGAGAGAGTGAGTGAGTGAGTAAGTGAGTGAGAGAGAGTGAGAGAGTGACTGAATGAGAGAGTGAGTGAGTGAATGTGTGAGAGTGAGTGAGTAAGAGAGTGAGTGAGTGAGTGAGTGAGTGAGAGAATGAGTGAGTGAGAGAGTGAGCAAACCAGAACCGTCTTGCAGTTACTTTCTGTAGAAGCTATAATTAGAGAAACCACTGACGTGAGCTTTGTAACTGGATCATCAATACTCCAGTTTCTCACAGTCTGTTTGCATCACTGTCACCTTGATGCGTTATCGTTCTGGATTTCACAGCTTCACAATCTCGCTTCCTCTGTGTTCTGTCACCATCTGATCCCGTCCTGTCAAACCGAATGAATGCTGCCACGCTCAGCCAAGGAAACCGTCTGAAAGTCCAGATTAGGAAAAGTGTATCGCGATCACAAACATCCACAGATGACCTACAGAGGTCAAAGAACAGTCAAGCGAAGCAAAGCAAACTGTGCATAAATAGAACATAGAATATTGAATATAGAATATAAAATATAGAATATAAAATATAGAATATTGAATATAGAATATAGAATACAAATTCTAAAGTATAGAATATTGAATATAGAATAATAGGGGCAGTGGTGGTCTAGTGGTATAAGGTGCCGGATCACTGACCCAAAGGTTGGGGGTTCGAGTCCCACTCTCCACAAGGTTGTCACTTGGGTTATCAAAGGCCGGCCATGTCTCTCACTGTCTATGGTGTGAGGCATGTAAAAGAACCATTGCTGACTTTCATAAAGAGTAGCTGCAAAGCCGTCAGTGTGTTTCCACCCTGCGATGGCCGGACGAGCTGTCCAGGGTGTACTCTGCCCTCACCCTGAGTTGGCTGGGATGGGCACCAGCCTCCCCGCAGCCCTATATAGATATATAATATAGAATATTGAAAATAGAATATTGAATATAGTATAAAGAATATAGAATACAAATTCTAAAATATAGAATATAAAATACAGAATAAAAAATATAGAACATTGAATATAGAATATAGAATATAAAATACAGAATAAAAATATAGAATATAGAATATAAAATATAGAACATTGAATATAGAATATAGTATAAATAATATAGAATACAAATTCTAAAATATAGAATATAAAATATAGAACATAGAATTAAAACATTGAATATAGAATATAGAACATTGAATATAGAATATAAAATATATAATAAAAATATAGAACATTGAATATAGAATATAAAATATAGAATATAGAATATAGAATATAGTATAAATAATATAGAATACAAATTCTAAAATATAGAATATAGAATATAAAATATAGAATATAGAACATTGAATATAGAATATAGAACATTGAATATAGAATATAGAATATAAAATATAGAATATAGAACATTGAATATAGAATAAAAAATATAGAACATTGAATATAGAATATGAAATATTGAATATAGAATATAAAATATAGAATATATAATATAGAACATTGAATATAGAACATTGAATATAGAATATAGAATATTGAATATAGAATATAGAATATAGAACATTGAATATAGAATATAGAGTATAGTATAAATGATATAGAATACAAATTCTAAAATATAGAATATAGAATATAAAATATAGAATATAGAATATAGAACATTGAATATAGAATATAGAATATTGAATATAGAATATAGAACATTGAATATAGAATATAGAATATAAAATATAGAATATAGAATATAGAACATTGAATATAGAATATAGAATATTGAATATAGAATATAGAACATTGAATATAGAATATAGAATATAAAATATAGAACATTGAATATAGAATATAAAATATAGAATATAGAATATAGAATATAAAATATAGAATATAGAATACAAAATATAGAATATAGAATATAAAATATAGAATATAAAATATAGAATATAGAATATAAAATATAGAATATAAAATATAGAATATAGAATATAGAATATAAAATATAGAATATAAAATATAGAATATAGAATATAGAGCACACTTTGTTTTTAATGAGCTGCACAAGACTAGCAGTGTAGAATCAGCTGGGAGTTTCAGTGGATTAGAGCCACATGTGCAGAAGAACAGATGTTCAGGAGACTCGAGGGGATGTTGGATGTTCAGGCTCTTTGTGGACTGAATGAAACTCCTTTGTAAAAGTTTTCTGGCTGAAGATGAATCAATTTTGGTAAATGACAAACCTTTTTGAAAAGATAAGCACAAAGCAGCTCTACCTCCGCATCAGTAAATCACCCTTTTCCTCAGAGAACCTGATGCACTTCAAAGCTGAACGAGTGGAGGTTTCACACGTTTGGGTCACAGATGTTTGTGGCCCTGCACGGCCACCACAGGATGTTTGGCCCATCATAAGTGGGCTTTGTGGAAAGGCAAGATCTTTTTTGTATTATTATTTTTACTTTAAATACAAAATGTCCATTTCCCAAATGCCTGTGGCCCAAATGTCTTAGAGTTGAGAGAGAAAGAGAGAGAGAGAGAGAGAGAGAGAGAGAGAGAGAGAGAGAGAGAGAGAGCGCATTAGTGTTATGGGGAGTGGTTGAGATGTACCCCGGTTTCCTTCTAAAATCCAATGACATGAGGCTAATTGCCCCTAGGTGTGATTGTAAGTGTGAATGGTTGTATGTGTGTATTGCCCTGCAATGGACTACAGAGCTGTTTAGGGTGTACCCCACCATAGCCCAGTGTATGCCCTAGAAAGTCTGAGATAGGCTCCAGCCTCCCCGTGACTCTAATTCAAGATTAAGCGGCTGGGCGGATAAATAAACTCAATTGACTTGAAAGTGAATTATTAAGAGTTTTCTTTCAGTAATACCAAAGCAAATAGTTTTATTTCTTTAAGAATAAAACAATATCATTCTTAATCCAACTATAATTACATATAAAGTTATAATTCATTTTTAATACAACAAATAAAAAAATAATTGAATGTGCCTTTTCATACGGGTGGCAGTGGTGGGCTGGTGATAAACGGTGCTGGATCGCTGATCCTAAGGTTGGGGGTTCGAGTCCCACTCTCCACAAGGTTGTCACTGTCGCCCCAGTGCAGCCAACTGGGTTATCAAAGGCCGGCCATGTCTCTCACTGTCTATGGTTAGAGGTTCATGTAAAGGAACCATTGCTGACTTTCATAAAGAGGAGCTGCAAAGCCGTCAGCGTGTTTCTGCTCCTTGCTAACGGTTTGTGTCAGGAAGGGCATCCGACGGAAAAACCTCCGCCAAATCAAACATGCCAATCATTAATATGACTTCCATGAAGAACGGAGGCAGATGATTTGCTATGGGAACAGCCGAAAGGAAAAGAAGATCTCACGCGGTATCTCCCGAAACAGTTACGCGCCTCACGATTGATGGATGTCGCTGGATTGAATAATCCTCTCGACGGTCCATTCTGGGGAATTACTTGGTTAGTGCTGATACCTCTCATGAAGCGAGCTCTACTCTAACTTGCCCCCAGGTACGAATATGAAGGTGAATGGTGTTTGTGTATGTGTTAGCCCTGCAATAGCCATGATGTATGGGATACCACCATGACCCGGCCTGATCAGCAGCATCAATACTCAATGAAGATCTGTGACCTGTGCATTAATTGCTCAGAAAATTGATTTGAAGTCAAGATGAAGTTGAGGCCTGTGTGTGTGTGTGTGTGTGTGTGTGTGTGTGTGTGTGTGTGTGTGTGTGTGTGTGTGTGTGTGTGCAGGCCAAACAACCCTGTCAGAACATCCTGCAGGATCTTGTTCTTAATGATGACGAAAAGAAACTTTTAGCCAAGGAAGGCCTGTCTCTACCCAGCCAGCTTCCCCTCACCAAGGTACTATACAAATTTATGTTAATTTAAAG
>CM045743.1:6836439-6853939 GCA_024760905.1 Plotosus lineatus
ACACACCTTGAGGCATGTCAGAACGACCAGATAGCTTAATATACATGTCTTTGAATTGTGGGAGGAAACCAGAGTTCGTGGTGAAAACCCGGGAGAACATGCACACTCTGTGCAGAAAGTTCTGACCCAGGGCTCGAACCCAGGACCTTCTTGCTGTGCGGTGGATGTGCTGGAGTCATTTGATAGGTTTTCCCCTCCCTGGTGATTTGATCATATTTTTGGATGGAGCTGCACTTTTCAAAGGCGTCTTTGAAGCATTTTGTTTCTTGCATCAGGGGACTTTCACGCAATAGTCAAGGTGTGCTGAGCAGATATGTTCAAAAATTCATCTTTACTGCCAGCAAATCTCACACCACGGCAGAAGGGTGTGGAAAATGAACCGAATGTAAATGATTTTCGGATTATTTCTGCAAGCATGAAATATTAAATTAAATTGTATTTGGAATGCTAACATTTCCACATGTCTCTGAAACGCTACGAATTACATCATTAACCTTTCCACCGTTCAATCAAGGATCGTCCGCTGTAAAAACAACCCGCGGCACACAGTCACATTGGCGATAATTGAAGCGTGTTTTTTTTCCCCTGCTCACTTCCTTTTCCTTTCAGGTCTCTGCTGATGCAGTTACGGAAGCTGCAAGCCCTGGTCATGAGCAGCTCAAACAAACCCGGCACGTGTCTCCTGGTAAGTCGCAGCATGAGAGCAGAGAGAAAAATGCCACCGACATTCACAAATAACGCACCCGGCATCATTGATTCATTTACCGAATACTTTACTTAATCCTCATGGGGGGCGGTGATGTAGTGGTTCGGGTGCTCACGATCGGGAGGTTGTGAGTTCAAATCCCAGTTAGACCCCCACTGTGTTAAGACCCCTGGGCAAGGTCTCAACCACAAGTGTGCCTCTGTTCACCCAGCAGTATAAATGGTACCAGTAAAAATATACTGGGAGGGGAAGCTGTGATGGACGAGCGTCCCATCCGGGGGGAGTTGAACTCCTGGTCGCTTCACGCTATGGAAACCGTGGATGATCACCGGTCCGATGAGCCACTAGGCTCGGAAGTAAAAAGCCCAATGGACTTCACCTGACTTACCTTACTTAATCCTCACGGTGAGTTTGGAGCCTATCTCAGCCGAGTCGTGGTGAAGGTGCGGTACACCCTGAGCAGCTCACCGGTCCATCACAGTGGCAACACACATGCACACCTAGTGGAGATGTAGAACAACCAGTTAACCTAATGTGCATGTCTTTGGACTGGGGGAGGAAACTGGAGTACCCTGAGGAACCCCCACGCAAGAACAGCGAGAACATGCAAAACCCCACACAGAAACGCCTTCACCGAGCCTAGGGCTCAAACCCGGGACCTCTTGCTGTGGAGTGGATGTGCTAACCATTACATCACCATGCTGCCCCTCTTTACTATTGATATTTATTAGCCGAAAGCTACTTCTGGAAATCTGTTCTGAATAATAAGTTAACACTGAGGCAAAAATGTTTACACTTCGGCTCACACGCCTTATGTAATGTCAGGCCTCAGTGTTGTCTTTTCCCTCCGCTGCTCGCTGTGTGCGCTCATATTCCTGGCACATCATAGCCGGAGGATCTGCATTGCGATTCTTCTCCATTCGCCTCCACAGAGGCATCATGCCCTAGATGTGAAGTTTATTAATGAGTATAAGAGTAAAGCCCTCATTATCCTCCTGTATTCAAGATGCTTGATATGATCAATGAATTATTCATGAGTAGTGCAGACGTGATTCCAAGGTTGTCATAGCCAGGAGTGGCATCGGGGATAAACTCCCAGCGCTTAGAAAATGCTCATAGTGTGCGTCTCATACAGCCTCTGCCAATCAAGTCCAACTCATAGCCTGCTCGTAGGGCTTGGTACGTAAGCCCGGCGGAACTTCTTCTACTGGTAGGAGTGGGGGGGGGGGGGGATCCCTGAAACCTGACGTTTTGGGTAAATGGTGGCCGGTCAAACTGGGAAGGTAGCCCACCGAGGGGAAGGTAAACCCTGATCACAAACCTCCGCTGCCTGACGGCATACCTGGCCACAGGAAAGGCTTCGGGAGTTAACCCTGAGGAAAAAGTTCTGAAGCTGGAGTGTCTAAGGCTGTTGTGTTCAGGGGTGATCCAATGACTCCTGCGACACTGTTGGTGCCAAACTGTACCAGCCTTTGCCGTTCTTTTGGATCCATTGATAGTATGGAGCGCGGGGACCTGCTGCTTGGGCTACAGCAGGTTCTCTGTAAAACTTTGGCCAGGCTTGTGTCTCGGGGAGGACACTCCAGCTTCGGCTCAGGGCGTCGACACAACGGTGGAGAAAGACTGATGTGAAAATGAAATCAACACACATATTCTCGAAAATGTGAAAGCCGTGTCTGGATTTTACAGAACTGCTGTGCGTTGCGTTCCGCCCCTTCCCGCGAATCCTGAAAATCCGTGAGTTATTGACGCGGTTTTAAAACCCTATGTACGATATTACATGCGCTAAGATATTCTAGTTAAACCCATTCTATAGACAGTCTTACTCATTAATACAGTAATAATGTAGGAAAATAAAATAAAATATAGTAATAATTAAGTAAAAACTTTTTCATTTTGTACTGTGATAATATTTATGAATAAATAAAGCACTTAGGCTCCGTACCAGAAGCTAGAGAAGATGCAGGGCGTTTGAGTGACATCATAGCGCTTAAATAATCATTAAAAACACATGAAAAAAACATGAATTCACAATTCAAGCAATCATGTGTGTGAAGAAGAAAAAAAGAGGTGTAGTCATCAACCAATCAGCAGGAGGGAGAAATAAAAGCTCTCAGCCATTGGCTAAATTTGAATTACGTGCCGGTAACTTCCGGGTTTGCCGCGAATCCACGAGTATGAGGGGCCACGAGTGGTGAATGGGCAAGGGCTTACTGTATTAATAGCACTATCATCATCATCATCATCATCATCATCATCATCACCATCATCACCATCATCATCATCATCATCATCACCACCATCATTATCATCATCATCACCACCATCTCCTACTTGATCTTGGGTCGAGTCATGGGGCAGAAGCCTAAGCAGTGAGGTCTAGACATCCCTTGCACTGGCAAATTCCTCCAACTCGTCTTCTTCAATAATAATAATAATAATAATAATGATAATAATAATAATGATAATAATAATAATGATAATAATAATAGTAGTAGTAGTAGTAGTAGTAGTAGTAGTAACAAATACAACAGTTGTTATTGTCATGACTAATTCATTTTCTGAACCGCGTAATCCTAATTAGGATCATAGGGAGGTTGGCACTAATCTCAGGTAACTCTGGGCGAGGGCAGAGTACACCCTGAAGAGCTTACAAGCCTATCACAGGGCAGAAACATACTGACAGCTATGCAGCTCCTCTTGTCGAAATGAACCTCCCACAATAGACAGTGAGAGACATAGCCGGCCTTTGATAACCCAGTTAGGTGCACTGAGGAACAGCAGTGACAATCCATTGATAGTGGGGCGTGAACCCCCAACCTTGGGATTAGTAATCCAGCATCGTACCACTGGGCCACCAATGTCATTATCATTATTATTATTATTATTATTATTATTGTTACACTGTCTAGCCAAAATAAAAAGCTTAGCAGATTAATATTTTGTTGGATTGCCTTTAGCCTTGGTTATGGAGCATAATCTCCGTGGCATTGTTGCTTCTCTTTCTCAAGTTGAGGCTCAGCGACATTATAGGGAAATCAAATTCAAGCTGAAAGATTGCGGGTTCAAATCCATGTTGGCACTGCAGCCGTCCATGGGAGCTAATTTGCTGATCTCTCACTGCAGGGAGAGATGACATGCGCTCAGCTCCCTGTCGCCTAAAGCAATCACCAGCCAATCATGCATGTCCTTGAGCTCATTTACACAAAAGCAGGGGATATCACTTTTCCTCCAGTGTGTTAGACCACACCCAAATGCGCATGTGCAGCAGTTCATAAAGATGCGGGTGGCAGGATCACGTGTCACGGAAGGGACGTGGGCATATTTACAAAGGGTGAGGGTGTTGAAACAATGCCATGAGATTATGCACAGTAATCAAAGGTAAAGGGAGTCCAGTGAAATATTATCATTGATGATTTTAATGTTGTGTGAAACTATGGTGCCTACAGGAATATACCTGCAACATACATCACACAAAACATTAAGTAGAAACCAGACTGCGTCAAGTGCAAAGAGCATGAGCTACATTAAACCAGTGCGTCTCAATTATTTTCTGTGGTGCCCCCCCTAGGAAGAAAAAAACATTTCATGTCCCCCCACCGCCCCGCGAGCGATTTATTTGTCTATAAAATTGTTATTAGTACACCTCTGCATAACATTATATCTTTATTAAAATTAAAACCAAAAAAGGAAGAAATACAGTTGGCCCTCTACTTACGAAATCCTCTGGGTACGAAAACTCCAGGTTATGAAAAACATTTTCCTAAATTTTCATCCTGTTTTTACAAACACACCCTCTTTTTACGAAAAGCGCCAAACATGCCATTCAAAAATTCAAACGCGCTATTCAAAATTCAAACCATGCACAAGTTGCTCTCTCATTGGCTGTCTCCTAACATCCCACCCCGCTGTCCTCCCATTGGCCAGGAGGCAGCTGAACTATACCCATACTTCTTGTACCTGTACTCTCTGTTTGTCACACGTGTGAAGGACCGTTGAACAGGACTGTTGGCTTGTTTTGAGATCATTGCAGCGTTATATTTCGTTATCGCCGAAACTCCTCTACAATCGGGACGATATTGAAGGAGACCTTAAAGCAGAAATATAGTGACGGAGGCGATTATTTTGGCACGATATTGAAGCAGAAGAAGCATGAAAACAGAGTGCTCCATGGGACAGACCTCCGATCTCACAAGGAAGAAAGTTAATATTGAATCAGGACCTCTGATCTTTCAAACAGGTACGGTAATTCCGCTTTAAATACAACATCCCGTCCATTTAAACATTTAAATAGAATTGTTCCGTCAGCTGCGCGTTGTGTGTGGCTGGAGCCCGCATTCGGCAAAACACACCATAGAGACAGAGTTTTGTGTGTGTGTGTGTGTGTGTGTGTGTGTGTGTGTGTGTGTGTGTGTGTGTGTGTGTGTGTGTGTGTGTGAGATAGAGAGAGAGAGAGAGAGAGAGAGAGAGAGAGAGAGAGTGTATGTGTCTGTGAGTTTGAGAGAGAGAGAGAGAGAGAGAGAGAGATAGAGAGAGAGAGAGGGAGAGAGAGAGACTGCCTACAGAGTCAGTCAGAGATAAAAGGAGGCTTAACTCTCTTTCGAGAGAGCACATTGCGGCTTATTTTTAGTTTTTTAAGTTGTTTAATTCAGTAAATGCTTAATAAATGTGGCGCGCTCCGCCGAATGTGAGCAAAACACGGCTCATCTGGACCACCGATCCCTCAAGGATACAAGTTAAAGTTGAGTTTGGACCTCCTATCTGTCAAGCGGGGAATGTGCTTTGAATTCCCCTTCTTAAAATGCTCCAGCATCCTGCGTGTGGGCGGAGCCCGCATTCAGCAGAGCACACCGTGTGTGGTGTGTGTGTGTGTGTGTGTGTGTGTGTGTGTGTGTGTGTGTGAGAGAGAGAGAGAGACAGAGAGAGAGAGAGAGAGAGAGCGAGACAGTGGTGTGTGTGTGTGTGTTAATAAAAATGTTTAATAATGATTTAATTAATAAATATGTTAATAAAATGGTTTAATATGTTAATAAAATGTTTAAATTGTTTAATGAATAATTTTCTTTTACTTTTAACACATATTTCATACAAAATTGGTGTGTTTTTATTATTTTAAAGGGTTTATGGGATAGTCTTGGGAGCCTTGGAACGAATTATGCATTTTACATGTAAAATGTGCCTCTACGTACAAAACTCCAGTCTACGAAAAAAGTGCTCTAGAACGGATTAATTTCGTAAGTAGAGGGCCGACTGTATAGATCAACTTGCAATAAAGAAAAACTTCATGAACATTGTTTTTTAATCTGTAACAGAAAAGATTTAATGTGCACCAATGTGTCTGAAATTTAAAAAAAATACATCCTTATTTAAACTCATTCAACTTATTTATGTCTGAATATCTCCGTCTCGCTCCACCTTGCTCTTCGTTCCTGTTAGAAATCTTTCCATGTTGTTTTTTGAGGGGTTGTTTACCGCACATCATACGGTTTGCTCGTGTGAAAAACCGCTACATCATAGCGTGACAATGACAGCACCACTGCCACCTAGTGGAGTGGAGCTGCAATTACACTTAATTCTCAATACACAATTCCAGAAAAGCATGTTCCCCAGAGTCATACGAGCTTCCCCGGCATCACACCGACACCCCCCACTCATCCCGCCCGTGGCATCATATCGCAAACCACTATTTGAGAAGTACTGCATGAAAGCAATGTTAATTATACAGAAAGGACAGGACGTGTATCCTGATACTATCATTCACAGGCTGGATGCAGATGATGAGAAACTGATGCTGGGTACTGAGATTAAAAAAATTAAAAATAAAAAAAACGATGCAATCCTTTGCTATAACTTTCTTCCAGGTGCTACTGCTGTCTTTCTCTCTCATCCTGTTCCCCAGGTTCCAGCCTCTCTCTCACAGCAGGAGCGGAAATCCAGCGGACTTCAGCAAAGCCAAAGGTATTAGTGTGAAACGCATTTGTCCCGTTTTGTTTCGAGTTTAACTATATTGCAGAATTCTTTATCTAAAGGCAAATTTTCATATTTTAAAGCCTACAAGTGAAAACATGGGAAACTGAATTTAAAGATTCCTCTCCACTTGTGCTACAGGAGATATTCTGTCTCTGATATCTAATTACAAATGATCATATACAGTGGTGGCCTGGGGGTAAAGGAGCTGGATCACTGATCCTAAGGTTGGGGGTTCAACCCCCACTCTCAACGGGTTGTCCCTGTCCCCCTAGTGCAGTTAACTGGGTTATCAAAGACTGGCCGTGTCTCTCAATGTCTATGGTGTGAGGTTCATGTAAAAGAACCGTCGCTGACTTTCAACACGAAGAGCTGTAAAGCCATCAGTGTGCTTCCACCCTGTGTTGCCCAGGGTGTACTGTGCTCTCGCCCAGTGTCGGCTGGGATGGGCGCCAGCCTCCTCGCGACCTTAACTAGCATTAAGCGATTACAGAAAATAAATGAATGAGTTTTAGGCAGCCACTTTTTTGAGTATAAACTTTGCTATAGATTTTTATTTTATAATTTGTATGTTAGCAATTTAGTACGAAAACACTTTAGATTTCCAGATATTAGTTGTCCAGCACAAAATGAAATGTGACATTAAAAATATTAGTACAGGATGTGAATAAATCAAGCGGAATATTCCGTATAACAGACGACTTTTTTCATTCATTCAATTTAGTGCCTTATGCACTGCCTTGCCGACAAAAACGTCGAACACACGAATATGTTGTAGTTCCACCTTTATTGTCGCTAATCGCACGTAATCTCCATGTTGCTGTTTAAATAAAAACACTATAACACTTATCTCCATCCAGTATCGGGTTTGTTTTTCACTGAAGACTTGAATCGATGATGGAGAAACGGAACCACTCCATGCTGTCTTCTCCAGTACATCCCGAGCACTTCGATAGAGGGCTCTGGGGGGGCCAATACATATACGAAGATGATTCTCTGGCTCCCTGGACCACTCTTTCTTTATTCGAGTCCCCATTTTATATCCGAGCCATCTGGAAGAAAAAGTGCATTGATGTGAGAACCTGCTCATTCAGTACATTCAGATCATCAGATGCTTCATTTTATTGCCACATTATTGTTGCTGAGCCTCGACTGGAACAATCGAAGCAACATTGCTATGGCGATTCCATGCTGTGATCAACGATAAATGCATTTCATGAAAATATTAGAGCGTGCAATTTTTTAGCTGTTCCGTGTATAATAGAATGTGTTTTTCAAAACGTATTTTGTACATTTTTGGACAAATTTACATATATGTATGTCATTTTTTTGCATCTTAATGAAAGACATTTATATTGAGATGCTGAGTCATAATTATGACTTAGTAGCTCATAAGTATAGATTATACAATCTCATTATAAAAATTTCATTATGACTTAGAAGTCACCTGGTGTTTTTCTAGTGGTGAAAATAGGCTTTTATAAAAATGAAATATCTTCAGCCTATGAGTTTTTATTCATAGTTTCTCAGCCAGTAAGTAGTTTAATAAACAAACACACACACACACAAAAAAAAAATCAATAAAAAAATTAAATTTAGTGTGTAAGGAATAATCATTTTGAATTGATCAATGCCTGAAAATAGACTTTATTAAATAAAGTTGACATTTCTTTCTGCCATAATTATGGCGTTGTTCACAAGTAGTTCCTCTTTGCGTATGGTATTCCAAGCTGTTTTGCTTCCCGGGTCCGCGCGTGGTTGCTGCGTTCATTATGCAGAACATCTTGCTGTTTGTTTCCTGACAGATGCTTGATCTTTCACACTGGTGTGTGCTGGATGTGAGTGATGAAAGCTTTGCCTTCAGAATTCTAATCAGCTATAATCACCTAATACAGAGCACCTGCAAAACCTCTGGGAAGGAAGAACAGTTTGTATTACACTCCCCCATCTTTTATCAAACCCCATCAGGGTGTTTTGGGTCGGGGTGAAAGCAGATGTTTTGCGAAACATGAAAGAAAGTCAAGTATGACTTGGTGTATCATCATCATCGTCATCTTCTTCTACTTAATGCAGTGTCAGGTCACGGGGGCAGCAGCCTAAGCAATGAGGTGTAGATGCCCCTCTCTCCAGCCACTTCCTCCAGCTCTACCAGGGAGCACCGGAAGTGTTCCCAGAACCTGCTGAGAGACATGATCCCTCCAGCGATATCTGGGTCGACCCCGAGGGCTCTTCCCGGTTGGACATGCCCGAAAACACCACACCAGGGAGGCGTGCAGGAAACATTCTAACCAGATGCCCGAGTCACCTCAACTGGCTCCTCTCAATGCGGAGGAGCAGCAGTTCTACTCCAAGCTCCTCCCGGATGGCTGAGTTTCTCATCCTATCTCTAAGGGAGAGGCCCGCCACCCGGGCAAGGAAGCTCATTTCAGCCGCTTGTATCCACGATTCTGTTCTTTCAGTCACGACCCAAAGCTCGTGAACATAGGTGAGGATTGGAACGTAGATCGACTGGTAAATTGAGAGCTTTGCCTTGTGGCTCAGCTCCCTCTTCAGCACAATGGACTGGTACAGGCTCTGCTTTACAGCAGAGGCTGCAGTGATCCTCCTGTCAATCTCCTGCTCCTTCCTTCTTTCCTCACTCATGAGCAAGACCCAGAGATACTTGAACTCCTCCACTTGGGCCAGGATCTCATTCCAGACCTGGAGGGTGCATTCCACCCTTTTCCAGCTGAGGACCATGGCCTCGGACTTGGAGGTGCTGATTCTCATCCTGGCTGCTTCGCACTCGACTGCGAATCTCTCCAATGAGAGCTGGAGGTCCCGAATTGGTGAAGCCAGGAGGACAATGTCATCCGCAAAAAAGCAAAGACGAGAGCTGATGGCCACCAAACCAGAACCCCTCAATGCCTCGGCTACGCCTAGAAATTCTGTTCATAAAAATTATGAATAGAATTGGTGACAAAGGACAGCCTCCTAAGTACTATTTCACTTTAACCTGGATCATTGTCCTTGTAGTTACACACAACGCTTTCGTAGTACAGTGGTACCTCACCTTACGAAAGACCCAACAAATGAAAAATCCAGGTTATGGAACGCATTTCCCTAAAATTTCCGTCTCTGGATACAAAAGAAATTCACGTTACGAAAGCGCCATCTCAAAAATTCAAACAATTTGCGAGTTGCTCTCCCACTGGCTATCTTCCAACATCCCGCCCCACTGGCCTCCCATTGGCAATATCCCAACATCCCGCCCCACTGGCCTCCCATTGGCAATATCCCAACATCCCACCCCACTGGCCTCCCATTGGCTATCTCCCAACATCCCGCCCCACTGGCCTCCCATTGGCAATATCCCAACATCCCGCCCCACTGGCGTCCCATTGGCTATCTCCCAACATCACGCCCCACTGTCCTCCCATTGGCTATCTCCCAACATCCCGCCCCACTGGCCTCCCATTGGCAATATCCCAACATCCCGCCCCACTGGCCTCCCATTGGCTATCTCCCAACATCACGCCCCACTGTCCTCCCATTGGCTATCTCCCAACATCCCACCCTGCTGGCCTCCCATTGGCTAGGAGGGAGCTGCATCTCCATAATACCCATGACGCAGCTCCCTCCCATTGGCTATTATGGAGGTGCATCTCCATAATACCCATGATGCTTTTCGACCCATTGTTCTTTCATGGAGTTCTAACACGCGTAAAGGACAGAGTTATTGTTGTTTCATGAGTTTTTCGAGTGTGCTCATTGCAACTTTATTTTTTGGCTCAGGCTTTTAACCTTGCATAAACATTTGTAAGATTATAACTTCGCTAAGACATGATCAACACACACACACACACACACACACACACACACACACACACACACACACACACACACACACACACACACGCACACGCGTGTAATTCCTGGTGAAAGTGATTTCCGGTGCGAGTGAAAAGAAGTAGCGGGCTCGTGGCATGCGGTTGAGTGATATCGCAAAGGAATATGGCCAAACCCGTCTAACATCGGTACGATATTGAAGCAGAAAGAGGCCTTAAAAGGTATACTTTTATCATTTTTAAATGGTTTAGGGGGTAGTATTGGGGGCCTTGAACGAATCAGGCCTTTTACAATGTAAAATGCAACTCAACTTACGAAAAAAATCAGGTTAGGAAACCACTTCTGGAACGGATTACTTTCGTAAGGTGAGGTACCACTGTATTTTTTAACCACCTAATTTCAGTGATGACATTTGTGCTGTTGATTTATTTCTTAAAGTTCACATATATGCCATGTACTGTATACAAACACATTTTACTTAATTGTGGTCCTCCTTAACCAATCCTCAGGGCCTCCAAGCATTTCAGCAAGACTCACCAATACCAGCTAATCATTGACTGCTTTGTTAATTCCTCCAGGTGCTCAGTGGGTGATATGGGCCTGATATGTGAAACAATATCTACATTCCACTTCCATATCTGTGACAGTCTTGAATTAAAATTGAGTGGAATGGAAGCAGAAACATTTACCAAAGTTTATGAGTTGACTATTAATTTGCTAATATACATTCCTACTTGTGTATGTGTCTCCGCCAGTTCAGTCACGCTCTCTGCGCTCGGTGGTAGAAGTCCATAGTCTGCAGTCAGTCCCCTCCGAGGAGAAAGCTAGCAACAGCATTTCCAAGATGCCCCTCAGGCCTGAATATGCCGATATGGACCCTCTACACAACCAAAGTTCTGGAGATCAGGAACATCACCATAGTGATCCAATCACTGGGCAAGTCGCCATGCTGGATTGGCATAATTCACGGCTGTGCCATCAGAGGAATTGATGCCATACATCAACTGGATGAACAATGCACTTACACTTCTGTGGAAAGCTATTTAATGTTTTAAATGTTGTGCATGAAGGTGAGCACGAGTCCCTATTTTTTCCACAGTTCAAGTACAGATGTTGCTCCGTAGTGTGATTTTGCCAGAAGTAACAATGGCACAGCTGCTGTATTGTTCTTTTTTTTTTTTTTTCTCCACTTGCATTATTTTTGTCTGAATCAGTTAACTGCCAAGTCCTCGTACATGCTGGCGTAATGTAAAAAAAAAAATTGGTTCTACAGCAGTGCTCAGTGAGAACAAATACTGGGGGAAAATCACAACTGAATAAACAAGATGTTCTATCGCCCTTAGGGAAACCCTGCATTTCAAAGCAGGTAAACCCTTCCCCCACCCCAAACAAACAAACAAACAAAAAATAAAAACTCTTCATAAAATGCATTACAACCCCAAAGAAGTACAAAAGCAACTACGAAACCACCCAAACAAGTCTGAAAATGAAAAAGAAACATTAAAAAACATTCAATCTTGGATATCTTTATACTCAAACCGGTCTTTTTACCCCAACAGCAATCAATAAGTCATGAGATCTGAAAATGGTCGGGAAAAAAAATCAGACATCTGTGGCTCCTGCAAAAAAAAAAAAAAAAAAGCAACCAATCAATGCCTTAGGTTCCACTAGGGACCATCTCATCGAATTTTCCAGTGTATTCCTGCACGTGTGTCACCCTACTACTGGATCTGAGGGAAATCATTGGGCAACACTGGCTGTGCAAAGACCTCTGAGGGCATGGGAGGGATTAATTGTAACCCTGAAGAAATGCTTTCAAATTTTTGTTGCTTTTAAGATTATCAACCCGAGCTTCAAAGAGGAGTAAAATTTAAGAATATTACGCAAGGTTTAATGCCACAGCTGTCCGTAAGTGGGAGTCCATGGGGCTGAAATTTCATGGGAGGGAGGGTTGGCATACGCTCGCTTCCCTGTTATTCACAGCGATCGCCTGCCAATCATTGGAATCTGTGACATCATACGCATGAGGGGATGGATACAGCTTTCCCTTTAGATGTGTTAGACCACCCCCAAAATACGCATGCACCGCAGTTCGAAAAGAGGCGGGTGGCTAGCATTGAATGTCACAGAGGGGGCGGGTGTAAGTTTTTGTCTCTCTATGATTGGTGGTGGTTATGTGATAGAGAAGGCAATACTTGACGGGTGAGAATTTTTATATATATATATATATATATATATATATATATATATATATATATATATATATATATATACACACACACACACACACACACACACACACACACACACACACACACACACACACACACACACACACACACACAAGTGTCAGATATTTACTTTTGTTAAAGTTTCTTCGAAGTTCACTGGCTGGTGAGAAGGAGCTTATTAAAAATAAATGTATTATAGCATAAATTATATTAATATTTTACCAAGTCATTTATATTGCAAAGAACCATGTGCTGAGGAAAGTGTTCTGTGTACTAAACATATAAGTTATTTCAGCCGAAATGTTTTTCTTTTATTCTTTTTTTAATGAGTGACTCAAATACAGCCCCTTGGAGAAGTCACAAATTTTGTTGATTCTCATTAAGATATTATTCATATTGTAAACACTACATACTGTATATGTTCTGTGTTTACAGTTTTACTTTTAGAATACAAAACATGTATCTAAGATCTATGAATAAATACGTATCAGTTGATTCAGGTTATCTTTTGGAAATTGTCTGTCTATGAACCCTGATGACACCAGTATAGTCGCTGTGATGGCTGCACACTTAACTAATCAGCCTAAAATAAACACCCATTGTATATGATTGTGTATAATTGTCCCTGAAGCCAGAGGTTGGTTTTTGCTCAAGTACAGCTGAAATGTGCTGTAGGATTTATTTCCAAAACCTACCAATAAACCTACAGGTAGTGTATATATGCTATAGAAATTTTAAAAATAAGTAGTTGGCCTAGATTACATCCTTGTGGAATGCCAAACTGTAATGAACTCTCTCTTAGCATTTTGTATACTCTTAATACTCAGCCAGATAAGACCAGAGGAAATGATATTAATCTGTCTACAAAAAAAAAAAAAAATGTTCTGATGGGGGGGCTCCACTTTTTCTCAACCCAAAGGAATTTTTTAAGTATGTCTACTGACATCTCAAAAATTTTTAAAATGCACAGTTTGTACAAGCATAGTATAACCTACATGTACATTGTGTACCGTAAATGCTTATGCACCAAGCACATAGTAATATAGTGGCTGTCTTCTATGGAATGTACCGAAACATGGCTTTAAAACATTGACAGAAGAATATAAACTATAATATAATGACTCTGGGTGAGAGGAGATTACACGCTAAACAGCTCGATAGGCCATTGCAGAGCAAAAACACACTATGCTGTTCCTTTTTACGAAAGTTAGCAATGGTTCTTTTACATGAACCTGACACCACAGACACTGAGAGACTGGGGATTTTTTTTTGGGGGGGGGGGGGGGGGGCACCAGCAGTGACAACAGTTGACAGTGGGGCTTGAACCCCAACCTTAGGATCAGTAATCCAGCACCATACCACTGCCCCGAATTAGACAAGTTCGAGTTGAAATTCATTTTAACAGCAAAACGTTTACTGTTAGCCAACTTTGCAGGTTTACATTAAAATATCTTAATGTAGTAAGGTCCGCATTGTGGGAGAGACAGGGACAGATGAATCTTGTGACTGACTCAAATTCATCCTCTCATGATATGCTGCATTAATCTTATAAGTTGTATTCATAGACTGAAGTACAGTGGTACCTCACCTTACAAAATTATTCCGTTCCAGAGGCGGTTTCATAACCTGGATTTTTCGTAAGTAGAATCGCAATTTACATGTAAAACGCATGATTCGTTCCAAGGCCCCCAATACTACCCATTAAAAATGAAAAAAAAAAAAAAACTTTTAGCGTCCCTTTTAAGGTACTTACTTCGTGTTGACCATGGCTTCTTAGCAGAGTTATAATCTTACAAATGTTTATGCAAGGTTAAAAGCCTGAACTAAAAAAATAAAGTTACAATGAGCATACTCGAAAAACTCATGAAACAAGCTGCTGCTAAAGGGAGCTGTGCCATCCCTCCTAGCCAATGGGAGGCCAGCAGGGCGGGATGTTGAGAGATAGTCAGTGGAGAGCAACTTGTGCATTGTTTGAATGGTTGAATGGCACATTTTAATGTTTGAATGGCACGTTTGGTGCGTTTCGTAAGGAGAACTTGTTTCGTATATAGAGACAAAAAAATGTGGAAAATGTTTTTCGTAACCTGGATTTTTCATTTGCTGGGACTATCACAAGGTGAGGTACCACTGTACAAGACCAGACAAGACCCTCGTATGATGTACCTTTAGTGGCCGCCATATATCCGAGGACTAAAATAAACCATTCCTATGAGATGGGTGTTGAATGTTGTGTCTCAACTTGCTTCAACAAGCAAAATAGTACAAAATAGTACAGTGGTACCTTGGTTCTCAAACTTAATCCATTCCAGAAGGCTAATTGAATTCCGATTTGTTCGAATTCTAAATCCGCTTTTACCATTACAAATAATGTAAACAGTTTTAATCCTTCCAAGATGCTAGAAAACTACCTTTTTTAAACATAATGTTATTTCATAATGTTGTTTATATATCAAATAGTATATTAAATGTGAAACAACAGGACAAACACACTAAATTCTTAATAGATTAATTTATTTTGTGTCTTTTTTTTTTGTTTGTTTTCGAACCAGCCTCGACTTGCTTTAAAGTGGAACCCTTCAGGATTCGAGCTCGGGTCTTTTTTCACCAAATCATCGTAGATTTCACGCGCTTTGCAGCAGATCACATCCTCGCTAACACTATTTTCTGCTAACTGCTGCTCGTTTATGTATAGGAGCAGGAATTTTTCCACCTCCTCCAGCACTTGTGGTCTTTGTTTGCTGACCGTCGAGCCTTTCGTCACATCACTGGCTTTAACACTCTTTGTTCTTCAGGATCGCGCAGATCGTTGACTTAGCCGTGCCATATTCCTTAGCAAGATCAGCAACACGCACGCCTGATTCATGCTAAGCTATCAGCTCTTTCTTAAACACAACAGTTTTCCGCACAACTGACCTTTTCTCAGTAGCTTTCTTTGGAGCCATGTTTATTAGCTAATCTAATCGAGTAAACAAAAAACACGGTATACTGTACTTTGTAGAACAGGAGCAAGCACATCCACACGCACACACTGGTCGAGTAGAGTCAAAAGAGACCAATTTCCAGAAGTCATGTACTTCTCCTCACTCTCGGTCTTGTTTTTTCTCGCGCATTTTTTGAGTTCGACTTCCGAATTTTGTTCGACTTCCAGGACAAAAACATTGTGGATTTTTTGTTTGAATTCCGATTTGTTCAACCTCCAAAGCGTGTGAGAACTGAGGTACCATTGTATCTCTAAAGATCATGAAATAAAGTGTAACTTATGGCCTGGTGAGCTGTCTGGGGTGTACTCTGCCCTCACCGAAAGTCGGCTGATATTGGCGCGATGAATGAATTAACTTAATCTTATTAGGGTCACAGAAAGACTAGAGTCCATCTCAGCCGATAATGGGTAAAGGCAGGGAACGACCATCCACACTTGCATTCACACCTAGCGTGTGGTTCAGAAAATGAATGAATGTTTCACTTGTCAGAATTATATCGACAGAATAATTGCATTATTGATTTTATATTGTGTTTTCAAGAGAAAAAAATTTGAAACTCTGAATACTTTAATTTTATTGTATCATGGTATTTTACAACAGCGTATAAAAATATGACTCAAAATAAAGCACATCTCAGTTCGCCACAGCTGCCATCTTGAATTTACATGCCACGCACTTTTGCTTAAAATCTCCATTACTGATCATCACCGATTTTGGTGTGGATTCTGATGAACTACAAAAGCCTATTACATTTCATGGTGGTCCGATATTCAGTACGGATGCCACACCTGCCATCTTGAATTTAAATTCTGCACGCTAGCTGAAAAATGCCATCACTAATCATCCCCATTTATGGTGTGGCGGTAAGGACTGTGTAATGACACAAGCCTGTTGGTTTTCATCACGATACAATATCCAACATGGCTGCCGCAGCTGACATCTGGAATTTGAATTCTGTGTTGTAGCTCAAAAACTGCAACACTGATCACCACCATTTTTGCTCTGGATGTTATGACTGTGTGACTACGCGTGACTCTTGATTTTTTTTTTTTTTTGTCACGGTGTGAGATTAATAGTAATATGACTACTGCAAACGATATCTTTAATTTGCATTCTGCACAATAACTCAAAAAAACATTCATTCATTTTCTGTAACCGCTTAATCCTAATTAGGGGAGCGGGGAGGCTGGCGCCTATCCCGGCAGACTCCGGTCGAGGGCAGAGTACACCCTGGACGGCTTGCCAGGCCATCACAGGGCAGAAACATGCTAACGGCTATGCAGCTATTCTCTTCAAAAGTCAGCAATGGTTATTTTACATGAACCTCACACCATAGACAGTGAGAGACATGGCCGGCCTTTGATAACCCAGTTGGCTGCACCTGGGGGGGCACTGACAACCCGATGAGAGTGGGGTTTGAACCGCCAACCTGGGGATCAGTGATCCAGCACCTTTACCACCAGGCCACCACTGCCCCAAACTCGAAAACGCCATCACCAGTCATCACTACATTTGGTGCCTAGTCAGAGACTGGGAACACTGTACCTTCCATAATGTGCCAGATTGGCTGAGGGGCATTGCCTACTTTACAGGGCTATTTATATTTTTGTATATAGAAAATAAGCATTAGTGAGTCTGTAAGAAAATACATTTATATTATATTAATTGGTGGTAATCAACCATCTTTTAGCATTTTGGAGTACTTTATATTCAATACTACGCCTACACATAACTCTTGTCCTGACATCAAAAGGAAATCTTCTGGATTTTTTTTTTACACTTTAAAT
>CM045743.1:6856439-6926439 GCA_024760905.1 Plotosus lineatus
TACCGTAGACCATTTCTTAGGCGTTCGACGATAACAGCAAGAAGCAGATTCGGGTCAGACATAAGGAAGAAGACTTCAGAAGGTGCCATGGATAAAATGGAAACTTCTGTGTTGTTTCTCATCTCCTCCAGCTAATCCTTATCCACTCACCAGGTTTCTGACAGCTTGCTTGCGGGATTTATCACTGGATGCTCACGTTTGTGAAGGCAGACATGCAGAACAACGGCAGCAGTACTTCATCATCACCTGGTTTGGGACTGTGTGGACTCAGAGTAGATGAAGGTGAGGACCTGTGGAACGGGAGCACGGGAACCCAACGCAACCTCTCTCTGCGCTGCTGGCTCCAGCTGTTGTCAAACGAAGCTATGCCAGAACTGTATGGTGACGCGTCGAGTATGGCACTGCGTGTAGTCATCGCTCTGGTCTATCTGTTAGTGTCTGCTCTCGGGTTGGTGGGGAACCTGCTCGCGCTGTATCTGCTCAAATCCCGGCACCGGCTCAAGCAGTCGTCTATAAACTGTTTTGTCATGAGCTTGGCTATAACAGACCTGCAGTTTGTACTGACACTTCCGTTCTGGGCTGTGGACACGGCGTTGGATTTCCGCTGGCCGTTTGGCAAGGTCATGTGTAAGATCATCAGCTCAGTAACCACCATGAATATGTATGCCAGCGTCTTCTTCCTGACGGCCATGAGTGTGGCGCGCTACTGTTCTCTTGCTTCATCCTTACGTATGCACAGCCCCAAGATGGCATTGGCTGAGGTGAAATGGGCAAGTGTGGCCATCTGGCTCGTGTCTCTGCTGGCGACGCTGCCTCATGCCATCTACTCAACCACGGCGCAAGTGTCAGATGACGAACTTTGTCTGGTACGTTTCTCGGACCTGGGAAACTGGGATCCACAGCTTTTGCTGGGTCTCTACCAGACACAAAAAGTGCTGCTGGGTTTCGTTATCCCATTGATAATTATCTGTGTTTGCTACCTGCTTCTGTTGCGCTTTGTGTTGCAAAGACGCGTGAGCGGGATCCCTGGCTCGGACAGTGAACGAGGGAGGCACAAGCGGCGTTCCAAAGTCACCAAATCAGTCACCATTGTGGTCCTGTCGTTCTTCCTGTGTTGGCTGCCCAACCAGGCGCTGACACTTTGGGGTGTCCTAATTAAGTTCGACTTGGTGCCATTCAGCAAGGCCTTCTATAATGCCCAGGCTTATGCGTTCCCCATTACCGTATGCCTGGCGCATACCAATAGCTGTCTTAACCCATTGCTTTACTGCCTGATCCGACAGGAGTATCGCGCCAGTCTCAAGAAGCTGCTGCTGAGAGCCACGCCATCCTTACAGAGCCTGGGCAACATGGTACGCAGAAATAAGAAGGTCGCTGATGCTCCACCTGGGTTGGCTGTCGTACAGATGGATGTTGGGTTGTGAAGTAATCCATGGAATATGCGTAGTTTGCATTGAACCAGTTTAGTCGTCCTGGCAACAAGCAGGTTACAGTTCAGCTACTGGTTATACAGGACAAAGGGAGGGGTGGAGATAAGTGGACCGTCCAGGGAGTGTATATATGAACTGCCAAGGGTTCATCAAAGTATGAATAGTAGCAATCCTGGCTGATTAAACAGGCGTTCGGATCAGGAACTCTGTCAGTCTGGTAACTGCTGCTTGATTTCTATTCATCTTGGTGCAGAAATCTCGGGCTTCGTTTATTTTTTTATCTCTCTGAATATACATAGATGTCGGCTGTCCTTGAAAATCTGAACAGTAAGATACAAATCAATAGTTTACTTTTTATTGTAGAAAGTCTAGTGTGATACCTCAGTGCATAATTTATTATAATGATTATGCAGGATAGAGTCATGTGACTATAGCCTAAACGACCCTATATACTCACCTGCATGTAATAAAATGTAAATGATAATCATACACGCACTGTCCACATAAAAATTATTTTGTGTCTGAAAACCTAATGAAACCTTTTGATGAATTATCTTTACACATTTAAGATACAGTGGTACCTCACATTACGATAGTCCCAGCAAACAAAAAAATCCAGGTTACGAAAAACATTTTCCAAAATTTTTGGTCTCTGTATACGAAACAAGTTCTCCTGACGAAACGAGCCAAATGCGCCATTCAAACATTAAAACAATGCACGAGCTGCTCTCCAGTCAATGACGTTCAAACATCCCGCACCGTTGACCTCCCATTGGCGAGGAGGAATTATGCAGCTCCCTCTTATTGACTATGTCCCAACATCCCGCCCCCGCTGGCCTTCCATTGGCTAGGAGGAATTATACAGCTCCCTCTTATTGACTATATCCCAACATCCCGCCCCGCTGGTCTCCCATTGGCTAGGAGGGATGATGCAGCTCCCTCCCATTGGCTATTATAGAGCTGCATTTATTTCTTGTCTCAGGCTTTTAACCTTCCATAAACATTTGTAAGATTATAACGCTGCTAAGAAAACATGGGCAACATACATGCGCACACACACACACACACACACACACACACACACACACACACACACATGCGTGCGTGTGATTTCCGGTGTGAGTGAGAAGAAGAAACAAGCTCGAGTGATATCGCAAAGGAATATGGCCAAACCCGTCTACCATTGGTACGATACTGAAGCAGAAGGAGGTCTTAAAAGGTATACTTTTATAATTTTAAAGGGTTTAGGGGGTAGTATTGGGGGCCTTGGAAGAAATCCCACGTTTTCACTTATATTTCGGCTTTTTCACGGTTCAATTTACGAAAAATCCAGGTTACGAAAAAGGCTCTGGAACGGATTAATTTCGTAAGGTGAGGTACCACTGTATATACATTATGGATGAACGGATGGAATTATATTCAATCATTTGTTGTTATTTTTATATAGTAAACAATCTTTCCTTCAAAAGGTCCTTAAACTCATCACCGCATGTGTTCTGACCCTAAAACGCCCCCATTCACCCTCATTCATGACGTCATGATCCATTATTATGTTGGTAGGCGGCCTGGTGGCGTAATGGTTAGCACGCCCACCTCACAGCAAGAAGGCCTGGGTTTGATTCCAAGCCTGGACGTTTTCTGTGTGGAGTTTGCATGTTCTATCCCCGTGCTTGTGTGGGTTTCCTCCCACAATCCAAAAACTTGTACAGTAGGTTAATTAGCTGTTGCAGATTGCCCCTAGGTGTGAGTGGGAATGGTTGTGTGTGTTAACCCTGAAGTAGTCTGCTGAGTGTTTATGGTGTACCACGTCCTAGCCCAAGGTCGGCTGATATGGACGCTAACCTCCCTGCAACCTTAATTAGGATGAACCGGCTTATAAAATAAATTTATTATTATTCGTTCATTTTCTGTAACCGCTTAATCCTAATTAGGGTCGCGGGGAGGCTGGCGCCCATCCCAGCCGACTCCGGGCGAGGGCAGAGTACATCCTGGATGGCTCACCAGGCCATCACGGGGCGGAAACGAGGTGACGGCTATGCAGCTACTCTTGTTGAAAGTCAGCAATGGTTCCTTTACATGAACCTCACACATAGACATGGCTGGCCTTTAAAAACGCAGTTAGTGCACTGGGGGGGGCAATGACAACCTGCGGTGAGTGGGGCTTGAACCCCCAACCTTAGGAGGATCAGTGATCCAGCACCTTTACCACCAGGCCACCACTGCCCATTTATTATTATTATTATTATTATTATTATTATTATTACTATTATTATTATTATTATTATTATTGTTATTATTATTATTATTATTATTATTATTACTATTATTATTGTTATTATTATTATTATTATTATTACTATTATTATTATTATTATTATTATTACTATGATTATTATTATTATTACTATTATTATTATTATTATTATTATTATTACTATTATTATTATTATTATTATTACTATTATTATTATTATTATTATTATTATTATTATTATTATTATTATTATTATTATCATTATTATTATTATTATTATGTATTATTATTGTTGTTATTACGTATTATTACATATTATTATTATTATTATTATTATTATTATTATTATTATTATTGTTGTTATTATTATTATTATTATTATTATTATCTGATTAATCTTTTTAGTGTCAGAGTGTATCTCAGCCGATGCTGGGCAAAAGCAGGGTACACTAAACAACTTGCCGGACCATTGCAAGGCCAACACACACACACACACACACACACACCTAGGGGCAATTTGGAACATCCAGTTGGTTTAATATACATGTCTTTGGACTGCGGGAGGAAAGCAAAGTACTCGAACCCTGGCAAGTACGGGGAGAACATGCAGACTCCACACTGGACACCCTCGCCGAGCCCAGGACTCAAACCCGGGAACTTCTTACTTCTTGCTCTGAGGTGAACGTGTCAGGCACTACACCACCATGCCACATATTATTATTAATAATAATAATAATTTTTTTTATTAAATAATAATGTATAATAAATATATAATCTGAGAATTATACATCGAGCATAAATAATTTTTGGACTTATAGATGAATTGACTTTGTTATAATTATGAATAATTGACGAATAGTAAGTTTATCATGTTAAATCAATTTAAATCCTGTGAGTTTAATGTGCGCGGATACTGTGAGTGTTATTGATATTTATGCTATTTATGCTTTTACAGTGAACTATTACTTCACACTGGATTGTATGAATGTAAATAACTAAAATAAATAAAGCTTAAGTTTTAGTCCTCCATTCACACGAGTGCTCGAGTTTGTCTGAATGAAAGAAAAGCTGAAATGAACGAGCATCGCGGACGTGCTATCAAAGTAAGTTCATCGCATTATTAACACGCACCTCCATACACAAACAATGCCCCTACATACATCATCCAGCCATAACATTAACACCTAGACATCCCCATATACAGTCAGCTGCAGTGCACTGAGCAGTTTGTACAACAGTAACTCTTCTCTGGGTTCGAATTAGAAGTAGCTTTTTCTCTTCATGCCTATTAGTTACCCCCTGGGTGCCCATGACACTCATGTGAGTTCAGTGGAGTTTGGAATCATTTGGGCTTTTAAAGTAAAGATAAGACCTGAAACGTCGTCCTAAAATTTCTAGCTTTAGGATTGGTCGACTTATACATTACATCAGAAAAGTGCTGCTTCTCCCATCAGCACCACATGGATGTGTGTCCATGGCAACCGAAACATCATGTGGCTCAAAGGCATTACTGAACACATGAAGGTTTTTTTTTTCTTTATATGAAACCACTCAAAGCTCATCCTTTCGCTTCTCTGGTTTTGACAGTGATGGAAAAAAGTCACGGCGCAGAGTAACTACAGCTTGTGATCACAGTGTACCTGCAGTCTGGAGGCGGGATTAGTGTCACCTTCCATTTCACCCTTCCTGACACTCAAAGCCAGTGTCATAATAAGTGAATTTGAATATGAACAGACAGACTAACGTGTTGTTCGAGAATCAGAGATAAACAAACAGGAAGGGAAACATGATGGATCAGAAGGTGTTATCACGGCTGTACGGCTCCAGAGTCGGTGAATTCATCTCCAAATATGTGTCAGTGTGAAGGTCTGTCTGCGTCTCCATGCTCATGAGGGTTTCCTCTGGTTCATTCAGTCCTTCAATGGGGCCGGTGGCGTCGTGGTTCGGGTGCTGGGTTCATGATCATGAGGTTGTATGTTCGAATCCCACTTAGACCCCCACTGTGCTAAGACTCCTGGGTAAGGTCTCAACCACAAGTGTGCCTCTGTTCACCCAGCAGTATAAATGGGTACCAGTAAAAATATACTGGGAAGGTAACCTGCGATGGACTAGTGTCCTGAACACTATGGCTCGGGTGTAAAAACCCCAACAGACTGCCTGTCGTTCATCCAGCTCTTTTTACAATACCTATAATTCTTATAGGGTCACATGAAGGATGGAGCCTATCTCAGCCGACTTGGATCAAAGGCGGAATACGGTACATCCTGAACAGCTTGACACTGCACAAACATTGATCCATTCATTGAGACAATTTGGGTGCATTTTGGGGAGGCACAGTGGTGTAGTGGTTAGCATGTCCACCTCATAGCAAGAAGGACCTGGGTTTGCGTCCCAGGCTTTCACGCTTATGTGACGAGATTGCATGCTCGCCAGGTTAACCGGTTATCTCCTACAAGTCCAAAGACATGCACATTAGGCTGATTGACTGTTAGGTGTGGATGTGGCTGAGATCACCTGCCAGCCTCATCTGAAACCCTAATAGGTCTTTGGACTGTGGGAGGAAACCGGAGTACCTGGAGGAAACTGACATAACTGCGACATGGGTGACTGCACTGAAGACTATAGGTATGTAATATAAATGTGCCGAATTGCATAATCCTACTAAAGCCATAGGGAGTCTGTAGCCTATCTCAGGCAATTCTGGGTAGGAAGGGTACTCCCTGAACAGCTACCTAGACCATCGCAGGGCCAACACTTACATGGAACGTACCTATACCAACATGCCACCCTGCTTTTGAAATGTCTCACGCTTCACAAAGTGTGTGTTTGCTTCCAATGCCCTGGGTGTCATGACTCTCAGAGCAGAAAGATAAATATGAATTTTTAAAAGATTATAATAATTGCCTTGTACGCCTTATCCGACATGTCAGGCTTTGACCTTTTAAAACAGCCTGGCGACATATAATGATTCTGATTGAGGCGAGGTAATCTTTGTCAAGCTTGAATATCGGTGTGATGGTGCAGCACCAGCGTTATCACCGTGCTATTGTGGAACACCTGTCACTGCTCTGAAACTGTTATTCCGACAGACGTAGCATATCATTAGAAAATCAAGACACTGTTCGCATTTTAACACGTTCATATTAAAAAAAGGGCAAATCAGACACAACACTTATGCTGATTGGGTTTAATTCCCAATACTGGGTTTAATTCCCGACCTCGGTCGTTTCTGTGTGGAGTGTGCATGTTTTCCCCCTGTGCATGCCCAGACCTCCTCTGGGTATTCTAGTTTCCTCCCACAGTCCAAAGACAGACACTCCACTTGTGTTAGTTCACGTTACATGTGATAGCGATCTCCTTATTGGTTCTCGTTCCATTTTGCAATAATTTGATGCTTCTGAGACAGTAACATCTTTTCCACAACCATGGGATATGACTTCTGATGTGGATGTTTCAGAACATAGAAGATAGATAGATAGATAGATAGATAGATAGATAGATAGATAGATAGATAGATAGATAGATAGATAGATAGGTAAGTGGGTTGGTAGAGCACAGATATTGGATGGGTGGATAGATAGATCAGTGGGGCTTGATTATTGGGTTAAGACAGGTAGATGGGTTGGTAGACTGGTGGGGATGGGTTATTGGGTTAATGCAGGTGGATGAATAGGTAGACTGGTGGGGATGGGTTATTTGGTTAATGCAGGTGGATGAATAGGTAGGTTGGTGGGGATGGGTTATTGGGTTAATGCAGGTGGATGAATAGGTAGGTTGGTGGGGATGGGTTATTTGGTTAATGCAGGTGGATGAATAGGTAGACTGGTGGGGATGGGTTATTTGGTTAATGCAGGTGGATGAATAGGTAGACTGGTGGGGGTGGGTTATTGGGTTAATGCAGGTGGATCAATAGGTAGAGTGGTGGGGATGGGGAAGTGGGGTAATGCAGGTGGATGAATAGGTAGGTTGGTGGGGATGGGTTATTGGGGTAATGGAGGGGGAGGAATAGGTAGACTGGGGGGGATGGGTTATTTGGTTAATGCAGGTGGATGAATAGGTAGGTTGGTGGGGATGGGTTATTGAGTTAATGCAGGTGGATGAATAGGTAGACTGGTGGGGATGGGTTATTGGGTTAATGCAGGTGGATGAATAGGTAGGTTGGTGGGGATGGGTTATTGGGTTAATGCAGGTGGATGAATAGGTAGTCTGGTGGGGATGGGTTATTGGGTTAATGCAGGTGGATGAATAGGTAGGTTGGTGGGGATGGGCTATTTGGTTAATGCAGGTGGATGAATAGGTAGACTGGTGGGGATGGGTTATTGGGTTAATGCAGGTGGATGAATAGGTAGGTTGGTGGGGATGGGTTATTGGGTTAATGCAGGTGGATGAATAGGTAGACTGGTGGGGATGGGGTATTGTGTTAATGCAGGTGGATGAATAGGTAGGTTGGTGGGGATGGGTTATTGGGTTAATGCAGGTGGATGAATAGGTAGAGTGGTGGGGATGGGTTAGTGGGTGAATGCAGGTGGATGAATAGGTAGGTTGGTGGGGATGGGTTATTGGGTTAATGCAGGTGGGTGAGTAGGTAGACTGGTGGGGATGGGTTATTTGGTTAATGCAGGTGGATGAATAGGTAGGTTGGGGGGGATGGGTTATTGGGTTAATGCAGGTGGATGAATAGGTAGGTTGGTGGGGATGGGTTTTGGATTAAGGCAGGTGGATGAGTGAGTAGGTAGATCGGTGGGGCTTGGTAATTGGTTTACAGCAGGTAGGTGGGTGAGTAGGTAGGTAAATTGGTGGGGATGGGTTATTGGGTTAAGGTAAGTAGGTAGCTGAGTAGGTAAATCTGTGGTGATAGGTTATTGGGCGAAGGCAGGTAGGTGGGTGAGCAGGTAGATTGGTGAGGATGGGTTATTGGGTTAAGGCAGATGGATGGGTTGGTAGACTGGTGGGGCCGGGATATTTTGTTGGTACATCGGTAGGTATGTTGGTAGGTCAAAAAAAAAGCTTTTTTGGCTTATTATGTTCTCAATGTAATGGCAGTGGGGGCATGGTGATAAAGGTGCTGGATCACTGATCCTAAGGTCGGGGGTTCAAGCCCCACGTTCAAAGGGTTGTCACTGTCACCCAGTGCACCTCACTGGGTTATCAAAGGCCAGTCATGTCTCTCACTGTCTGTGGTGGGCGGTTCTGGTAAAAGAACCATTGCTGACTCTTGTCAAGAGGAGTCACATAGCTATCAGCGTGTTTCTGCCCTGTGATGGCCTGGCGATCCGTCCAAGGTGTACTCTACCCTCGCCCCGAGTCAGGTGAGATGGGCGCTAGCCTCCCCATGACTCTAATTGGGATTAAGTGGTTCAGAAAATGAATGAATGAATATTTTCTCAATGTGTGACATTTTGTTGTGTTAATTAATGTCCTACGGTAGATTACTGTTGTTTAGGCTGTTACTTCAAATACAATAACTTCTGATGAAACTTCTCATGAAGCTTCTGAGAAGAGTACCAGATGCATGGCGTGATTTGGATGGCTGTCCTGTGTCTGTACCGCGGAAGTTCCAATAAAACTGCTTGTTGATGCTGATTGGTCGTTATGTATTGTTCACTTGCATGATGACAGCCTGCAATAATGAAAAAAAAAAAAAAAAAGATATTTCAATAATAAAATTATTACCTAAATACCTAAAAATAAAGGTGCATACACCACTGCTCAGACTCGCACAGAATGACAAATAAACACAATATAAATATGAATTCATTAAATCATCAAGACAAGTGACACAAATGAAAGCCAAATTCAGTGAGTGAGAGGCGGTGAAAAGAAAACCCAGCGTTAACCTTTCCTACTTTCACTTTAGACTGGAGGAGTCACAATTGATGCCAGTTCCAGAATTCATTTTCGTACCCATGCAGGCATGAGGAAAGCATAAACCCCAAACTCAAAGACAACAAACAGCTGCCAGGTTCAGACCCATAATTTTCTTGCTGTGAGGCGACAGTGCCAACCACTACATGACTAGAAAGTGTGACCCTATATGTAATAAATATAAAATAAATAACTGAGGCTCATCTCTGCTGCCTGTCTTCTTATTTCCAACCGTCATGTCATTCAGTAAAAGTGGGTAAAAAGCAGTGAATATGGGTCATTGCCATGACGACACAGCCCAGGATGAATGGGACCATTCAGTTTCTATACTCATGGTTGCAGGTACAGTGTAACCACACTACTAGAAACACCAGTGCTGCACCAGCTACATGGTTTAGGATATAGAGAAGTAAATACAGCTGAACACACAGAGGCGTAGTGGTTAGCACGTCTGCTACACAACATGAAGGTCCTGAGTTCGAGCCCAAGGCTCGGACAGCGTATATCTGTTTAGAGTTTGCATGTTACTCCTGCGTTTCTCCAGCAATGCAAACGCAGGCACATTAGGCTAATTCAGTGCTTCGCAATTATTTTCTGTGGCGCCGCCTCTTGGAAGAAAAAAAACATTTCACGCCCTCCACATGACTATAAGTAGTATTATTTGTCTTCTTCACTTCTCCCTTAACATCCAAGGATGTCGTTGGGGCACCTTCATGGCGAGACTTGGGCTGATTTGACCTGACAGAGCCCATCCTTCTCCAGGTCGTAGAAACACGCTGATGGCTTTGCAGCTACTCTTTACGAAAGTCAGCAATGGTTCTTTTACATGCCTCTCACCACAGACGGTGAGAGACATGGCCCGCCTTTGATAACCCAGTTCGCTGCACTAGGGGGGACAGTGACAACCTTGTGGGGACTCGAACCCCCAACCTTAGGATCAGCGATCCTGTGCCCTAACCACTAGACCAATACTGCCCTCTAGTAGTTGTCTATAAAATTGTTATTAGTACAGCTCTGCATAACATTGTATCTTTATTAACATTAAAAACAAAAAAAAGAAAGAAATATAGTTCAACTTATAATAAAGAAAAACTTCATTAACATTGTTTTTGAATCTGTAATAGAAAAGATTTAAAGTGCACAAATGTGCCTGAAATAAAAAAACATCCTTATTTAAATTCATTCAACTTATTTACGTCTTAATATCTCCGTCTCTCTCCACCTTTCTCTTCGTTTCTGTTAGAAAATTTTCTGTGTTGTTTCTTGAGGGGATGTTTACTGCACTTCATATCATTTGCTTGTGCGCAAAACCGCTACACCATAGCGCAACAATGAGTGTCACCACCAACTAGTGGAGTGGAGGTGCAATTACACTTAATTCTCGTACACGATTCCAGAAAAGCATGTTCCCCAGGGTCATACGTCCCAGGCATCACACTGCGCCTGTATTTGAGAATCACTGGGCTAATTGGTTTCTCCAAGTTACCACTATTACCACTCTATTTCAGAACTCCAGCCTCCCCACGAACTCAGTAGGACGAAGCAGTTCGACAAATAAACAGTATGTAAAGGTTAATTGGCTATTACAAATGGGTTGTGTGTGCTTACTCCGCAATAGACTGGCGAGCTCTTCAGGGTGCACCCACAATGTCCCTTCCGATGTCTACATTTGCCTTGAAGTCAGTGTTGAAGGGATGGGCTCTGGCCACATACTAAGTATATTGCTGACTATGCAGCTACTGCAGATGAAAATAAATAAAGAACTGATGCGTAAACAGTTTCACGTGCAAATGTCTGTGGCATTATAAATGTGAAATGAATGTTGAGGGACAATTAAGGCACTGAGATCAAAAACCCCATAAGTCCCATTTCATAAAGCTTTTGATCTCAGTGCCTCAATTTACTTAATTTACAAACTCTCTCGCTCATTTGCTAAACAAGCAAATCTTACCAGGGTCACTAAGAGGCTGGAGTCTATCAGCCATCACTGGACAGCTCACCAGAGCATCACAGGGCACACACACACACACACAACCATTCACGATCACACTCACACCTAGTGTTAATTTATAGCGACCAGGTAGCCTAATGTGCATGTCTTTGGACTGCGGAAGGAAACCGGGCGTACCAGAAGGACATACATGCGAGCATGGCAAGGCTGTGCAGTCTCCCCACAGAAAACACCCTTGCTGAGCCTGAAACTCAAACCCAGGACCTTATTGCTGTGAGGTGGGTGTGCCAACCACTACTCCACCATGCCACCTTCATAGCTTTACAGTGCATGACTAAATGCTTTTTTTTTTTTTTTTTATCTTTTTTTTTTTTCTAGGCTGCTTAATCCTAATTAGTGTGGCGGAGAAGCTGGCATCCAGGTTACATCACAAACAGCTTGACAGACCTCCGCATGGCCAACATAAACACAACTATTCACACTCACAGCCAGGGGTGATTCGGAACAGCCAGTTCGCCATATGTGCATGTTTTCGACTGTAAGAGGAAACTGGAATACCCAAAGTCAACTCATGCAAAATGTACACAGAAACACCTGAGCCCGGGAATCAAACCCAAGATCTACTTTCTGTGAGACGTCTTGCGCCAAGGTTGTCAGATGTCACCGTTATTATTTTTATTATACGTAAATGATATCATAGAGTTTCTTGTTGAGGATGGCGATAGGTGTGTTGAAATCGGCACACTACAGGTTCTAATGTTATTGTTTGCAGATGATATGCTAATTATTGAGAGTAGTGTTGTTGTATTGCAAAGGAGATTAGATAAAATGTGTGTATATTGTAATAAATGGCAGTTGAGTGTTAATATTCATAAAACTAAAGTAGGAAGTATGAAAAGTTCCATTTTAACGGATCTAAGATTGCGATGGTATCATCCTATAAGTATTTAGGTGTGCATCTCTCTTGTTCAGGGTCATGGTATGTCACACAAAAAACACTTGCGGAACAGGCTATGAAAGTAATCAGAGCGCTAAGACGTGATGTAAATTATTACTTAAATTTGCCTGTTAATGTATTATTGCACGTTTTTGATATCAAGGTGATCCCTCTGTTATCTTACGGCTCCGAGATCTGGGGTTTCCATCCAGCTCCCAATGTTGTACAGGTAGTAATAACTATTATAAACAGGTTCTTCATTTGGGTAGATCATCACCATGTATCGCTGCTAGCGGTGAATTGGGTCGCTTCTCAATTAGAGTCAATTTTTATGTGAAAATTATAAAATTTTGGGCCAGAATTTTACACCAAGATATTAATAATATTTTGTTGTATAAAGTGTATCGTTTCCAATACTCGCTTGCAGAAAAGGGCAAACGTTGTTGTGCCCTTAATGTTAAAAATCTGCTTTTTAGTTATGGATTTGGATACGTTTGGTTGAATCAGGATGTTGGTTGAGTAAAATCTTTTATTTTTGAATTTAAACAAAGGTGTATCCATATAGATTATCAAAATTGGTTTGAGAGCATTAATAATGTCCCAAAGCTGGATTTACTGAGAAGTGTGAAGACAGAAGTGAAATTTGAGGAATATTTGTCAGTTATACGAGAACCAATCTATAGAATAGCTCGATGTCGTTTTCGCTGCTCTAATCATAACCTGCTTATTGAAGAAGGAAGAAAGATGAAAGTGCTGCGTCACGAAAGGTTATGTCCTTTTTGTATAATACCTGATGTGGAATCTGAATATCATTTTTGCTTGATTTGTCCATTTTATAATAGTTTGAGAGGCGATATACTCCCAAATTATTTTGTTAAAAACCCAAATGAAGATAAATTTGTTCAATTGATGTCAACTACAAATGTTAACCTTATTAATGCCTTAAAATATGTATTTCTTGGTTCGAAACAGAGATGTACTTTTTTTGTCAAATATAAAGGACTGAACATTGTATATTTTATGACACTTCAACTGTATTATTCACTTGTGCATCTGTAAAATGGGCCTTTGGCCCCTTTACATAAATAAAATCATTCAATCATTCATTCTTGCCACCATTCCGCACCATGACGCGATAAAAAAAATAATAGATTTTGTGGTTTGTGTGGGTTTCCTTTATGTCCTCCAGTTTCCTACTACAGCTCAAAAATCTGATATTCCTGAATGCCCCTAGGTGTACATCTGAGTTTTCCTGGTTATGTGTTTGTGTGTTCAGGACGTACCTGTCTTTACTCAGTGTGAGCTGAGATGGGTTCCAGCCTTTCTGAGCCCCTAACATATAATAAAATGGTTTGGAAAATTAAATTAATTAAATAAAATTCCCATACATGATCTGTTTTTTTTTTTTTTTTTTCCTTATGTTACTGATTACCCTCCTGGTCTCTAGCGTAGTTTATAACATCGACCTCCCTTCTCAAGCCCGTTTCTGGATTATCTCTGCTGTGCTGCATGCCTGATCAACTGACCTTTGCCTGCTTCATGTGTACAAACGTGAACTCTGTTTTAGGTTTTTGTGCCCAGATTTCTGCTGTACACTAAGGCTTTTCAAAATGCAAATTGCATTTTCAGCAGCGAGACCTTGATTTTCTCACAGTTTTATAAAGGGCATGGATAATTTGACCGGCAAAAAAGAGGCAGGCAAAACTACACCCAAATTATAATTGTTTGAAGCTGCCAGGCTTACCAAACATAGGAGGGCATGGTAACCAAGTTAGAGGTCATTTTAAAGACCAGGCCAAGAAAAACACACACAATTATAGAGCTGGTTATAATTATATCTACGGTGTTACTTTAAATGATCACAGAACCAAATGCCAAGAGGTGACCTCAGAGCCCGGCACAGCACCCATGACATTTAAAAGAGCATTCTGTTTCTTTGCAGAAATAAATTACCTAATAGATATTGATGGGTGGCATGTGTGCCTCACAGCAAAAAAAAAAAAAAAAAAAAAAAAAAGTCCTGGGTTCGAGCGCTGGGCTTGGCAAGGGTGTTTCTGTGTGGATTTTGTATGTTCTCCCTGTCTGTCTGCGGCTTTCCTTCTACAGTCCTGACACAATCCGATTAGGCTAATTAGCTGTTCTGAATTCCTCCTCGCTGTGAGTTTGACTATGAATGTTTGCATGTGCTTGCCCTGCAATGGTCTGGAAAACTGTTCAGTGTACAGCCCGCCTCACCCAATGACGGCTGAGAATGGTGGCTACAGCCTCCCCACAACCCTCGGAGGATTAAACGGTTCAGGATACGGATGGATGGAATGGATATTTCTAATCTAAATTTTGCGCAAAATAAAAGTGAGGGTTTAATGTCAGATCAGTGGGTGACTATTTCAAATGAAGCTCACAGATGTTCTTAACTGTACTGTAAAATAAAATACACTTTAGATAACCTTGCAGAGCTTATGTAGAGATATTGTGCCTAACCATAAACTGAATCATCGCAAAAGTCGAAGGAAGGCAGCGCCTTTCTTATTATAAGCGAATCCTCCACTGCACTTACTGTTGAAAGAATCGTGAGGAATCTTTTCCCAGAATTATTACAATCTGACACCAATCATGATAGAACATGGGAATCATAGTAGAGCCCAGCAGATCATGACAGACCTTGATGGGTCATCAAAGGGAATCATGATGAACTTAGAAACATGATTCCTTCAAGTTTCATCTCTTGGATGCTCCTGCCTCCTTTTTATACACACACACACACACACACACACACACACACACACATTGAAAATCCAACCTTTAATTCAATTCAGCATTCATTCAGTAGAAAAAAAATCCCACATTAAGAAAAAATTCTTTTACATCAAATCATGTGTGCCACAATTATTAACCCCCTGAAGTTCAACCGCCCTTTGACAACAAACAGCACCCGATCTTCTCCGATGTTAGACAAGATGGGAGAATACAGAAAAAATAATGTTGTACTGTTCATCTCTGAACATCTTCAATCTCTCTAAATCATCCAGCGACCTGGTCCTCTCCTCTGCACTGTCTGTTTTAGATCACTTCACAGGTTCTCAATGGGGTTCAGGTCTGGGGAATGAGATGGCCATGGACGGAACTTGATTCTGTATCTGGTGAACCATTTCGGTGTAGATTTGGCTACAAGTTTAGAGTCATTATTTTGCTGAAAGTCCCAGTGACGAAACATCATCAGCTTTTGTGAAAAGGCCACCAGATTTTGATGGAAAATTTCCTGATATTTCAAACAATACTTTCTTCCAGAATAGACGGGAGCATAGGGTGACTTATAAAAGCGGAGGTAGGAGCACACACATAGACTACATCTTGTGTAGGTGATGTAATTTCAAGGAAGTCAGTGACTGCAAAGTAGTAGCAGGTGAGAGTGTTGCCAAACTGCATAAGATGGTGGTGTTCAGGATGATGCTGATGAAAGATGTAAGAAAGGTGAAGAAGGCAAAGGCAGAGCAGACAAGTGGTGGAAGCTGAGAAAGGAAGAGTGTCGTGTTGTCTTCAAAGAGGAGTTGAAACAGGCTTTGGGTGGTCAGGAAGTGCTTCCAGATGACTGGACAACCACAGCTAATGTGATCAGGGAGAAAGGTAGGAGAGTACTTGGTGTGTCCTCTGGAAGGACAGTAGATAAGGAGACTTGGTGGTGGAATGAGGAAGTGCAGGCGTGTGTACAAAACAAGTGGATGCTAAGAAGAGATGTGACTGAAGAGAGTAAACAGGAGTACAGGGAGACACAGCATAAGGCGAAGGTAGCGGTGTCAAAGGCCAAACAGAGGGCATATGATGACTTGTATGCTCGGTTGGACAGTAAGGAGGGAGAAAATGATTTATACAGGTTGGCACAGCAGAGAAATAGAGATGGGGAGGATGTGCAGCAAGTTAGAGTGATTAAGGACAGAGAGGGAAATGTATTGACTGATGACAGAAGTGTGCTGGGAAAGAATACTTTGAAGAGCTGATGAATGAGGAAAATGAGAGCGAAAAAAAGAGGAAAAGAGGTGACCGCTGAGGACCAGGAAGTAGCAAAGATTAGTAAGGGTGAAGTGAGGAGGACATTGAAGGTGGAGGTGGAGGTGGTGAGGGGAGATGGAGGTGGGACTACATCAATGGTCAGCTCTGAACCCCTTCTTGTTTGCTATGGTGATGGACAGGCTGACAGACGAGGTTAGACAAGAATCTCCACGGACTATGATGTTTGCAGATGACATTGTGATCTGTGGTGAGAGCAGAGAACAAGTGGAGGAAAATCTAGAGAGGTGGAGGTATGCCCTGGAAAGGAGAGGAATGAAGGTTAGCCTCAGTAAGACAGAATACATGTGTGTGAATGAGAAGGACCCAAGAGGAACGGTGAAGTTACAGGGAGCAGAGATAAGGAAGGTGGAGGATTTTAAGTACTTTGGCTCAACAATCCAGAGCAATGGAGAGTGTGGAAAAGAGGTGAAGAAGCGTGTGCAGGCTGGTTGGAATGGTTGGAGAAAAGTGTCCGGTGTGATGTGTGATAGGAAGGTATCGGCAAGAATGAAAGGAAAAGTGTACAAGACGGTGTTGAGGCCAGCGATGTTGTATGGTTTAGAGACAGTGGCGCTGAGGAAAAGACAGGAGGCAGAGCTGGAGGTAGCGGAGATGAAAATGTTGAGGTTCTCTTTGGGAGTAACGAGGATGGATAGGATCAGGAATGAGCACATCAGAGGGACAGCACATGTAAGAGGTTTTGGAGACAAAGTCAGAGAGGCTAGATTGAGATGGTTTGGACATGTACAGAGGAGGGATAGTGAGTATATTGGTAGTAAGAGGCTGAGGTTGGAACTAGCAGGCAGAAGGCCAAGAGGAAGACCAAAGAGAAGATTTAATGGATGTGGCGAAGGAAGACATGAAGGTAGTTGGAGTAAGAGTAGAAGATACAGAGGACAGGGTGAGATGGAGGCGGATGGTTTGCTGTGGCGACCCCTGAAGGGAAAAGCCGAAAGGAGAAGAAAAAGAAGATATATATATATATATATGAGACTCTCAGAGGATTAGATTTTAAAATATTTATGTCTTTTTTTGGCTCTCTTAGTCAAAAAGGTTCCCAACCACTGATCTTATGGTGTACATTTACAGAGTATAGATACAGTATTCACATTTGCAGATTACATAGTGTGCTCAAGTAAAAGTTTTTCGTAACATAATTGTTGAAATATATGGAATTGGAAACTTTGGGCAATCGGGTACTTCGGTCCAGTGTTCCCCCCTATTAGTCCGTTAAACCGAGTAATGAGTAAGAGGTTGCCTTTTGACTTTTTCCCTTTTTTCAGGGGTCGCCACAGCAAATGATTCGCACGTTTGATTTTGGCATAGGTTTTTACGTCGGATGCCCTTCCTGACACAACCCTTTAGCAAGGGACAGAAACACGCTGACGGCTTTATATACAGAATTTGATTCAAAATCATCAAGGAAAATGAAAGGAACTTATTTTATGACCATACAAGCTAACGATTTCAACTTATCAACTCATAACTACTACTTTTCATCTTATAAAAATGACTTACTTATAATTATGACTTATTGTCTCGTGGTTATAACACACTAACTCAAAATTACCACTTACCGACTCATAATTACTACTCTACTCTGATGAATATGATTTACTCATAATTATGACTTCCTAACTGAAAATTAAGACTTATTCTCTCATAATTAAGATTACTCATAATTACAACTTATTATCCCATACCTATGACTTGCTAACTAAAAATTATACCTTCCCAACTCATAATTACTACTTATCCTTTGATAATTATGACTAACTCATAATTACAAGTCATTGTATCATAATTATATCTTACTGGCTTTGTAGCCTGTCTCATGATTCGGACTTACCAACTCATGATTATGACCATGCATAAGTATAAAAGGCCAACTCATAATAACAACTTAACATCTCATAATTATGACCTCTTGTCTCATAATTAAATCTTAATACCTAAATGAACACCTCATAATAATAACTTTGTCTCATAATTCTGACTTTCTATTTCATAATTATGACTTACAAGCCAATGCTTGTGATGAAAATGGATTTATATAAATAACAGGGTACCCTACTATGTTTTTATTGTTTATAAAAGCAGCATCAGAATCACATCATGCAGGCTCAGATATCTGAGCAAAGTTGTTGAGTTTCTCAGAAAGGGAAATAATATATTTTCTACCCTTTCACATCGTTAATTAATCTGAAGGGGTAACGCCTCACAAAGCAATTAACTAGCGACAGGCAGAGCAGCATTCATCAAAGGAACTTAATGTGCACAGAAATGAAGAGGTCAGTCAGGTATTGTGTGCAACTGATTGACATCGTGATGAATATCTACAAAATGATTAAATCTACATTATGGTTATAAATTTCACAGTTGTTCACCTTGGGGGCACAGTGGTGTAGCGGTGAGCACATCCGCCTCACAGCAAGAAGGCAATGGGTTTGAGTCTCAGGCTCAGAAAAAGGAAGGACTTCTTGTGTGGGTTGTGGGTTCTTCACATGCTTGCATGGGTTTCTTCCAGGTACTACTACAGTTTCTTCACAAAGAGATATACATTCGGCTGCCTGGCTGTTCCAAGGTTCCATGCTCTACATGTGAGTGTGAACTTTTGTGTGTATGTGTCGCCCTGCAACGGCCCCAGTTGTGCCATGTTTGACCAATGTCAGCTGAAATAGGCTGCATCCTTCTAGCAACCCTAGTAGGGTCTTCATGATTTCTCTTTTGCCTAATACGGAAATCTAAAAATGGTATTTCTTTTTTACCAATTGGGCATATCCCGATCTGGATTGCGATGTACTGATCGCACTATGATCGGAAGAGGCGTGGATTTCCTCAGGGTACTCGTTTCCTTCTACAGTCCGAAGTCTTGCACATTAGGCTACTGGCTGTCCGGAATTGCTCCTAGGTATAAGTGTGAATGGTCTGGTGAGCTGTTCAGTGTGTACAAACGCCTTCACCCAGTGTTGACGAGGACAGGCTCCAGCCTCCACCTGGCCCTTGTAGAATTAGGCAGTTCGACAAATGAGTGAGTGAATGCACTTTATTTGTTTGTTATTCATGGGTCTTGCAGTTCATGTGTAATTGAGTCCATATGTCAGGCAAATTTTGTGCAGTCAAAAAAGATATGCATCAGCATGAAAGCTCATTTTGTTCATGTTTGTGTCTGGTTTGGTGCTGAAGGGTCATATTTTCAAAATCAATCAATCAATCGGGGTGCTGAGCCAGAATTCTGGCGTAGGCAGCAGCCATAACAGCCTTCTCCTTGCAGTTCTTGAGACCCTGAGTGAGCACAACGGGTCTCCAACTTGTTGCATTTTCTAACATGCCCAGTACATAGTTCGTTGTCTCTCCCTTGATCTTTCTCCTTCTACACGGCCAGTCAGCACAACCTCTTCAAGCCTTTCCTTCCTCATCACATGCCCTACAAACCGAAATGCCTGTTCACTGTAACAAACATCTACTAGTCCCTGCACTATGCAAAACGTCCACATTGATCATCTTGTATGTCCACGATATCCTCAACATTCTCCTTAGAAACCACATTTCCACTGCTCTAAGCCTGTCTTTGAGACTTTTAGTAATAGTCCAACTCTCGCAACCATATACAGTAAAACCTCCGCTGACGAACGCTTAAGCTCACGAACTTTTCGCCTCAAGAACATTAAATTTGCCAGCATATAGTCTCTGCTGACGAACTAGTTTTCGGCGGACGAATCAAACCACGCGGTCGAACAGCGCCACGGTGGCGGCCACGAGAAGCTGACGCACGCTCACGGCGTCACAGTTCGTCACCCCCTTTCTTTGAGTGCGGAAGTGGTTTGTGTTTGATAGACATTTTGGACCATATTGAGTGTACTTTTGCTATTATGGGACCGAAAAAGCCCCCACCACAGGCGGAGATCATTGAAAAACACGAACGAGGTGTGCGTTTGTGTGACTCAGCGTCCCGGTACCAGTACGCTAAGTCTACCACCATCCTTAAGAACAAGGAAGCTATTAAGGGTGCGTGTGTGGCTAAGGGTGTTTCCAAACAGTAGGCGTTTCCAAACTCTCCTTCCAAACAGTAAGTCCCTCCCTCCCTCCCTCCTCCCACTCCATTCCATCAAGCCGTCAACTACCATCACAAAGGTAAATAAAACGACTTTATTATACAGTACAGTTTATTTCTTTAATTACAATACAATAGACATTTATTATACATAAAATAAGGTATATTTTTGTGTAGTTTTAAGGCTTATTTAGTAGAAAATTATGTTTTATGGGGACCTGGGAACGGATTATTCTCATTTTAATGGTTTCTTATGGGAAATAAATGTTCGGAAGACGAACTTTTCGCCTCACACACACTTTCTGGGAACCAATTATGTTCGTGAGCAGAGGTATCACTGTAGTAGACTCAACCACACGTAGCATTTAAGCAGCCACACTACTTGACCACAGAACACTCTTCAACTTATTGAAGGTTACTTTTGTAATTCCAATTCTTCTCTTTACTTCCACCTCTGATCTATTGTCTGCTGAAACCATTCTTCTTCTTCTTCTTTTACTTTCGGCTGCTCCCTTCAGGGGTCGCCACAGCAAATCATCCGCCTCCATCTCACCCTGTCCTCTGCATCTTCTTTTCTGACTCCAACGACCTTCATGTCTTCCTTCACCACATCCATAAATCTCTTCTACCCATATAAACAAATTGTTCAACTTTCTCCAACTCTTGGCCCTTAACCAGGATCCTACATCTCGTCTCCTTCTTCTTTGAAAATATCATCACAAATGACTTCTTTCTGTTTATCTCTAAACCTTTCCTCTCCCTTTCTTCTACCACTGTGTCCACAATGTTCTGCAGATTTTCTTCACTATCTGCTATCAACACTGTCATCTGCATATCTGATGTTGTTAACATTTATTGCACCAATGAATATTCCTTTTATGTCCTTAATGTTTCGCATGATCATTTTCGTGTAAAGTGAAAACAGGTCAGGAGATAGTATACATCCCTGTGTCACTCCCGTCCTTATTTCAACATACTCACTAACTTCGCCATTGAGTCTCACAGCTGCTTTTTGTTCCCAGTATTAGTTTTTCAACAAGCTCAATATCCTGTTCATCCAGATCAAATGCTTCCAGGATTTCAAACAAGGGTTTATGTCTCACTCAATCGAACACTTTCACATAGTCAATGAAACAAACATGTACTTCTCTTTGCATACTAACTGCTTTCTGTGCTAATATTTTCAACACTAAGATGGCATTCCGTGTGCCCTTATCAACTGTGAATCCATACTGTTCTTCTTCGACCTCCCCGACTGTTCGACCCTGCAGCCTACCGAGAAAAACTCTAAGAATCAGCTTTGTTAGTTGACTCATTAAGCTGATTGTTCTGAAAAACACACATTTCATAGCCCCTGGTGTCTTGGGCAGAGTGATAAAGATAGATCTGTTCATCATCTCTGGAAAGTGACCTTTCTTGTAGATTTTATTTGCTAACCTTGTTATTTGTTCTATCCCAACTCTTCTAGGGCCAAGATCATTTCGGCCACAATCCCATCCGGGCCAGCAGCTTTACCTCTTTTCATGTTCTTTGCAGCCTTTTCTTTTCCACTTTCAAAATCGAGTTGCCTCCTTGTTTCTGGAAAATATTTCTTTCTTCTCTGTTATCAGCAAACAACTACAGTAATAGAAATATACTGTTTCAATCGATGTAACATTTCCTCTTGATTAACCAAAATACTTCCATCCTTTGCTTCAATACAGCTGGGTGTAACACACTTTTTACTTGAGGTTAACTGTCGCACTGTCATGCAACTTCTGTGGGTTGGTCTTCTCCATTCGTTCCAGTTCTTCACACTGTTTCCTATACATACACTCCTTTGCTTGCCGACATTTTCTACACACCTCCCTGTTTAATCTGTCATATTCTACTGACCATTGCTTTACTATTCTATGTTATTCTTTTTTTCTTTCTTTCTTTCTTTCGGCTTTTTCCCTTTTCTCGGGAGTCACCACAGCGAATCATCTGATTTACACATTTGATTTGGCATAGGTTTTTACCTCGGATGCCCTTCCTGGCAGCTACTCTTTACGAAAATCAGCAATGGTTGTTTTACATGACTCTCACTATAGACAGTGAGAGACGTGGCACACCTCTGATAATCCAGTTAGCTGCATTGGGGGAGGGGGGGGGGGGGCGGGCAGTGACAACCCTGTGGGGACTCAAACCCCCAACCTTAGGATCAGCGATCCTGCGCCCTATCCACTAGACCACCACTGCCCCTATTCTATACACACCTTGCGAGGCTATGAGATCATCCGGCTCGGGGTAGTGGAATAACTGTTTATTTACTGTATATACTACAGGAGTCATACTTGAGACCCAAGTTTGGCCTGCCAAGTCATTTTAAGAGGCTCGCAAGAGCTTTCAAAGAATATGATGATCGTATATTCCTTGCATCGACCATTACCATGAAACCTGATTCATCATGCTTCCACTAGGTGGCGGCAAACCTGTTTCAAGTAAACAGCTCGTCGTTCCTCACTCAATAAAGATTGCATGCTAGCTTGTCCCTGTTAAGCATTGTTGAAAATATAAGTGAATAAATTAAAAGCGGACACTAAACATTTTGAAATGTAGGTAGGTTTCATGGTTTCCCTTTGAGAACAGATGATTAGTGATTATTCACCCTTCGATAATCTTTAAATTTAGTGGACTTCAAAATGAAAATGAGTTTCGACACCCCTGCATGTGACTTTTCTACTGCCACACATCTCGAGCACATGAACAAAGCCAATGGAAAAATATAAAAATAAGAGTGAATAGTATAAAATAGAAGGAAGTGGTGGCATGGTGATAAAAGTGCTGGATCAGTGATCAGAAGCTTCAAGCCCTACTCTCAACGGGTTGTCCCTGTCCTCCCAGTGGAGCTCACTGGGTTATCAAAGGCCGTTGTCTCTCTGTCTGTGGTGTGAGGTTCATGTAAAAGAACCATAGCTGACTTTTGACAAGAGTGGCTGCATAGCAGTCAGGGCGTTTCTGCCCTGCAATGACCTGGCGGGCTGTCCAGGGTGTACTCTGCCCTTATCCAGAGTTGGCTCAGATAGGTGCTAGCCTCCCCGTGACCCTAATTAGAATTAAGCGGTTCAGAAAGTGAATGAATTAATAATCGGAACTACAGTTGGCCCTCAAATTTCGTGGGGGTTTGGTTCTGGCCCCTCCAGCGATTGAAGATAATCCGCGAGTTCTGTACCCAGAAGTAAAACCACATGTATCATATTACATGCGAATGAGCAACCAGAAGTAAAATACTATGTATCTATTACATGTGCCAAAATATGCTTCTTAAACACATTCTATAGACAGTCTTAGTCATTAATACAGTATTAATGTAGTAAAATATAGTCATGATGAGGAAAAACTTAATTTTTTACAGTGATATTTATTGATAATAAAATATAAACATTATACAGCATTTTTTTTATATATATATATATATATATATATATATATATATATATATATATATATATATATATATACACACTCACACACATGAAATAATCAATGAAGAAAGTAGACCGGAGAGGTAAAATAACCTGGGACTACTTGCCCCTCGGAGAGAATATTAGAAAAGGATGCAGAGTCCTGATAGAAGAAAAAGTTCTATAGAAAATTGGAGAAGTCATGAGTTAAAGATGTGGCTCTGCAAGTGAAGTTCTGGGTTAGTAATGGCAAAGGTCAGGGGTTCAATCCCCTGCACCTTGAGCAAGGCATGAATTGCTCGATTGTATAAAAAGTGAGAAGAAATGAATAATAAATGTGAATAAATAAAGAGAAGAGCATCTGAGGGAGAAATTCACTGTGGCTGACTGAAATTATGGATGTGCCTCACACAGAAGGTCCTGGGTTTGATTCCCGGCTCCAGTGTTCCTGTGTGGAGCTTGAATGTTCTCCCTGTGCTTGTGTGGGTTCCTCTGGGAACTCAGGGTTCTTCCTACAGTCTTGCACGTTCGGTTAAACTGGCGGTTGACCGTAGGTGAGAATGATTTTGTGTCCGATACCTTGTGATAGTATTGTGAGCTGTTCGGGGGTACCCCACTTTTGTCCAGTGTCGGCTCAGATAGGCTTTAGACTCCACATGGCGCCCGTAGTATTAAACATTCTGATAAATCAGGGAGGAGGAAGGCTGGGAGTAAAAGAATGTTAGGAAAAGGAATTAAAAGTGAAACCTTTAAAGCTGTCAAACACAGAAAGCATTCACTCATTCTCTTTGTAAGCTGCTTAATCATAATTAGGGTCACGGGGAGGCTGGCGCCCATCTCAGCCTACTCTGGGTGTGGGCGGGGTACACCCTGGACAGCTCACCAGGCCATCGCAGGGCCAACACTCACACAAACATTCACACTTACACATAGGGCAGCTAACAAGGTTATCAAAGGCCGACCATGTCTCTGACTGTCTATGGTGAGAGGTTCATGTAAAAGAACCATTGCTGACTTTCGACAGGAGCTGCATAGCCGTCAGCTTGTTTCTGTCCTGCGATGGCCTGGTGAGTTGTCCAGGGTGTACTCTGCCCTCGTCCGGAGTCGGCTAGGATGGGCGTCAGCCTCCCCATGATTCTAATTAGAATTAAGCGGTTCAGAAAATGAATGGATGAAAATTCATTTGTTCAAACCCTCGACTTTGGAAGTTGTCAATGCTGAAGCAGACGCCCTCCTACAGAAAATGAACTGAACCAAGGGTTGACTCAGAACAGCCAATTAAACGACTGTGCATGTTTTTGGACTGTGGGAGGACAGAAAAACCCAGACAAAACCCAGGCAAGCACGGTGAGAACATGCAAACTCCACACAGAAACACCCAAACTGGGAATCGAACCCAGGACCTTCTTGCTGTGAGTCAGATATGCAGACCACTATGCCAAAACCACAGAAAGCGGAGAGGTTTTTTTTTTTGGAACATTGCCTGAATAAACTGCATGGGCCGATCACGGCTGTGTTCCCAAGAAAAAAAATCTAATCAGTCCTGACAATAAAAGCGCCACAGAAAGAAACATTATAGACAAAAAAGACCACCAGATAGCTTTGGTCATGTAATACATTCACATCACACGGACAAAATATGTAGCAGGTTCAGACCCGATCCCCTACTGTGTAAATTAGTTCCTGTCTGCCAGAAGGATTTCATGCCCAAGATCAAAGCAACACTGCTTTACCTGGATATACCTATACACATTTATTCACTCACTCACACACACACACACACACACACACACACACACACACACACACACACACCTTTCACTGCAAGAAGAACCAAGCCACTTCTGGTCAGAATTACCATCTCCTTTAGCAGATCTAAGCGTTACAGAAGGAAGGTCGTAGGTGGGGTGGGGCCTGGGACTGGAAAGAACATTGGAACCATTACATTTTGGAGGTGCATGGGATCAGTTTGGAAAAAAAATAAAATAAAATAACCTAAAATCTACAATTAAAACCCCGACCTTTAATTAACATTGTGCAAAACTTTCATCCGACACCCAGTTGGGGGAGACATTTCATTAAAATTATGCCAAGTTATACTAATCCATTGGTGCCTAGCGGCATTATCTTGCAATCTAACACCACACCAGAATATTTATTTATTTTTATTCTGAGCTGTTGCTTTTATATTGCAGTCCCACCTCCACCTTGAATTCTTCGGTCATGCCGACGCACATCTCACCACAGTCTTACATCTCTCATACATGTCCTGCTCCACTCCAGACTTCCTCTCAGTTCCTCTCTTGGCAAGCCGTCATATGCATTTTCCAGATCCACAAAGGCACAATGCAGCTCCCTCTGACCTTCCCTGTACTTCTCTATTAACAACCTCAAAGCAAACACTGCCTCTGTGGTGTTCTTTCTTGGCATGAAACCAAACTGTTGTTCACAGATGCTGACCTCAGCCCTTAGTCTAGATTCCACTATTATTTCCCATAACTTCATCCTATGGCTCATCAACTTTATCCCTCTGCAGATGCCACAACTCTGCACGTCTCTCATATTCTTAAAATTGGGCACCAGCACACGTCTCCATTCCTCCGGCATCTGCTCACTCTCTAAGACCTTGTTGAATGTTCTTGTCAGAAAATGTACTGCTACCTCTCCTAGACACTTCCATACCTCCACAGGTATATCATCAGGACCAACTGCCTTTCCACTCTTCAGTGTCCTCTTCACTTCGCCCTTACTAATCTTTGCTACTTCCTGGTCCTCAACAGTCACCTCTTCTACTCTTGTTTTCTCTCTCATTTTGCTCATTCATCAGCTCTTCAAAGTACTCTTTACATCTTCCCAACACACTTCTGTCATCAGTCAATACATTTCCCTCTCTGTGCTTTATCACTAACTTGCTGCATGTCCTTCCCATCTCTATTTCTCTGCTGTGCCAACCTGTATAAATCATTTTCTCCCTCCTTACTGTCCACCCTAGCATACAAGTCATCATAAGCCTTCTGTTTGGCCTTAGCCACTGCTACTTTTGCCTTACGCTGTCTCCCTGTACTCCTGTTTACTCTATTCGGTCCTCTCAATGTCCCACTTCTTCTTAGGCAACCTCTTCCTTTGTACACACTCCTGCACTTCCTCATTCCACCACCAAGTCTCCTTATCTACTACTGTCCTTCTAGAGGACACACCAAGTATTCTCCTACCTGTCTCCCTGATCACATGTGCTGTGGTTGTCCAGTCATCTGGAAGCACTTCCTTACGACCCAAAGCCTGTTTCAACTCCTTGAAGACTACACAACACTCTTCCTTTTTCAGCTTCCACCACTTTGTCTTCTGCTCTGCCTTTGCCTTCTTCACCTTCCTCACCATCAGCGTCATCCTGTACACCACCATCCTATGCTGTTTGGTAACACTCTCACCCACTACTACTTTGCAGTCACTGACTTCCTTCAAATTGCATCGTCTACACAAGATGTAGTCTACCTGTGTGCTCCTACCTCTGCTTTTATAAGTTACCCTATGCTCATGTCTCTTCTGGAAGAAAGTATTCACCACAGAAATTTCCATCCTTTTTGCAAAATCGATCAACATCTGTCTTTCTGTGTTCCAGTCCTTGATACCAAACCTGCCCATCACTTCCTCGTCCCCTCTATTGCCTGCACCAACATGTCCATTGAAGTCTGCACCAATGACCACTCTTTCACCTCTGGGGGTACTCTGCATCACTTCATCTAACTCACTCCAGAATCTCTCCTCTTCTAGCTCACATCCTGCCTGTGGGACCACACTGGTTAGGCAGAGAGGACGGGTTCTGATGACTGGGCTGCCCAGGCTCTCCATATTCTTCACCTAGGTTTGCGCCCTGGAGAGGTCATTTAGGTGCTGCTGTTCCAGCAACTACAGCTGTATTTCCACCACAGACCCCGAAGGCACAATTCTTCATTGTCTTTCGAGGCAGACACCGGTCATACACGGTGGTGTGAACGTGCTTGCCCCTTCCTGATTTATTACATTTTTGCATATTTGTCACAACTAATTCACCTAAATGAGGATGGGTCTCCCTTCTGGGTTTGGTTCCTGTCAAGGTTTCTTTTTGGAGAGCAACAGGAGCTGCTTCCAGCCCATTCATTACTCAAACAAGGTGATGGAGAATGGCAGTTTGGGTCTTTTACAGTAAAATGGTGGTTGAAAGAAACACAAGTACTGGCTGCACAGCAGCCAGAAATCGGACTTTCTCCAGCGCAGTCACACAAACGGAGCCATGCTATTCAAAAGCACTGCAGCCAATCTGATCACAAGTCAGCAGTGTGCTTGTGTGGGTGAATATAATGGGAAGCACTGCATTCATTTCCCTTGCAACAACCCCTTGGCAAAAACTGTGGAATCACCAGTCTCGGAGGATGTTTATTCAGTTGTTTAATTTTGCAGAAAAAAAGCAGATCACAGACATGACACAAAACTAAAGTCATTTCAAATGGCAACTTTCTGGCTTCAAGAACAGGGATCCCAGCGAGGTTTAGAAAAAAAAACAGAGAAAACTGGTTCAGAAATAGAGGAAATGAAATATTTCAGCTGGGAGGTCAAAGGGGCCGCAGGGCCCCTGATACTGAAAAAATAGTGGAATTCCGCTAAATAGCGGAGATCTGGGATCCTTGTAAGAAACACTAACAGAAATCAAGAAAAACATCTGGTCATGTTCAGTGATGACGCTGGAACTTTTGTTTGGTGCCCCACCAATGAGATTTATAAAGACTACTGCCTGAAGAAAACATGCAAATTTCCACAGTCATTAATGACATGGGGCTGCATGTCAGGTAAAGGCATTGGGGAGATGGCTGTCGTTACATTTTCTTATCCCATCAATTGAAAGGATGTTTGGGGATGATGAAATCATTTTTCAAGATGATAATGCATCTTGCCAAAGAGCGAAAACTGTTAAAACATCCCTTGAAGAAAGACACAGAAGGCCAATGACATGGCCTGCATCAACATCTTTTGCAACACTGCATGGTGATTTGCTTCTTTAAGAAGTTTGATAATCCTCTCCTTTTTTCAATTGACATCTTTCACGTTGAAGCCATGATTCATGTCAGTCCACTTGGTGCAACAGCTCTCCAAGGTGTGATCACTCCTGTTTAGTTGCAGACTAACGGGCTTGTTCGGGGCATGTATATAAGTGTGACTGTGTAAACGGTGTACATAATTAGATTCATAGTGTGCTGTAACTAGTGTCACATGGTATGACTCGGCTGTAAGGGGGTCTGGAAACTTCTAGATGGACCTGGTTGCGCATGCGCCCTGGTGGCGGGTCAAGTGATTCAGAAACTTCGAGAATAGAACTTTAAGGAGGTTATATTAAGGACCTGGTGCCGACTGGCTCCAGACTCTTCTCATCTCGTGCAGCCTCTTTGAAGCTCTTCCAGTCTCTTCGGCACGCAGCTCCTCTCAGAAAACTCATCGCGGCGACTCATCTCATCCAAAGCGGATCATGGAACGCGTTTCAACAAAGTTTCGTCGTTCGGGATTTCATTGCCTAAGTCCATTGTCCACGCTCACCCACAGCCAACATGAGGATTTTAATTATTTGTTTCTGTTTAACACAGGATTACAAGCCTTTCCCCGCCAGTGTGTGTGCAACTTCTAAATTTACCATGCTGCAGGTGCTTGGTGACTATGGGACCCTTTGTTTAATTGGTATTTTGGTTGAGCTTTAAGCTGCAAGTATTATTTTGCCTTGCCTTGTTTATACTATTAAAATGTATATAGTTTATGTCATGGTTTGTCGTGCTTTACTGGTTTCACGGAGCAATTTACTTCTAAATTCCATAAGTAACAAAATTGGGGGCTCGTCTGATAAAATCCATTTGGCATACATAGCAGGCAGATCTAATCTGATGCAGGTGTTAGTTTTGGAAATGGAAATTTACAGGGTGATTCCATAAATTTTTCCTCAAAATTGAGTGATTCCATAATTTATTCCCCCTGCTTGGTCTAAAAAAGAATAACTGTTTCTGATTCCCACATTTTTGTTTCTTGATATCTTTTAGTGTTTCTTAAAGCCATTACGTTGTCATTTGAAATGACTTTAGTTTTGTGTCATGTCTGTGATCTGCCTTTTTTCTGCAAAATTAAACAACTGAATGAACATCCTACGAGACTGGCAATTCCATAATTTTTGCCAGGGATTGTATTCCTTGCTTTGCTTTTATGGGTTTTAAGGTTTAGTTAACATAGAATACATTCTGAATGGATTAAGGCCACACCCACCACACAAATTCAGTCAAGAAATCATCATTTTTTTAAAAAACATTTATTTCTTAATATTTTGGTCTCATATATATTTGTATGCCGGGGTGTGTGTGTGTGTGTGTGTGTGTGTGTGTGTATGTATATACACACACACACACACACACACACACACACACACACACACACACACACAAAAAAAAAACAGTTGTGCAATGAAACTACTGAGTGGGACATCAATTCCAGTCTGCGAGCACTGAGTACTGTGACACCATACACTACTTTGTTTCCCGAATGCTGGTAGTGTTTACGCTTTAGTTCTTTCAACATGGCTTCCCCCCTCCCTGAATCGCCACCTTATCGTGGTGGAGGGGTTTGCGTGACCTAATGATCCTAGGAGCTATGTTGTCGGGGGCATAATGCCCCTGGTAGGGTCACCCAAGGCAAACAGGTCCTGGGTGAAGGACCAGACAAAGTGCGATTCAGAAGACCCCTATGCCATCTCAGAGGAAACAATTGAAGCAGTCTCCCTTGCCCGGACGCGGGTCACCGGGGTTCCCTCCTGGAGCCAGGCCCAGGGGAGGGGCTCGAAGGCGAGCGCCTGGTGGTCGGGCTTATGCCCATGGAGCCTGGCCGGGCCTAGCCTGAAAAGGGGACATGGGTCCGCCCCTCCATGGACCCACCACCCGTGGGAGGAATTTTAGGGGTCGGGTGCAATGTGAGTTGAGTGGCAGCCAAAGGCATGGGTTCTGTCAGACCGATCCTCGGCTACTTACTCTGACCCTCGGGACATGGAATGTCACCTCTCTGGCGGAAGAGGAGCCTGATTTGGTGCGTGAGGTGGAGCGATACCGACTAGATATAGTCGGGCTCATCTAAACGCATAGCTTGGGCTCTCTGGAACCATCCATCTCAAGAGAGGCTGGACCTTCTTCTATTCTGGAGTTGCTCATGGGGAGAGGCGACGAGCTGGTGTGGATTCTTGTTGCCCCCCCCCCGTCTCGGTGCCCAAATGTTGGGGTTCTCCCCGGTTGACGAAAGGGTAGCTTCCCTCCATCTTCGGGCGGGGGTAACGGGTCCTGACTGTTATTTGTGCTTATGCACCAAATGACAGTTCAGAGTGCCCACCCTTTTTGGAGTCTTGGGGGGGGGGGTGTTGGAGAACGCTCCCTCGGGAGACTCACTAGTTGTCTTGGGAGACTTCAACGCCCATGTGGGCAACGATAGGGTGACCTGGAAGGGTGTGATCGGTAGGTCCGGCCTCTCCAGTCTGAATCCGAATGGTGTTTCGTTGTTGGACTTCTGTGCTCGTCACAGTTTGTCTATCACCAACACCATGTTCGAACATAAGTGTGCCCATAAGTGCACTTGGCACCAGGACACCCTAGGTCGCAATTCGATGATTGACTTTGTAGTCGTGTCATTGGACTTGCGACCATGTGTTCTGGACACTCGGGTGAAGAGAGGAGCTGAGCTGTCTACCGATCACTACCTGGTGGTGAGTTGACTTTGGTGGTGGGGGAGGTTGCCTTCCAGATCTGGCAGGCCCAAGCGTGTAATCACGGTCTGCTGTCCAAGAGGCCTTTAACTCTCACCTCCGGCAGAGCTACAACCACATCCTGGAGGAGGCGGGGGACATGGAATCCGAATGGGCCATGTTTTGTGCCTCCATTGCTGAAGCGGCAGCCCATAGCTGTGGCCATAAGGTCGTCGGTGCTTGTCGTGGCGGTAATCCCCGAACCCGGTGGTGGACACCTGCGGTGAAGGGGGCCGTCCAGCTGAAGAAGGAGGCCTATCGGGTTTTATTAGCCTGTGGGACTCCCGAGGCAGCAAACGGGTACCGGCAGGCCAAATGTGCTGCAGCCGAGGCTGTCGCAGATGCAAAATATCGGGTGTGGGAGGAGTTCGGTGAGGGCCTAGAGAGTGATTATCGGTTGGCCTCAAAAAGGTTCTGTACCACCATCCGACACCTCAGGAGGGGGAAGCGGTTCTTCACAAACACTGTTTACAGTGGAGGTGAGGAACTGCTTACCTTGACTGGGGATGTTGTCAAGAGGTGGAGGGAATACTTTGAGGACCTCCTTAATCCCACCAACATGCCCTCCGTGGAAGAGGAAGACCATGGGGGTTCGGGTGAGGGTCCGCCCATCACTGGAGTGGAGGTCACTGAGGTTGTCAAAAAGCTCCTCGGTGGTCGAGCTCCGGGGTTGGACGAGATCCGCCCGGAATATCTCAGGGCTCTGGATGTTGTAGGACTGTCTTGGTTGACACGTCTCTGCAACATCGCGTGGTCATCAGGGGCTGTATCTCTGGATTGGCAAACTGGGGTGGTGGTCCCAATTTTTAAGAAGGGGGACCGGAGGGTGTGTTCCAATTATCGGGGAATTACACTCCTCAGCCTACCTGGGAAAGTCTATGCAGGGGTACTAGAGAGGAGTATCCGACCGATAGTCGAACCTCGGATTCAGGAGGAACAATGTGGTTTTCATCCTGGCCGCAGCACTCTTGACCAACTCTATACGCTCCACGGGATTCTGGAGGGGCATGGGAGTTTGCCCAATCTGTCCACATGTGCTTTGTGGATTTGGAGAAGGCTTTCGACCGTGTCCCTCAAATGATCTTGTGGGGCGTGCTCCGAGAGTACGGCGTTCCAGACCCGTTGCCACAAGCTATTCGGTCGCTGTATCACCGGAGCCAGAGTTTGGTCCGTATTGGTAACAGCAGGTCGGATTCGTTTCCAGTGGGAGTTGGAGTCCGCCAAGGCTGTCCTTAGTCACCGATTCTGTTCATAATTTTTATGGACAGAATTTCTAGGCGCAGTCGAGGCGATGAGGGGTTCTGGTTTGGTGGCCATCGGATATCGTCTCTGCGTTTTGCGGATGATGTTGTTCTTTTGGCTTCATCAAGTCGGGACCTCCAGCTCTCATTGGAGCGATTCGCAGCCGAGTGCGAAGCAGCTGGGATGAAGATCAGTACCTCCATGTCCGAGGCCATGGTTCTCAGTCGGACAATGGTGGAATGCACCCTCCGGGTCGGGAATGAGGTCCTGCCCCAAGTGGAGGAGTTTAAGTATCTTGGGGTCTTGTTTACGAGTGAGGGAAGGATGGAGCCAGAGATCGACAGACGGATCACTGCAGCCTCTGCTGTTAAGCGGTGACTGTACCAGTCCATCGTGGTGAAGAAGCAGCTGAGCTGCAAGGCGAAGCTCTCAATTTACCAGTCGATCTATGTTCCAACCCTCACCTATGGTCATGAGCTTTGGGTAATGACCGAAAGAACAAGATCACGGATACAAGCGGCTGAAATGAGCTTCCTTCGCCGGGTGGCGGGGTTCTCCCTTAGAGATAAGGTGAGAAGCTCCACCATCCGGGGAGAGCTCGGAGTAGATCCGCTGCTCCTCCGCATTGAGAGGGGCCAGTTGAGGTGGCTCGGGCATCTGGTCAGCATGCCCCTCGGACGCCTCCCTGGTGTGGTGTTTTGGGCATGTCCAACCGGGAAGAGCTCCCGGGGTCGACCTAGAACACGCTGGTGGGGACTATGTCTCTCGGCTTGTCTGGGACCACCTCGGTGTCCCCCCTGGAGAGTTGGAAGAAGTGACTCGGGAGAGGGACGTCTGGACCTCTTTGCTTAGGTTGCTGCCCCCGCGACCCGACCCTGGACTAAGCGGAAGATGATGATTATGAACATGGCTTCCCCAGATGCTATATCTCTCTACATCAAAGTAAACGTTACACTTTCAGACAAAGCCACATGCAAAAAGCAAACAGCTTCAGTGCACCGCAGATAGTCGACGCAGCATTCAACAACCGCGAATCAGTCTGAGCAAACAGCGATCAACTTGCCTCACTATGCACTTGATCACAATCTTCTAAAAGGCTATAGCTCTTCACCCATTGCCAAAACATACTAAAAACGGATTAAAGATACTTAATCAGTTTCTTAACAAGTTTCACTCATGGCTTACTGACATTTTTGGCTATTATCATACTTTTAAGTTAAGGTCTCAAATAGCCGGTTGATACGTGAGAACTATGGGGACTGTTTTTTACTTTGCAGAGGGAGGGGCACTTGCTTGAGAACTGTGAGCATCTGCACAGCAAACGTCATAGCCGTCATGCATATCGGCAGTAACTGCGATGCATATGTTGCCATGAAAATTGAAAGTGACATCTGGTGGGCTATATATGCCTCATGAATGCCTTCCCTGTCTCAAGAGTTGACTGATCTGGTGTTTGAGTCACAGTTAATTTCAAAATTACCAAATTTTCTGTGAATGGAAGCTACATCCTCCGGGAAAGGAAAGCTTCGCTAGAATATATTCTGACAAAAGTATCTGAAAAACTTACAAGATCACACTAGTTGACCCTTGAAATGCTAAAAATTGTCTGCCATTAAGTAACTCTAACTGTGTTGATTGGACAATGACTTTTGCAAATTTTATTATCTTACCAATGATGACTTTTAGATTTTTTTTTTTTTTTTTTTTTTTTAAATAAAAATTTTACGCTATGGTCAGAACTTTGACATTTGTCAAAAAGACAGAAAAAAAAACAAGCCTACCAGGAATGATGTCACATAACTGACCCCTGGGCTAAAGAATTCTATGCGATATTTATCGATGACAGCATTTGTGGAATTAAAACCGTACAGTGTAAAAGCCGGCTGAGGTCACACTGGCTACCCGGAAGGTTATTTATTTTTAAATGTGGTAAAGGATGTGCCTGAGACTGTATTGCTGGTTTGTAAACTGAGATTCCTGGCAAAACAAAAACAACAACAACAAAAAAAATAAAAACAGACAGACAAAAGTTCTATGAGGAAGAAGTGCCGATCTGTGGCATTTTAGCTCCGCCCACTGAAGAAAAGCAGAGTTCAATCTCAGATTTGTCTCTGAGTCCTTCTGATTTCCCTTCACCCAAATCCTCATGTTTACATGCCTTCTTCCCTCCTTCCTCATCTTCCTCTTTTTTAACCCCTCCATCACTATGCTTCTTTGGTGGTTTCCTTTTCACCCCAGGTTCTTTCTTTTCTTCTATCTTCAGCTCGATCTTCACTTCCTTTTTCCAGGCGCCGAAGGGCAGGATATCCGCATCACCTCCAGAGAACTCACACAGCGTTGGCCCCGCCCACTCTGGGATCTCCAGGCCCAAGAGCTTCATCAGTTGACCCATGACTTCATCCACGTAACCATGGATGAGCAGGTGTGCATGCTTGTCCTGAAATAGTCCAACAGACTTAAGTGTCTAGACAGTCTCTTTACACACCAGCGTGCAGCATATTATGTCTGTTTTTAAAGTCACACTTTTAAATCCTACGGTTCTAAATTATTGACGCTTCTCCTACTCAGAGACAAATTCCCTCCCCGAATCAATCAGTCTTTCTGATGTTTCTGTTCATCAGAAACACTCCTTACAGTGATGTTTATTAAAGCCCAATGATCTGCCCTCTATAATATTTCTGCACTTTAAATCTAATTTAGACTTTTATCTGCAGCAGAAAATTATAGTGTTGCGTTTAAAAAAGCTTTAAATTATGTAAGTAACAAAGACAAAATTATATATAAAAGCTATAATCCACACCTATAATCAAACTAGAGACTGTGTAGCGCCTAGTGTTGTGGCTAAGATCAGCTTCGTTCAGGGAGGTGCCTGAATACTCTGGAGGTGCTGATTAGACAGACAGACAGACAGAACCAGACAGACAGACAGATAGACAGACAGACAGACAGACACAACTGACATGTTTGGTTGGCTGCAGGTTCAATATCACCACTTTGCCTCCGGTACGTTTGGTCAGAAGGGGTAAGTCACCACTGGGCTTAATTTGTAGAGACGTACCCAAGGTAACAGCTAGGTCAGCTCTCCTGTGGACACACACACACACACACACATATTCAGTGACACAAATACATAATCCTGTTGCATAAAAATTGAAAGGTATGGAAAGCTCAAGAGATTGGCCCTAACACACACACACACACACACACACACACACACGTCTGAGTTGTGTAAAATTCAATTTTATTGGTCGTGCACATGCAGCTGTCCATCTTGACCCTCATACACGTGCTTGCAAACAAAGAGTCTGGGCATTTCAATCAGAGGTCAGGGGGAACATTTCTTAGACTTTGCTATTTTCCATGAGAAATTCATGTTCTCTGCAACTTAAAAGGGCGCACTGCAGTTCTGAAAGCGTAACGAGACTGAGGGGTGAGAATATAAAACATATTGAAGCTGTTTCTTTTTTTTCTTTTTAACCAGGATGGATCTAAAAGTACAATGTGCAACATATTGGAGGGAAAAATCAACAGAAAATCGAGCTTATAATCAGCAGATAGATTTTTACTGATCCATAATCAGCGCGGGCACGCACACACACACACACACACACACACACACACACACACACACCTGCTGGCCTCATCTGCACGGTTCAGATCCCGGTCAGGAAGCGAGTCCTCCCAATCCAGTATAGTGCTGATCAGTTTACCTCTGACAAATAACACATACACACAGACAAAATGCATTTAACACTTTCCATTCGTGGTCCCCACAGGGTAAAAACGCAAACCTTTTCAATTATTGTGGAAATATTTCGGTCAAATATGGAGAAAACAACACACACACACACACACACACACACACACACACACACAGCTACTCACCTGCAGGCTCTTAGTCCTCTGGATCGCATACCTTCACAGTAGCGCCCTGTTGGTTTCAGACCCATGACTCCAATTACCTTTTCACGCACATACTGCCTACAAAGTCAGAAATTTCAAAATCTGATGACCTTGTCGACACCCAGCTGATTCAAATGCATATAAAACCATTCCTTAAGAGATTAAACACAGACAAGTAGGTACGAACAGTGAATAAGAATTTTAAGAAAAGAAAGACAACTGACTACCCTACTTACGAAGCCCCCTGGGTACGAAATCCCCGGGTTACGAAGAACATTTTCCTAAGTTTACATCCCCGGGAAACAAAAACAGCCCTCTCTTATGAAAAGAAATTAAAATTTCAAACACGCCAATCAAAATTTCACACGATGTGCGAATTGCTCTCTCATTGGCTGTCTCTCAACATCCCGCCCTGCTGGCCTCCCATTGGCTATGAGGGATGACGCAGAACCAAAAGGAGACCTTAAAGCGGAAATACGTGAGGACCTCTGATCTTTTAAAAAGTACCGTAATTCCACTTTAAATAAAACATCCCGTCCATGTGTGTGTGATAGAGAGAGAGAGAGAGTGAGAGTGTGTGTGTGTGAGAGAGAGAGAGAAGCTTAACTTTTTAGTTTATTTTTTTTAAGTTGTTTAATTCTGTAAATGTTTCATAAATGTGGGCGCATTTGAGCTCATCTGGAATTCCGATCCCTCAAGGAATCAAGTTAAAATTGAGTTTAGACCTCCTTTCTCAAGCAGGGAATGCGCTTTGAATTCCACGTCTTGTGGGCGTGGCCCGCAACGCTAGAATAAACATGTGCATTGTAATGCGTCTGTGTTCGTGTGTGTGTGTGTGTGAGAGAGAGAGAGAGAGAGAGAGAGAGAGACAGGGTTGGGTGTGTGTGTATGTGTGTGTGTTAATAAAAAATGTTTAATAATGGTTTAGTAAATAATTTTCTTTTACTTTTAACACAAAGTTCATACAAAATTGGTGTACTTTTATCATTTTTAAAGGGTTTATCCAGTGCAAAGACTGGAGCCTTGGAACGAATCAGGCATTGAACATGTAAAATGCGACCCCTACTGACGAAATCCCCACATTACAAAAAAGGCGCTGGAACGAATTAATTTCGTAGGTAGGGGGCCGACTGTACTTTATTTTCTGCACAGCAGAATACGGAGCACACATACACCTTAAAGAAAGCAACTTTAAAGTGAATTGAAAGGAAAACCTTTCAATGTCTCCTGCTACACAAGAACATCTGTATATTTTCATCATCAGGTGGTTATTACTTACAGTTTCAACCTGCAATCTGCTAAAATCCTTTAGATTGCATTAGTCTGTTTGAAAAAGCCACCATTTCACTATGGTGAGAAGGCAAACTTAACAAGAGTACCCCAAATCATATAAGGTAAGTTAATAGCAAAAATAGCAGTATACAGATATTAAACCAACAAATTAAATACAACACAGTCTGGTTAATATGCGCACGTCGGGGTCCAATTCCCCTCAATGTATGTTAGTTGACAATGCATTTCTAACACTTTTGCATGTGAAAATTCTCATTCTCAAAAGCGTGAATATGGTCATGTGACTCAAAAATATATTTAAAAAAAGACACTTGTGTAAAAAAAACAAAAACAAAAAAGAAAAGCCTTAAAAAAGGACAATAGTTGACAAATTTGTTTAAAAACACACAGCTGAGATCAAATGAAGTGTGGAGAGGTAACATGTATAGATCAATGCAGAATGCCACCATATTGCGCTAACATGGTCTATTTCAGTGGAAAAATTACCCCCCCTCCAAAAAAAAAAAAAAAAAATTAAATCTGGTCATCCCCGCTTGCCAAATTTGAGGCCCAAAAGGCGGGCACACATATTAGACAAGTTTCTGCTGAATAAACACGTAAACATCTGAATAAATCCAAGCACAGACACTAAATTATATGCAGTTTCATTCACATACATACCAAAGAAAAGAATACCATGCCATGTATTCATCTGCAAATTATTTTTGTATCATTGCGCACTTACAGCATTTGGTAGACGGTCTTATCCAAAGCAACTTACAATGATCTTTTTTATACAACTCGGCAATTGAGAGTTAAGGGACTTGCTCAAGGGCCCAACAGTGGTGATTTGAACTGCTGACCTTCGGATCAGCAACCTATTGCTTTATCCACTAAGCCACCAGTGCCCAATACTGGGCACTGTTACTGTTACCGCAAAAAGGTCTCGGGTTTGGTTGTTGTGGGCTCTGTGCGGTGCTCGCATGTTCTCTCTGTGCTTAGGTGAGTTTTTTCTGGGTACTCTGATTTCCTCCAACAGTCCAAAGACATGCACATTAGGCTCACTGGCTGTTTCAAATTGTACTTAGGTGTGAGTGGCTGTTTGTGTGTGCTATGTCTTGCAGTAGTCTGATGAGTTGTATAGGGTGTACCCCACCTTCGCCCAGTCTCCACTGCGATATGCTCCAGCCTCCCTATGGCCTTAATGGAATTAAGCATTTGAGTGAGTGAGTGAGATCAGAATGTGCTCCCAAACATGTAAGACAATGCACTAGAACCATTTCTGCATACAAATTGTGAAGGAAGTGGATACTCTCAGTTCAATTTTTCAACTTTATGGGATACAAGCTCAAACTAAAGTGTAGACAATACACACTGAGCTGATACCCTGCGAATGAAAGACGTGATTACAGATTCAACAGACACTGCATTAAGTGTAAAAACAATTTACGAAGCTTATCACTCTGCGCAGCAGGCAGCAACGCAAAGGAGCTGCAGGCGGATTGTGGGCTGTGCTTCAGGAAAACGGCATCTTAAATAACAATTCCTGGCTGAGTTTTAATTAGAGGCAAGATGTAGCTGATAGATTTAAAGACCAACTTTGGCTACGCTAACTACATTTACACTGTTATTCATAATTATTGTCTCTCTTGGTTAAGATGTGCTCTTCAGCTTATAACCCCCCCCCCCCCGCCAAAAAATAAGATCAGACCACAATGAAAATCCAACCTCCAATTCAACTGAGTTTATTCAGAGGGAAGAAAAATCCCACATGAACAAATAATTCTTCAACATCAAATCATGTGTGCCACAATTATTAGCCCCTGATGTTAATACTTTGTTTAACCACCTTTTGACAACAAAACATCACCCAGTCTTCTCCTATAATGTTTCACAAAATGGGTGAATACAGAAAGCGGGATCTTGGGCCGTTTCCTCTCTGCACAATCTCTCGAAATCATCCAGCGACCTGGTCCTCTCCCCTTCTGCTCACTCCACAGGTTCTCAGTGGGGTTCGCGTCTGGGCACTGAGAGGGCCATAGGAGGAGCTTGATTCTGTGTCTGGTGAACAATTTCTGTGTAGATTTGGCCAGATGTTTAGTGTCACTGAGAGATTTGAGATTTCCTTTCTGCTTTTTCCTTTTTATCAGGAGTCGCCACAGCGAATCAGCTGATTCGCACAGTTGATTTGGCATTGGTTTTTACGTCAGATGCCCTTCCTGATACAACCCTTTAGCAAGGGACAGAAACATGCTGACGGCTTTGCAGCCTACTCTTGTCGAAAGTCAGCAATGGTTCTTTTACATGATCCTCACAAAATAGACAGTGGGAGACCTGACCGGCCTTTGATAACCCTGTTAGCTGCATTGGGGGGACAGTGACAACCCTGTGACTTGAACTCCCAACCAACGCTGTCAAGCCGTCAGGGTGTTTCTGTCCCTTGCTAAAGGGTTGTGTCAGGAAAGGCATCCGGAATAAAAACCTATGCCAAATCAAACAAGCGAATCATTCGCTGTGGTGACCCCTGGTAAAAGGGGAAAAAGCCAAAAGGAAAATCATCATCATCATCATCATCGTGTAAATATAAATGTATATCTAAATATAAAATGTATATGTAAACACATCCTTCACTTTTGGCTTTGGGTCGAAACCTGTACTGGGTGCAGATCCACTCGGCGTAGTTATGGTAACACTAAGGTTATAGCTTGTGGTGATTGTTGCGACTGCATTTCCTTTGCAATAGTTCCTTATCAGACCACCTTCTTGGTTCTTAAAAGTGTTTGCATGTTTTTTGAGTGGGTGACATTTAATTTTATGTGCGACTTTAATGCTCCTCCCCCAGAGCACCAACTGCAATGTTTTTGTTGCATGCCTTGCAAAACGCATGATGCCGCCGTCTATTCAATCACTGTAGTCTTTGTTCTCCCGCCATTCTGCTTTAAATATACACCGACCACCTGGCACTATGGCTGTTGGTACAAGAGCGTCCTCTTAAACTTTTTTCTACAATATTTATTCACTTGTAACGAGCGCAAAGGTCGCCTGTGACACCATTATCAAACTGCTGAAAATGGGATCTGTATATCGTAAAACAGATCTAGAAGCTTCTATAATTTTGTGTCACAAAGCGGAATTACCAGGAAGATGTGTTTGTGGAACATCGATTTTCTGTGACTTCATTGGAGAAAAGATACAAAAATCAGAGGTTTCTAACAAAATGTTATACATGTTTTGCGCAGATCGACCCAAAGCTAAAAATCAAGTACCATTCAAGGACGGAGGAATTAAAGCACCAGTTTTCAAGGGGTGGCCTGCCAATTCCAGGACCTTTGAAAAGAATTTATTTTTTTCAAGAACTTTTCAAGGCATTCAAGCCCCATACGAACCATGAACAACAACAACAACAAAAAGGTGGCCTGGCTGTAAGGTGCTGGATGACCGATCCCCAGGTTTGGGGTTCAAGCCAACTATCAATGGGTTGTTACTGCTGTCCCCCCAGTGCACTAACTGGGTCATTAAATCCTGGCCATGTCTCCTACAGTCTGTGTTGAGAGGTTCATACAAAAGAACTATTGCTGACTTTCATAAAAAGGAGCTGCACAGTTGTCAGTGTGTTTATTCCCTACGGTGGATTGGCAAGCTGCCCAGGGTGTACTCTGCCCTCGCCCAGAGTTGGCTGAGATGGGCACAGAGCTCTCCATGACCATAATTAGGATTAAACTGTTCAGAAAACGAATAAAAATACAGTAACAATAATAATAATAATAATAATAATAATAATAATAATAATAATAATAATAATTATTATTATTATTATTCCATGAAATCTTCTTGTTCTGAAAATGAATAGGCATCTGGGAAAAGCCCAAACGAGTAGCATACAAAGTACAATGAGGATTGGTAAAACTCTTTCCTGAGTTATTGCCTGGAAATTCTCAAGTGTGAAAGAAAAAAAAAAATGCAAAAAGCACATAAACACTAATTACAGATTCAAGCAGGGATTAGGTGCTGACAGGAGAGAGGATAAGAAAGAGAATCTCCGTAGGAGGAAAAGACAGAGGATAAGATGAAAGAGAGGCAGTGATAAAATGATACAAGGCAGACACGCACCTGCCGCACTTCTCGCACTCCTCGACAAACATGTTCCCGTGAAGTTCAGACAATCGGTCCCTAAGTAAACAAAGAGAGAGAGAGAGAGAGAGAGAGAGAGAGAGAGAGAGAGAGAGAGAGAGAGAGAAAGAGAAAAGGAAAGAGTGAGTGAGTGAGTGAGAGAGAGAGAGAGAGTGTGAGAGAGAGAGAGACAGCGAGAGAGACAAAGAGAGCGTGAGGGCGGAGAGAAAGAGAGAGCACTCATGAGTGATACACAGTGAGAAGAAAAGAAAAAAGCATTTAACGGCGTCTGTTCATCCCGTCTCCATCACAAACACATTACTTGAACATCTGAGCTCTTCCACGGGCCATGGAGGACGCCTGGTTTGAGATGGTTACACCTCCAGAGTTGTAATCAAGAGAACGGCATCATTAATGGCAACCTGAGAGGGAAACCGCAGGGCTGAAGCAGCGCTAACGACAAGCCCACGTGCAGAAATGGAAACCGCGGTGCCGTGATCCGAGCTGTCAAAACACATCATATTCAAATCTTGATTTGCGATTCTGTTAGAATCGTCTGTCACGCACATGGTGAAAGAGATAGGACTGGATACATCACGCTGTCTCAGACACAGCACGCCACGCACAGCATGCAAACATATTCTTGTTGATTAGTATGGAAGACGCCATGGACGAAATCACGTCTGTTTTGATGACTTAATATCGGTCTACAAAGTTAAATTCGTATAAATTTTGTTTGTGCGTGGATCCATAAGGGGCATAACTATCAACTTGGAGATCGCAGGTTGTCTCCTGGTTCCTGAGTTGGCTAAACTTTAACCTGTTGAAAACGGTTGCCTGGGTAACGGAAGGTGTGTCAAGGTTTATTTGCAACAGTCCGGCTGCTGGCTGTTGCATTTCATTTTGATCTTCAATCGGTGTACAAATAACATGATACAGAACAGGTATCACTCCATCGCAACTAGACCAGTCCGCTAATGTTTTAATAAAGCATTAGAGGCAAGGGGTTGTCATGGAAACAGGGACGCTAACGTTTAGTTTGCAGTTTTTCATTCTGCTCTGACAACTTGTAATTCCGACGTCATAAGTGGGAAGTTAAGATTTTCCAACTTGTGCATAAGGGTAGCATGAGTTGAAATTTACCTGGGGAAACCCGAGCGCAGGTGGAGGCCATCTACGTTTTGGCTAATGAGGTATTTAAGGTAGCCGGCCCTCTGCAGCTGCAGCAAGGCCATGTGGGTCATGCTCGGCTTAGCGTCTTCAAACGTAGTATCGAACTGAGGATTCTCTCCTCGTTCCTCCATCGTCCACACCCCTTTCGGGCCTCTGCAGGAACAGACACACACACACACACACACATTTCATTAATTTTATTTAATAGACACAGTAGTGCAGAGGTTAACACATCCAGCTTAATACAAGAAGGTCCATGAAAGCTAATTGGCCAAGCTCGCATGGGCCAGTTAGGATTCTTCCTGGTGCTGGTTCCTCCTGGTGGTGAGGCAAGCTGGCTGTTCCAAGTTGACCTTAGGTGCGAGTGTGAATGGTTGTGTGTGCTGGCTTTGAAATGCCCTGGTGAGCGGTTCAGGATGTATTTCAACTTGGCCTCGTCTGGCAGAAATAGGCAATAGCCTCCCGGCCATCATAGTAGGATTAATCAGTTCTGCAAACAGGTGCCAAGTGGGTTTAAAGTGTAACTGTAGTACCTGTGGTAAATTTACATTACTAGCTGTTGAAAACAATCATGCATGACACCAGTGGTTCCGTCAGGCAACGACAGTCCTCGCTTCATGTCAACTACGCGCAAGTGCTGCTACACTATTGTTACAACAAGGACGGTACAGCAACATGCTGGCTTCTTCACTGGCTGTTCCAGCCCTGATAGTGACACGAATTTGTGCTATATTAGTCGGGCTGCGTGCAGCAGACTCGGGTCTAAGATGACACATTAACAACCAGTGCTGAGCTGTGCGTCCCCAGGAAAATGGCGGAGTGTAAAGCATACGGCTGCACGAACAACAAAGTGCAGAAATTGCGGGAAACGCAAATCGTCCGTCCTCTGAAAACGTTTTGGATGTGATATGGTAAACTGCGAGGACCACTTCAGCCCAGCCTGCTATTGGCATGAGCTCCAGACAGAATTACTTGGAACGAAGCCCAAGCTTTAGCTACATCAAAAACCGGTCACTGTTCCTACAAAATTCCTTCATACAAAATCAAAGGATGATAACAGACGGGAGCAGTGCCTCGTTAAATTGAACCAGAACCAAAAAAAAAAACCCCAAATATGTAAAAGCCTTTAGTATGCGGGGAGTTTTATCACCTGAAATGTTGCTTGCTGCTTGTTTACTTGTGCCGGACGACCCGGCGCAAAACGAGTTCATGCCATGTCCCAGAAAAAAAATGGTTGCTCCACACTGGTTCAGACCGTACTAGTAATCCATGGGATTAAAATTACCCAGGATCGAGCATTTTCATAGTCATTTATGTTAAAATAAGATCTGCGCCACTTGAACATATTACAATCCACACACATCATGTCAGGATGATTGACATCCGCTACGCTTCATCACGGTTAAGCATGATTAAATCCATCCTATCGAATGCATGTACACAAGCCCCTCATTCCATAAAACCTTCATAAAAATTAAAAGTACAATGATGTGTTCCCACCACATTACTCCCTGCTATACTTCAACACGGTGTAAAATTTGTGATGAGAAAACAATAAAATATTGAAAGCAGAAGTGGGGAAAGATGGATTTAGGTCATGCATTTTCCAAGAAATCGAAGGCAGCAGAAAAACTTCGTCTTTAATAAGAAACTTGGCAGCTGCAACTGAGGCTCGCTTTTATAGATGCTGCTCCTTTTCATGTATCCCTGCTTGATCCCACACATAGATGGCCGTTCTGAAGTGAGCTTCTGAGAAAAGCTAAAGGAGGCAGAAGCTCAGCGACCAAATCAAGGGGTCACAGAGATAGGGAGAAACAAAGAGGGATTACACGGAGAAAGAAAGACAGCCGAGTCCTTAAAATGACAGGAGGACAATATATGGATGTGATGAAAGCACATTCTGACAACCTGCACTGATCCACCACACACACAAACCCCCTCCTTGAATCGCCACCTTATGGTCCGAATGATTCTAGGAGCTATGTTGTTGGGGGCATTATGCCCCTGGTAGAGTCAACCAAGGCAAACAGGTGCTAGGTGAAGGTCCAGACGAAGAGTGGTTCAAAAGACTTCTATGAAAAAGGAACAAAAAAGGGCACAGTTTCCCTTGCCCAGACATGGGTCATCGGGGTATACCCGAGCCAGGCCTGGGGTGGGGCTCAAAGGAGCATGCCTGGTGGTCAGGCTTCTGCCCATGGTGTCTGGCCGGGCCCACCCTGAAAAGGAGACATGGGTCCAGCCGTCCCATGGACCCACCACCCGTGGGAAAGGCATAGGGGTCTGTTTCAGAGCGAGTTGGCTGGCATCATAGGTATCATAGAACTTAACTGGCAATTAAAACACACTAAAAAAAAAAAAGGGTCATTGACAACTTGTGCGCGAATGAGAAAAAAGGGGCGTTACATCATCTCAACCAATCAGCAGGAAGGAGGACAGCCATTGGCTGAATTTGAATCACATGAGAGTTGCTCGGCAGTCCGCGAATATGCAAACCGTGAGTCCAAAACTGTGAATAGTCAAGGGCCTACTGTATACATAAATTATATTAGCCTCACTCTTCCTTGCTTGAAAAAGCTTATCTAGCAAGAAAAACAGTCAAACATGCTCAGAAAAGACTCTCAGACTGAAGAAGTTTAGTTGTCTGTCTTTTAGGTTACTGCGGGACTTGACTCTGAGATTGTAAATACAAACAATACAGAAACAAACACCAAATGTTGGCTACATGTACGTTACAATCACATTGTTATCATACAAGCTAAGGTAAGTATTTATCATGTATAGAATCATCCTCACACGATGTACATGAAGAAATAGTTTGTGAAATGCGTAGTATTGTTTTATGTGTAGCTAAGCATTTTAATCTTTTTTTTATATTCTAATACTACAAGCTAACTGCAAAACAAACACGTGTCTAATTACCATAAGACAAGTGTTTTCTGTAAATATGCATAAAATGTCAGTCTGAAGTATTAAGAAAATAGATAAACATCATAAACTTATGGATATGGCCTTCGATAGCATTGGTTAACCAAAAATATTTCTTCCATCGGACACAAAATGAGACTGTAGGGCGCCACCAGCCATGTGCTCTTTTGTAAATCAAAATCAAACTGAAGACTATGACAGCTTTGCTGTTCTGTGCCACTAGACAGCAGTGTTACGCTGAAAAAAAAAAACACACAAGTGACTGATTAATCTATTCAGACAAAGGGCCCGCAGAGCGATTTCAAAAGTGAGGGGCTAACTGAAAATTCTGAGATTTTAGATTATTTCTAACACAAATCCCATCGCTTGGGTTTGGAAAACGAGGGGTGTGCGATGTTCTGATCTTCGCCTTTCATACTTGTATCCGCACCCAAGGGCCAAGGACGGAGTTTATATTCTCAGGTCAATATTTCTAAGCCATGTTTCGGTACATTCCCTAGAAGGCAGCCACTATATTATTATACGCTTGGTGCACAAGCATAGCATGAACAGTAGATGGTGTACATGTGGGTTATACTAGGCTTGTACAAACTGTGCATTTTAAACATTTTTGAGGTGTCAGTAGACATATTTAAAAAAAAAATTCTTTGGGTTGAGAAAAGTCATATAAATACATACATATATGTACACACACACACACACACACAGAGTGGTACCTTGATTTACAAAATTAATCCGTTCCGAGGGCGAGAATTAATCCATTCCAACCCTCTCCCAAACTAACATAACTTGCCACGAACACGTATATTTGACCTAATATATTATAAACATGTGAAAACAACAAATACTTCCTAATACTAATTATAATAATACATGTATATTAACATTAACAATTAATAATAAATAATAACAAAACAAAAATAAACAATAAGTCAACTAACCCTTCTGATCGACTGCGGCAAAGCTGTTATGTGGGCGTGAGGATGTCATATGGGCCGGCATGAGGTGGTGCGTTATAGAGGAGGAGAATTTTGTGCATGTGCACGCTACGAATACCAGCGAAGAAAGGCTTGTGGTGAGCTCCTACAAGGCCAGTGCTTCTAAAATAATGGGGCGCGCCCCACTTGGGGGGGGGGGGGGGGGGGGCACGTGTATGACCCTGGGGAACATGCTTTTTTGACATACTGTACTAGAATTAAGTGTGATTGCGCATCTTCTACAGTAGGTGGCAGTGGCACTTTCAGTGTGTTCCCGATGGTGTAGCACCGAGCAAACGATATGAAGTGCAATAAATACTATTTATAGTCTCGCACGGGGCGTGAAATTTTTTTTATTTATTTATTTTTCTTCCTATAAGGGGGCGTCAGAGAAAATAATTGAGAAACACTGTACACGGCGTTCTCAGAGCACGGAGGAATACACGCAAAAGAATACGAGGTTAATCGGCCCGGAAATGCCATTTCCCCAGCAGAGCTCGTAAATCAAAATTTTGCTCGTTGGATGGGGCAGAATTTTGGGAGGATCAAAGCTCGTATCATGGAAAATTTGTTATAAAGGACACTCGTAAGTCAAGATACCACTGCATATATATATATATATATATATATATATATATATATATATATATATATATATATATATATATATATATTCTACACACGCATGCACACACGCACGCACGCACACCACATTCTCTCTCTCTCTCTCTAACACACAGATATTACATCCAACATGTTTGGTTTTTTTGTTTGTTTGTTTTTTAAACTTCAAAGTTTCACTGCTGACTACATCTATATATCTATATATCTATCATCTATATCTGTGTTAATGGTAATCATTTTGTTTTGAAAGTGTGCACTCTCAGCTCCACATGGCATACCAGACCATACCAACACATTTTGGGACTCCAGAGCTCACTGACACTCACATACAGGAAGAAGCATATGGCTTTGTTGCTGATTACATGATAACACAATCACATGTATTTCATATTTATTTAATATATATGGGCCTCAACTGCTCAGTTATATAAATGAGATTAAAGCACAAGCTGCTGTAAATAAAGGTCTGTTGGGCTTTTAACACCCGAGCCTGGACGTGAAATGACTCAGAACCTCTGGATCACGAGATTAATTTAAGGTGTGTTGGGATTCCAGGTGCAACAGCATTTATGTATGTGTGTATACATTTGTTACTGAAAAATTCTGTTCTAAAAAAATAAATAAATATTTCTGTAGCTCCGAGGTTGGCGTCTGACTCAGGGACCTGTTTTATATTTGGAACTGTGTGTGTGTGTGTGTGTGTGGCCTGCCATCATTCACCTAAGATCGCTTACAATTCACAGCCACTTTGCTCCTATGAAACATCTAACGACTAGAACAGTGGAGGCAAAATAAGCAACATATCTCTGTCTGTCTCTCTCCCTCACTCTCTGTCTCTCTCTCCTTGTCTGTGATGCTCCCTGTCTTGTTCTCTCTCACGCTATCTCTCTGCTTTTCCCTCTCTATATGTCTACCTCAGTCTCAGCCTGTCCGTCTATCTGTCTGTCCCTCTCTCGGTGTCTCCCTCTCTCTGTCCCTCTATGTCACTCTCGCTCTGTCTGTGCTCCTTGCTCTGTCTGTTTATTTTTCTCACTCTCTCTGTCTGTCTATCTATCCCTCTAATCTCCGTGTTTCACAAATTAGCCAAAATTTGTCTTTGGACTGTAGGAGGTAACCAGAGTACCTGGAGGAAACCCACAAAAGCACAGGAAGAACATATTAACGATACACCACAACACCCTCCTTGAGCCCTTCTTGCTGTGAAGCAGACATGCTACCCTCAATGCTACCATATTACTATAACCAGTCAAAATAGTGAAGGATACCATCTCAATGCCACGTGGACCAATTATATCTTAAAATTATACAGGGATCGCCCACTTTCCGCGGTTAATTGGGACTCAGATCCCCAAGCGGCCATTGAAATCTGCGAAGAATGATCACCTCCTCAACAACCTCCCTGACTGACATATACATACATGTACATGTGTATATGATATCAATAAATATATATTCAATGCTACAAATGTTTATAATAATTATACATTCAAAAATAATGCATAAGATGTAAATAAAATATAAATACACACACATACAGATGGTATTGCATGAGAAGACGATGACACACATACATACATGTGCACACGCGCACATGCATGCGCACTGATGTGCGTGCACACACAGATGGAACAATGTAAGGAGTTCTGGTGGAAGCTTTTGGGTTGTTTTCTTTCTATATTCTCCCATCTTGTGGAACATTATAGGTGCAGATTAGGGACTGTTTTGATGAAAGCAGGTTGTATGAAGTATCAACACCAGGGCCTAATAACTGTAGCCCATATGATTTGATGAAAAAGAATTATTTCTGAATGTGGGGTTTTCCCCCACTGGTTAGACGAACTTGAATTAAAATGTTGGATTTTCTCTTTTTTCATTGTGGTCTGAAATTATGTAGAAAAAAATCCCACGAAAGTAAAATAAAGACTACAGAACACACTAATGGTGCCAACAATCATGGAAAGCAGTGTGCATACATATACACAATCACATTACCCTGTAACAGAACCTCACAATATGTTTTACTCCAACATCTCTCCTACTTGGTCAGGAATGCAGCTGTGAGGATGGGCACAAACAAGTGTCCGTCCTCACGCCGGTCCCAAGCCCGGATAAATACAGAGGGTTGCGACAGGAAGGGCATCCGGCGTAAAACTTTTGCCAAAATACAGTATGCGGACTGCCAATACTAATTTCATACCAGATTGGTCGAGGCCCGGGTTAACAATGACCGCCATCAGTGCTGTCAACCAACAGGGTGCTGGTGGAAATTGGACTACTGTTGGTCGAAGAAGGAGAGGCCGAAGAAGGATAGGTGGGAGGTGTGCCCGTAGGCAGAGAGAGAAGAGGAAAGGCATAAGTCTAAGCCTGAGAGTAGGAACTTTGAATGTTGGAACTATGGCAGGAAAAGGTAGAGAGCTGGCTGACATGATGCAGAGGAGGAAGGTGGACATGCTGTGTGTTCAGGAGACCAGGTGGAAAGGTAGCAAGGCTAGAAGCTTAGAAGCAGGGTTTATGCTGTTTTTTCATGGTGTGGATGGGAAGAGAAATGGAGTAGGAGTCATCTTAAAGGAGGGCTTTGTCAGGAATGTTCTAGAAGTGAAAAGAGTATCAGACAGAGTGATGAGTCTCAAGTTAGAAATTGAAGGCGTGATGTTCAATGTTGTTAGTGCTTATGCCCCACAGGCAAGATGTGAGCTAGAAGAGAACGAGAGATTCTGGAGTGAGTTAGAGGAAGTGATGCAGAGTACCCCTAGAGGTGAAAGAATGGTCATTGGTGCAGACTTCAATGGGCATGTTGGTGCAGGCAACAGAGGGGATGAGGTTTGGTATCCAGGACAGGAACACAGAAGGACAGATCATCATCATCATCATCATCTTCTTCCGCTTAGTCCAGGGTCGGGTCGCGGGGGCAGCAACCTTAGCAAAAAGGTCCAGACATCCCTCTCCCGAGCTACTTCCTCCAACTCTCCCGGGGGGACACTGAGGCGGTCCCAGACAAGCCGAGAGACATAGTCCCTCCAGCGTGTTCTAGGTCGACCCCGGGGTCTCTTCCCGGTTGGACATGCCCGAAACACCACACCAGGGAGGCGTCCGGGGGGGCATTCTGACCAGATGCCCGAGCCACCTCAGCTGGCCCCTCTCAATGCGGAGGAGCAGCGGATCGACTCCGAGCTCTCCCCGGATGGCGGAGCTTCTCACCCTATCTCTAAGGGAGAACCCCGCCACCCGGCGAAGAAAGCTCAATTCAGCCGCTTGTATCCGTGATCTTGTTCTTTCGGTCATTACCCAAAGCTCGTGACCATAGGTGAGGGTTGGAACGTAGATCGACTGGTAAATTGAGAGCTTCGCCTTGCGGCTCAGCTCCTTTTTCACCACAACGGACCGGTACAGGCACCGCTTAACAGCAGAGGCTGCAGCGATCCGTCTGTCGATCTCTCGCTCCATCCTTCCCTCACTCGTAAACAAGACCCCAAGATACTTAAACTCCTCCACTTGGGGCAGGACCTCATTCCCGACCCGGAGGGTGCATTCCACCATTGTCCGACTGAGAACCATGGCCTCAGACTTGGAGGTACTGATCTTCATCCCGGCTGCTTCGCACTCAGCTGCGAATCGCTCCAATGAGAGCTGGAGGGCCCGACTTGATGAAGCCAAAAGGACAACATCATCCGCAAAATGCAGAGACGATATCCGATGGCCACCAAACCAGAACCCCTCATCGCCTCGACTGCGCCTAGAAATTTTGTCCATAAAAATTATGAACGGAATCGGTGACAAAGGATAGCCTTGGCGGACTCCAACTCCCACTGGAAACGAATCCGACCTGCTGTTACCAATACGGACCAAACTCTGGCTCCGGTGATACAGCGACCGAATAGCTCGTAGCAACGGATCCGGAACGCCGTATTCTCGGAGCACGCCCCACAAGATTTTTCGAGGGACACGGTCTCCAAATCCACAAAGCACATGTGGACAGATTGGGCAAACTCCCATGCCCCCTCCAGAATCCTGTGGAGCGTATAGAGTTGGTCAAGAGTGCTACGGCCAGGACGAAAACCACATTGTTCCTCCTGAATCCGAGGTTCGACTATCGGTCGGATCCTCCTCTCTAGTACCCCTGCATAGACTTTCCCAGGTAGGCTGAGGAGTGTAATTCCCCGATAATTGGAACACACCCTCCGGTCCCCCTTCTTAAAAATTGGGACCACCACCCCAGTTTGCCAATCCAGAGGTACAGCCCCCGATGACCACGCGATGTTGCAGAGACGTGTCAACCAAGACAGTCCTACAACATCCAGAGCCCTGAGATATTCCGGGCGGATCTCGTCCAACCCGGAGCTCGACCACCGAGGAGCTTTTTGACAACCTCAGTGACCTCCACTCCAGTGATGGGCGGACCCTCACCCGAACCCCCAGGGTCTTCCTCTTCCACGGAGGGTGTGTTGGTGGGATTGAGAAGGTCCTCAAAGTATTCCCTCCACCTCTCAACAACATCCCCAGTCAAGGTAAGCAGCTCCCCACCTCCACCGTAAACAGTGTTTGTGAAGAACTGCTTCCCCCTCCTGAGGCGTCGGATGGTGGCCCGGAACCTTTTTGAGGCCAACCGATAATCACTCTCCAGGCCCTCACCGAACTCCTCCCACGCCCGAGATTTTGCATCTGCGACAGCCTCGGCTGCAGCACGTTTGGCCTGCCGGTACCCGTTTGCTGCCTCAGGAGTCCCACAGGCTAATAGAACCCGATAGGCCTCCTTCTTCAGCTGGACGGCCCCCTTCACCGCAGGTGTCCACCACTGGGTTCGGGGATTACCGCCACGACAAGCACCGACGACCTGAGAAGGACAGATCTGAGAAGGACAGATGTTGATAGATTTTGCAAAAACGATGGAAATGGCTGTGGCGAATACTTTCTTCCAGAAGCGACAGGAGCATGAGGCGACTTATAAAAGTGGAGGTAGGAGCACACAGGTAGACTACATCCTGTGTAGGTGATGTAATTTGAAGGAAGTCAGTGACTGCAAAGTAGAAGTGGGTGAGAGTGTTGCCAAACTGCATAAGATGGTGGTGTGCAGGATGATGGTGATGGTGAGAAAAGTGAAGAAGGCAGAGGCAGAGCAGAAGACAAAGTGGTGGAAGCTGAAAACGGAAGAGTGTCGGTTTGTCTTCAAGGAGGAGTTGAAGCAGGCTTTGGGTGGTCAGGAAGTGCTTCCAGATGACTGGACAACTACAGCTAATGTGATCAGGGAGACAGGTAGGAGAGTTCTTGGTGTGTCCTCTAGAAGGACAGTAGATAAGGAGACTTGGTGGTGGAATGAGGAAGTGCCGGAGTGTGTACAAAGGAAGAGGTTAGCTAAGAAGAAGTGGGACATTGAGAGGACCAAAGAGAGTAAACAGGAGTACAGGGAGACACAGTGCAAGTCGAAGGTAGTGGTGTCAACAGCCAAACAGAGGGCTTATGATGACTTCTATACGAGGCTGGACAGTAAGGAGGGAGAAAATGATTTATACAGGTTGGCACAGCAGAGAAATAGAGATGGGAAGGACGTGCAGCAAGTTAGAGTGATTAAGGACAAAGTGGGAAATGTATTGACTGATGACAGAAGTGTGCTGGGAAGATGGAAAGAGTACTTTGAAGAGCTGATGAATGAGGAAAATGAGAGAGGGAAAAAAAAAAGAGTAGAAGAGGTGACTTTTGTGGACCAGAAAGTAGCAAAGATTAGTAAGGGTGAAGTGAGGATGGCATTGAAGAGGATGAAGAGTGGAAAGGCAGTTGGTCCTGATGACATACCTGTGGAGGTATGGAAGTGTCTCGGCAACATCGCAGTAGATTTTCTGACAAGAATATTCAACAAGGTCTTAGAGTGAGCAGATGGGAGGAATGTAGGAGAAGTGTGCTTGTGCCCATTTTTAAGAACAAGGGAGACATGCAGAGTTGTGGCAACTACAGAGGGATAAAGTTGATGAGCCATACGATGAAGTTATGGGAAAGAATAGTGGAAGCTAGACTAAGGGCAGAAGTCAGCATTTGTGAACATACCAAGAAACAGCTTGCTTTGAGGATGTTAATAGAGAAGTACAGAGAAGGTCAGAGGGAACTGCATTGTGCCTTTGTGGATCTGGAGAAAGCATATCACAGGGTGCTGAGAGAGGAACTGTGGTATTGCATGAGGAAGTCTGGAGTGGCAGAGAAGTATGTTAGAGTGGTGCAGGACATGTATGAGAGATGTAAGACAGTGGTGAGGTGTGCTGTCGGTGTGACAGAAGAGTTCAAGGTGGAGGTGGGACTGCATCAAGGGTCAGCTCTCAGCCCCTTCTTGTTTGCGATGGTGATGGACAGGCTGACAGAGGAGGTTAGACAAGAATGTCCATGGACTATGATGTTTGCAGATGACATTGTGATCTGTAGTGAGAGCAGAGAACAAATGCAGGAAAATCTAGAGAGGTGGAGGTATGCCCTGGAAAGGAGAGGAATGAAGGTTAGCCACAGTAAAACAGAATACGTGTGTGAACGAGAAGGACCCAAGAGGAACGGTGAGGTTACAGTGAGTAGAGATAAGCAAGGTGGAGGATTTTAAGTACTTAGGCTCAACAGTCCAGAGCAATGGAGAGTGTGGAAAAGAGGTTATGAAGCGTGTGCAGGCAGGCTGGAATGAAAAGTGTCCAGTGTGATGTGTGACAGGAGGGTATCGGCAAGAAGGAAAGGAAAAGTGTGAAAGACGTTGTTGAGGCCAGCGATGTTGTATGGCTTAGAAACGGTAGCACTGAGGAAAAGACAGGAGGCAGAGCCGGAGGTAGCACAGATCAAAATGTTGAGGTTTTCTTTGGGAGTAACGAGGATGGATAGGATCAGGAATGAGTACATCAGAGCACATGTAAGAGGTTTTGGAGACAAAGTCAGAGAGGCTAGATTGAGATGGTTTGGACATGTACAGAGGAGGGATAGTGAGTATATTGGTAGTAGGATGCTGGGGTTGGAACTATCAGGCAGAAGGCCTAGAGGAAGACCAAAGACAAGATTTATGGATGTGGTGAAGGAGGACATAAAGGTAGTTGGTGTAAGAGTAGAAGATGCAGAGCATAGGGTGAGATGGAGGCAGATGATTCGCTGTGGCGACCCCTGAAGGGAAAAGCCAAAATGAAAAGAAGAAGAGCTCTCCTACCTGGTCAGGATGAAAATAAAGAGTATTTATAAAAATAAGTCAAAGCTCTCTACCTCCCTCTAGTGGATTCTTCAAGATATCACACCGTGAATCAGACCACGTGCTTTTATTCATCAGCCAATTCCATACACCTGTTTTAAAAGGTACCATGCCTTATTTAGCGGCCAGACCTCTGGATTAACTGGCTGAGGTGGATGCAGAGGCGGAGTCTCACGCCTATTATAAAAATTTCTGATTGCGGATTTTAGGAGATTCCAAACACCGACCCCTTATTTCCATTCAGGGTGTCTGTATGGAAATGATAAGAGGATTACAAAAACCGTGGAGTTGATACTGACAGTAAAACTGGACCAGGTTACGGGCAGTACTGCACATTACGAGAACAGCCAGAGCCGTCTCTCTCTTTTTTGAGAAAGAGAAGATTGTTAACATCTGTCAGGCACTGCTCAGGATGTTCTATGAGTCTTTTGTGGCCAGCATTGTCGTCTGTGATGTTGCATGCTGGGACGGGGTGTCAAGCTCATGTCACAAAGCCCCGTGTGGCTACAGGTTTTTGTTTCAACCAGGCAGCAGCACACCTGACTTTCCTCATTTAAACAACTGGTCCGAGTCTTCAGGCAACTGATTGGTCCATCTGTGTGCTCTGTACAGAGACCGACCAATCAGTTGTTTAAATGAGCAAAGTCAGGTGTGCTACTGCTTGGTTGAAACAAAAACCTGCAGCCACACGGGGCTTTGTGGCACGAGTTTGACCCTTGTAGACTAAACAATCTGATCTGCAAGGCTGGTAACGTTGTGGGGATGGAACTGGACTTTCTGACGATTGTGTCGGAGAGGCGCATGATGTCCAGAATAAAGATGATACTGAACGACACCTCCCACCCGCATCACAACATGCTGATCAGTCACAGGGACACGTTCAGTGAGAGACTGATACCATCTAAATCAGGGGTCACCAACCTTTTTGAAACTGAGAGCTACTTCATGGGTACCAATTAATGCGAAGGGCTACTAGGTCGATACACACCTCTGAAATTACAAATTTGCTCAATTTACATTTAATTAGATTTAATTAGATGTTATTATTAATAATTAATGATATTCATCTATGTGAAGATATTGACTTGATTTAAAAATATATTCAAAAAAATTATATGCAGCTCAATGGAGAGTGGCGCTGTCCTAAAAATGGGCCTGTCCTAAAAATAGCAGTGAACAGGTCCGCGGGCAACTTATATTGTCCTTGCGGGCTACCTGGTGCCCACGGGCACCACGTTGGTGATCCCTGATCTAAATGCACCACTGAACAACGAAGGAAATCTTTCCTCCCTGTTCACATTAAACTGTATAAAACTCAGCCCTATAGCAACAACATCCACGGTTATATATTTATATTCTACTGCTTATTATATTAATAATACCGCACATATCCCTCACTGACTCCATTTGTTCTCTATCTGTTTATATACATATTTCTCACTTCTCATGTCACACAAACAGAAAGACACAGTATATTTATATATGTAGACTGTGTGTGTGTGTGTATTAAAAAAAAATTGTCTTTGTCTTACTTTTTTTTTCTCGAGACTTTATCTCACTCTAACTTGTATGGAGCAGCTGTTTTCACACACTTCCCTCTGGGACCAAAAAAAGTGTTCTGATTCTGATTAATGCTCCTGTCCAAGTTCAACAAACTGCCGCTACATCAATCTAATAAGAAGCGGTATTGGTCATCTTTACAGCATAATTTATTTCCATGTAAAAGCAATACAGTCTCTTATTTTAACATAAATGACCAGAAATAGCACAAGACTGGGTGATATTATCTTATGGATTACTAACGGAGGCTGAACCAATGGTTAGCCCCTCCTCCACCCCGGAAGTGACGTGAACACAGTGGTGCGTTTTGACCCGCACAGGAGGCATGTTCAAGAAGCAGATACAGCAGCAATTTGGAGGAAGTGGGTGACCTATAGGAACCAGAGAGGGAGGAGTCTTGTGATTTCAGCGAAAGTGACATTTGTGAGATGTGCTGATGGTAAACATAAAATGGTTTACGCAGTTAACGTTTTTCAGACTCTGCTTTCCTGTCGTCAGTTGGTTAGGGAACAGAGAGAAAGGTTTTCCATGAATTCTGTGCTTGCTGTTTGCACCGGCCAATAATATGTCATACCACACAGGTCAGCCTACCAAGCTGGAACAGCTAATGAAAAAGATGACGTCTCTGCTGCATGCCTAGAGTCACAGTACTCTCACGACAGGCAATGATTGATGTTGCTGAAAGGAACCACTGATGTCATACGTGATCGTTTTAAAGAGCTAGTAACACTAATTCACCACAGGTACCCTTTAAACTGGAATTGAATAAGAGACCCAGTGAAAAACATTGATATTGAAACTTCTTCAAATTCTTATCATTCTCAGCAGATGCAATACTCCATTCACGCAAGCAATAAATAAATAAATAAATAAAAAACATGGTGGGTTCTGTTGTTTGGCACCAACATTGGCCCTTTTAAGAATTATATTTGCATAAATATATACAGACGCTCCCCGACTTACGTTTTTAATTGGTGCCGAACGCAAGTTGAAAGTGAACGCAAGTTGTTACAGTGACGTATGCCGTGTGACGCAAGACGCTCATACTGTACTATACATCCATAAATACCATTACTGTATCTCATAAAACACCCCTAAATCAATTATTATAAACATAACATTGTAAAATAATATCAAATATATCAAATAATAACATTAATTTCAAATAAGTCACTTATTTATACGGAGTTACTTTACATGAAGCTTAAAACAGCCAATCAACGCTTCCAATATGTGAAGCGCTCAATACCGAAAGTAGTGTACTTGCAAAAGTAGTGTACTTGCTGTGGGTTATACAGACTTCCGGTCTTTCAAGTGCACAAGGGTGCCGTTGAACTCATTTAGAACACAGCCTGCACATATGAATCCCAGCAAAGCAGAGAGTTCTTTCTGTTGTGTCAGTAAGTAAGTAAACTTTATTCAAGAGATACATACAAAGAACAAGTAAAAATCCTAATGAATATTAATATAAAAATAAGTATATACTCTTAGGATTCTGCTAAACGATAATAAATATCTGTAAATGTTCTGTAATTTTTTTTTTGGAAAAAAAACAAACAAAAAAAAAACGTAAAATCGAAAAAAAAACATAAAATGGATGAACGTAAGTCGGGGAGCGTCTGTACACATAAAAGGCAATAATTCAAATAAATCTGATGAAATCTTTGCTTATATAACTCATTGGTTATAATTGTTTACAACTAAAAAAAAACCCGACAGACATCCACTAAGTAAAAATTATTTGCATTAAAATTTTACAAGGATGCAGTGAGTAACTGACATGCCTTTACCTCTGAGACATAAAATAGATTTCTCATTGTGCTTTATCAAGGAAACAATAATCAACAAGCCAAATTTGTGACATTTGTGAATCACTTAGTGAACAATTCATGGCCAGGTCTGGTTGCCGAGGTAACCTTCTCGCATATTTACATTTACAGCATCTGCCAGATGATCTTCTCCTCAACCTGTACAATTGAGCTGTGATAGAACAGTGAAAGAACAGTGGTGATAGTGGGCTTGAACTGCAGACCTTTGGATCAGTAACCCATCGCCTTAATCATTTAATCACCACTGCCCAGGCTGCATGTTTCGCACTTCCGAATGTTTCCGCATGAAACCGTGAGAAATTCACAACTTTAAAGTGTAGATCTGTGAGCAGTATTTAATCAGTTCACTAATAAATAGCTTATACTATACAGTAGGCCCTCGATATGCGCGGGGGTTCAGTTCCGGCCCCTCAGGTGAATGAAGATAATCCGCGAGTTCTGTACCCGGAAGTAAAACCCCATGTATAATATTACATGAACGAATGATCAACCAGAAGTAAAATACTATGTATCTATTACATGTGCTAAAATATGCTTCTTAAACACATTCTATAGACAGTCTTACTCATTAATACAGTATTAATGTCGCAAAATATAGTAATGATTAAGAAAAACTTAAATTTGTACTGTGATATTTAGTAATAAAATATATAAACATTATACAGCATACTTTATATCTATCTATCTATACATACATTATGTATGTTTTCATTTTGTATGTATAATATATTATCCAGTTAAGCTCTATGATGCCACTCAAATGCCGGCTAAGTGTCATCTCTGCTGAAGAAATAAGACTTTCTCCTGAAGAAACAATAGTTTCCTCTGAAGTGCCTGAACTTGAATTCAGTAATCTCATTTACTCCCTATAAACACAAACCGCACGCTCACCTCAATTAAAGCGCACTTATTAAGTCCTTCCCCTTTGAATGTGAGGTGTCTGTTGCAGGTGACACACGAAGCTTGATCTTGCACTTATAAGCCGCGCTTCATCTCACAAGCTCCGTTTGTAACCTGCAAAAACGTGCGAGTTAATTCTCTAGCGCAGAGATAAGCATGCTTGTGTTTATTGAGAGTAGATGAGAATGAAATTCAGGTGTGAGCCATGGAGCAGCTCAGTCACACCCCTCAGCCGGAGCGGACAGTTAGAGTTAGAGAACACAGCCGTCAAAAACAAAGTCCTCCAAAACACAGACCATAACAAAAAGAACAAAAGAACATGAAATGTAATAAATTGGATAAACAAAACAAAACAATAAACATGCAACACCACCATACATAAAATCAGTCACAAACATTCTAAACATTAATTTAGGTACTGTACTGGAATAATGATCGAAAAAGACTTTAATACTAGAGTGCTTTCACATGATTATTTCTCTTCAGGCACTTCAGAGTAAACTGTTGTTTCTTCAGGAAAAAGTCTTATTTCTTCAGAAGAGACATCCAACGTCATTACCTTTTCTAGCGGTTAGCCAGAGAAGACGCACAGCATTTGAATGGCATCATAGAGCTTAACTGGTAATTAAAACACACTAAAAAAAGAGGCTCATTAAAAACTTGTGTGCGAATGAGGGAAAAGGGGCGTGTCATCATCTCAACCAATCAGCAGGAAGGAGGACAGCCATTGGCTGAATTTGAGTGACGTGTCAGTTGCTTGGCAGTCCGCGAATACTCAAACCGTGAGTGCAAAATCGCGAATAGTCAAGGGCCTACTGTACACTATATAGTGATGCAGTGATGGCCCGCCTACATATATATATATATATATATATATATATATATATATATATATATATATATATATATATATACGCTATATAGTGATGCAGTGATGGCCCGGTGATGGAGTGCTGGATTACTGATCCAAAGGTCATGGTTCAAACCTCATTGGCACCAGATTGTCACTGCTGGCCCCCCAGTGCAGCTAACTGGGTTATCAAAGGCCAGCCATGTCTCTCACTATCTGTGGTAAAAGAACCATTGCTGCAGTTTGTACAGAGTAGGAAATTAACTTGCATCAGTGTGTTTCTGCCCTGTGGTAGACTGGCGAGCTGTCCAGGGTATACCCTGCCCTCGCCCACGATCGGCTGGGATGGGCAGCAGCATCCCGGAACCCAAATTAGAATTAATCGGTTCATAAAATTAATGATCATATTTATAATCATTATAATATACTATAATATATAATTAGTTGATTGTAAAAAAAAATAAAAAAAATAAAAATGTTCCTTTAAGAATTAAGCAGCAGTCACACAGAAAACACTGAGTGGCATTTTAATCATTTTGCCACTGAGAACAACATGTGACGTCACCTCGCGTGGGAAATCGATTCACCTCCAAAGTGTCGTCAGCTCCTGTTACCTCGGCAATTACCTCACGTAAACCTCACTTTAAAATATTTCAGAGTGAAACATCGACATAATTCCTACTGCAGCTCTACGAGAGATTTTATTTTATTCGTTACCGGCACTGGCGCATGATCCATTCAGGAATTGTGACACAGCTAAGCCTAACGCCTGAAAATAGTCAAATTACAACCTGCAAATGCAGCCCTTGCAACCAAATAATGCTGTCTAAAATTAATTGTGTTAAAAGTTCATTTCATTCCTGGTCCAGTGATACCAAATTCAGCCGTGTTAATAGAAAAATAACATTTCAATTTCAGACCGAGTTTGTATTGATTTTTTACCAACCTTGATTAGAACGCCATTGTTTTGACACAATCTCAAGTGCACTGCCCCCTGGTTGCAAGGCATCGTCCACGAAATCGGCTCACATGTTGCGTCGATATGACGGACGTGGTCTCAACCATGACCGTATTCAGCAGTGAGTCCTCAGCTTTCCGTACATACCCAGCTTATGAAGGGTATAATTCACAGTTTTTTGTTTTTTTTTAAACTTCATATTTATAAATATCCTCAAGATGATTTTCGGTTCTTTAAAGATCGTTAGAATATAACCCCCATAAACTAGGTACCAGAATTTAGAGATCTTTGTCGAAGTTTAAAATGGAATTTGAATTGTAGCTCAAGAATAAACGCGTGCGACGTGCCAGGCAATTCAACTACGAGTCCCTCCCCTTAAAAAAAAAAGTGTTATTGACTGTCACATGCCAAGATGGCCACCACCATGATGGACATGTCTGAGCAGGAGACCGTCATTTCTGATCTTTTAATTCCATATCTGGGTGAGTAATATATATTTCTACGATCGGAATATAACCTTTATTGTGTATAGAATGTTCTAGTGCGGCTGTTTTGTTAATTTTGCGATAAATACAGACTTTGACTCTGACTTGTTCGGGTCACTCGGCTCGCTGGTTAAACATGAACGGAATCGGCACTTCTGACATCCGGCAGATTTTTATTTAATTTATGGGTTCTAATTTCAAAATCAACAGATAAGACATGTTCTTCAGATGTAAATTAAGACTCCTACTCAGTCTGAGGATATTTAAGAGTGGTTTGATGGAGAAATCTTAACCTACATTATACGATAATGCGTACATTCCTGTCTAAAATCAGCTGCTGTATGTTTACTCCAGGCCACGCCCCCACTCACTCAAGGTAGAATGATCATCATTATCAATAATAAGATTGTTTACACACACTCCCCAACTTACGTTTTAGTTCGGTTCCGGACGGCCGAACGCAAGTTGAAAAAAAAACAAACAAACAAAATAAAAAAAACTAAGTTGTTACTGTACGTTCCAGTGACGTATGACGTTCATACTGTACTATACATCCATAAATACCATTACTGTATCTCATAAAACACCCCTAAATCAATTATTATAAACATAACATTGTAAAATAATATCAACATTGTCAAATAATATCAACATGAATTTAAAATAAATTAAATTCAAGCAAAATAATTCCAAATAGATAAGTTTCCTTATCTGCAGATGCAGCTTCACCACTTACGGCAACATGATGCAAATTTGCCCATCCGTGGCTGGCATTAAAAGTTTCGTCGGCAGCACTTTCTCCTGCCTTGGCCTTAAGGTCTTCAAAAATACATCATGCCTTTTCTTGAATGAGCATAAGGCTCAAAGGCATACGCTGCTGACGCTGATTTTCTAGCCATATGGTTAGCAGTTTCTCCATTTCTTCAATCAGCTTTCCACGTTTCTTACTTATCACCATTGACTCCACCACCACTGAACCTCTAACATGATCTGTGACGCGATCTTTCTGCTTATAAATTGTTCCGATGGTCGACGGAGCCATTTGGAAGGAACATGCAACATTCACACGTTTCTCACCATCATCAATTTTCTTGATAATAGCCATCTTTGTTTCTAAAGTGATGGCTTGCCACTTTTTCAGATTTCCACTAAGCTTAAGCTTCTGACCAACCATATTTGCTAAGGGTTGCAATAGTCCGCAAAACAGTGTAAACACAAAGATAACAGACATGACATCTTAACACACGGGAAACACGCGGAGAACTGAGCAGAAGCAGGGCACGTTCAGTCTGTCGTTTGTAAACAATGCACGCAGCATCATGCGTAAGTAGCGTATTACGTCAGCGTACTACGTAGGTACATCTCATACTACATACAGAGAGCATGCTAAACTCAACTTATATATAAATATATATTTTTTTTTAAAAACGCAAAATCGAAAAATACGTAAAACAAACAAACGTACGCCGGGGAGCATCTGTATTTATACAATCTCTGAAAAAGATTACAATTATTACTTATTACAATACTCTGAATTTTTTATGTATTAGACGTTTCCAACATTTGACCTCCTTCACAGCTAAACCCATGGTAGATAACCTGCAACTGATGCTTCCAATGGATTAAGCAGATCATTTCCACTTTAGAAACAAAAGTTTCAGGCTGTTGGCTTAGTTGGTTGAAGTTCAATGGGATTTTCAAAATTTGACAATTTTCGGCATTTTTGTCAATGTCACCTGTCTGACCCCCTTTTAAACCCCAAACCATGGTAGGTAGTCCAGAACTGATGCTTCCAAAGAATTAATCAGACACTTTTCCCTTGGAAACAAAAGTATTAAGTTATTGACTTGGTTGGTTAAATTTGAAAGAATTTTCAAAGATTGGTCACTTTGGGTCATTTTTTCCACGGCGTAAATTACAGTTTGAGGGACAATAACTTCAAAAGTGAGAAGAACTGGCTTCCATAAAAAATTGGTGTGGTTTAGTCTATGCCATTATCCTAGAAAATAGCATAATTGCACTTTGTAGATGTCTAATTTTGAAAATAAGGGAATCTAAAAATGTCCCCTGTGCACTACCATGATTTGGAAAAAAAAATGCATTTTGAAACGGCTTTCACTATGAAACCGATGAGCTGAGAGGCCTGAAACTCCACAATGCAGAACTAGGTTGTAGAATTGAGTGAGAAATGGCATTAAGTGTTTGTTGCAAGTAGTAATTCTTGTCTCACAGTCTCCCCAAAACTGCTCCAAATGATGTCCGAGCCAGGGGCCTGAAGCGGGGGTAACAGAACAGGCTCTCTCTCGGAAACCGTTCAAGATAATTGCGTGAAGTTCGGACCGGTGATTTGTAATGGTAAACACAACAACCAGAACCCAAAACCATCCATTTATGATGACTTTCATTTTTTCGTGCCAGTACCAAATTTTATATTCTTCCAATTTACATAAAAATAAATATCTTATTATTATTATTATTATTACTTATTCATTTTCTCAACCGCTTAATCCTATTTACGGTCACAGGGAGGCTGGTGCCCATCCCAACCAACTCCGGGCGATGGCAGAGTACACCCTGGACGTCTCGGCAGGCTATCGCGGGGCAGAAACACGCTGACGACTATGCGGCTACTCTTGTTGAAAGTCAGCAATGGTTCTTTTACATGAACCTCACACCATAGACAGTAAGAGACATAGCCAGCCTTTGATAACCCACTTAGTGCACTGGGGGGACAGTGATAACCCGGTGAGAGTGGGGCTTGAACACCCAAACTTAAGATCAGTAATTCAGCATCTTTACCTCCAGGCCACCACTGCCCCTTATTATGACTATTACTGCATAGCAAGTATAGGACGAAGACTGTTGTGCATCACGAAACAGGAAGTATTGAACACATTGAAATTTCACCTCACCCTAAATGCCGACCGTTTTTAAAAATTGTGGACTCAAGCACAGCATTATTATCTTTATTAAATTTCTGCATGCTGTCAAAAAAGCACTCAAATCACTTAAGAAAATTTCCCCTCTCATCTCTCATTTCGATGCCGATCAGTGACTTGCGTGGTCGTTCGTTGCTGATTGGTCACTGTGTGAATACAGCTTTAGACCGTTTTTTTCCCCACATAACTCAACTTTATTGAGTTGCTATAGAAACCAGACTAGCGCTGAGTTAACCATGCCACCTGTAATGTATTTAAATGGTCAGAACCTGATATATTTTCAAGAAATTGAATACACTAGTCTTCTTTTCTTTTCGGATTTTCCCTTTTCTCAGGGGTCGCCACAGAGAATCATCTGATTCGCAAGTTTTGATTTGGCAGAGGTTTTTACGTCAGATGCCCTTTCTGTCACAACCCTTTTAGCAAGGGACAGAAACACGCTGACGGCTTTGCAGCTACTCTTTACGAAAGTCAGCAATGGTTCTTTTACATGCCTCTCACCATAGACAGTGACAGACATGGCCCGCCTTTGATAACCCAGTTAGCTGCACTGGGGGGGACAGTGACAACCATGTGGGGACTCGAATCCCCAACCTTAGGATCAGCGATCCAGCGCCCTACCACTAGACCACCACTGCCGCCAAATTGAATACACTAGTAAAATGCTGAATTCCTTACAATTCAGAGGAAAGAATAAATGTCACTCCGCCCCCTCTGATCAGATATAGCGAATAGCCTGCTCAGACAAAGCCCCGCTCGGCTACAAGCACATATTCCATCAAAATGTCATGTACGACCTGTTTCATTTTATATCCACAAATTTTTTTTTAATATAATAATGTCTGGGTTACTCTTTTTTTTTTTGTTTACACATTTAGTTCCAAGCTGTATAGGGTGATGTCGCTGTTACCTGAAGTCAGGTATGCCTACAGAGGTGCTGATTCCTGCACCTGAGTGCACCACCATGTACTGCGAATCTCTGATCAACTGAGCCAAAGTCTCCACTTTAACCCACAGCTCGTTCGGCTCATCGAACACCTGCAGCGTGACAGAGGAAGCAATGAAACAAGTCGTGTTAACACCGTGATTCTGTTGACTCAAACTTACATTGTTTTAGTAACACGAAAACATTACCCGTGTTTATCACATTAGAATTTAAAAAAAAAAAAAAAAAAAAAAGGTCCAGTTTACTGTCAGGTCAGTATCAACTGAATGGAAACAGGGGGCACTGTTGTTTTGGATCCCCTAAAATCCACAATCAGTTCCTTGGTCTTGGTCACATTAGGCTGCAGATGATTCTGCTCATACCATGTGATGAAGGAATCCACTGCAGCTCAATACAGTGGTACCTCACCTTATGATATTCCCAACAAATGAAAAATCCAGGTTACGAAAAACATTTTCCTAAAATTTTTGTCTCTGGATACGAAACAAGTTCACGTTACGAAAGTGCCATCTCAAAAATTCAAACGATGCACAAGTTGCTCTCCCACTGACTATCTCCCAACATCCCGCCCCGCTGTCCTCCCATTGGATATATCCCAACATCCCGCCCCACTGGCCTCCCATTGGCTATCTCCCAAAACCCCACCTCGCTGGCCTCCCATTGGCTAGGAGGGATGATGCAGCTCCCTCCCATTGGCTAGGAGGGATGACGCAGCTCCCTCCCATTGGCTATTATGGAGCTGTATCTCCATAATACCCATGATGCTTTTCGTGTAAAGGACAGAGTTACTGTTGTTTCATGAGTTTTTGGAGTGTGCTCATTGCAACTTTATTTTTTGGCTCAGGCTTTTAACCTTGCATAAACATTTGTAATATTATAACTCTGTTAAAAAGACATGGTCAACACGAAGTAAGCACCTTAAAAGGTATGCTTTTATAATTTTTAAAGGGTTTAGGGGGTAGTATTGGGGGCATTGGAACGAAACACGCGTTTTACATGCAAAATGCAGTTCTACTTACGAAAAATCCAGGTTACTAAACTGCATCTGGAACGGATTAACTTCATAAGGTGACGTACCACTGCATTCTGTCTCATCACCTCCACTGATACATCAGACTACAGCGGAGTCATCAGAAAACCTCTGAAGATGGCAAGTCCCTGTGCAGTAGCTGAAGTCAGTTGTGTAGAGGGTGAAAAGGAAAGGGGAGGGGATGGTCCATTGTGGTGCTCGTGTTGCTGACCACCATCTCCTGACGAGTTCGGAAGCTGCTGTGCAGTAGTCACAGTGTCGAATCGGTAAAAGAACATATTCAGCTCGTTGGCCCGGTCCTCACCGCCCTCAGCATCTCTGCTGATAGATGGCCTGAAACCAGTGATGGTCTCCATACCACTCCAAACCTCTCTCATGTTGTTCTGATGTCGTCTTCACTCCAGCTTTCTCCTGTAACTATCCTTCGCCTCTCTGATCTCGACTAATGTACTTTAAATGACACTCGTGTTGAACAACGCCAGATTACCAAATTATGAGGTCAACACATGTTTAAGTTTTCCTCTGGCGTGTTTGAGCTGGCCACAAGCACAAGGTTTTCTATGATTTTTTTTTTTTTTTTTTGAGGCATCATAACTTGGGTTTTTGTTTAGCTTGATTTCCCTCCATTCTCCTTCATGCACATCATCCATCACAAATATATTTGGCCTTAAAATTTAAAGGGTGAGGGCAGTGGTGTAGTGGATAGCATGCTGGGCTCATGAGCCCATGATCTCAGGGTTGTGTGTTCGAATCTCAGTTAGACCCCCACTGTGCAAAGAACCCTGAGCAAGGTCTTAACCACAAGTGTGCCTCTGTTCACCCAGCAGTATAAATGGGTAGTAAGGTAAAGTCCTTTGGGCTTTTTACACCCGAGCCTAGCGGCTCATCAGGCCGGTGCTTATCCCCAGTTTCTGTAGCATGAAACTACCAGGAGTTCAGATTTCTCCTGGATGGGACACTAGTCCATCGTGGGTTACCTTCCCAGTATATTTTTACTGGTACCCATTTCCTGCTGGACTTGTGGTTAAGAACCTTGCCTAGTGGTCTTAGTACAGTGGGGGTCTACCTAGGATTTGAACACACACCCTCCTGACCATGAGCCCAGCACCCAAACCACTATGCCACCAGCCCCAGTATAAATGGGTCCCAGTTAAAAAAAAATACTGGGAGAATAACCTGCGATGGACCAGCGTTCCATCCAAGAAGACTTGAACTCCTCAAAACCGGAAATAAGCCCCGCCCTGATGAGTCACTCGGCTCAGGAAGTGAAAAAAAAAACCCAACAGACTACTTTACCTTACTTCAAATTTAAAAGGTTTCCCTCAACTACCTCATGTTTTCTCTCCTATTAGTGAAATAAAGACAGTTCAGCTTGCTACATCGAAAAATGTACAAATTCCTCCAGGATGAATATTCTCAGTAGTGACACTGAAGCATTCAGCAGCTCGTGACGAGGGAAGATGTGACCAAATTAGGAATAAAAACATTAAATGTGTTGATGTAAATTTTCTACCATAAAAGTCCCCGTAGTTTAGGTGCTAGTAGGAAATGGAAAATATGTTAGAAGAACATTGATAGAAAATCCCTGCAGAAATTTTGAATATTTGGTACATTCCACTTTCAACAGTTGAGTTAAAATTATTAAATAATAATTGGCACTACAATAATATGGTGGATAATATGTTACTTTCTGTAGCAGCAGGCAAACAATAATAAACAACGCAGCCAGGATTATTATTATTATTATTACTGTATTATTCTTTTTTAAAAAAAAAAACTGTACGAGTATCAAGGCAAATGAACTAAAAGCTTCTAATCAAAAAATGATGGTTATTATTAGCGTCCTGTTTATTGTTGATACTGTAATAATCTAAAACAGTATTATGCAATCATTAATGATCAAACATTTATGTTTTCATGTTGAGTATGTATTTAATAAGACCTGATTCTCTTATGCGTCTTGTATTTATTTTATAAATAAATATTTATTTTACTGTACGGCTAGCTATCACTGCGGTCGTCTGTTGTGTTCTCGAAAATAACAACCATATTTGTATCTAAACAACACACTGGTTAAAATATTACCTTACTTATTTCAAGAAGCTCAACAATTTGCTAATGGAGGAAAAAAGAAATTAGGGACAAATAACAAATTATCTCTGTAGTCCATAATCTAAAGTGCACTACAATACCCCAGAATGCAGTTTTTGCACCCTATGTAGTGCACTATAGTCCTTCAGAGAGCTATTTGAGATTTAGCCGACAGTCGCTAAGCTAAAATGCTTAAAAAACAAAACAAAGGTACCTCTGGAAGTCCACAGATGCCTTTATCCGCGTAGGGAGATAACCCAGCGGCATAATTGACAGACATGGCCGGGTGTAAATAATTTTTGAATTTACGTGTCGTCAATAAAAACAAGCAAAATCACAAATTAACGGCTCTTATTTGTAAACAGGGTGCAGGGTTTTTACATGCTCCAGCTCGGAGTGTGTCGGTCTCCTTCCTTACGTCACACGCAATTTGCGTAAAACGTCACTAGCCTGGGCTTCGTCTTGATACCACAAAAAGACATTAATTTTATTTATCCTTTGTATCCGAATAACATTTGTAAACAATTTAAAATAAAATTTATATTTAATCATCCAAACTTTATTGAATGTTACTCCTGAATATAAATGTTTCGTCTCATTGTTCCGTTTTAAAACTTTTTTTTTTTAAATGTCTGGATTTTTTTTCAACTGGGTCCTAAAGCCCGACCAGTTTATTACCTGTAAAAGCCATGGATTAATTAATAAAATCATGCAGGGCAGTGGTGGCCTGGTGGTAAAAGGTGCTGAGTCACTGATCCTATGGTTGGGGCTTCGAATTCCACCCTTCACAAAGTTGTCACTCCCTCCCCTCCCCCGGTGCACTAACTGGGCTATCAAAGACCAGTCATGTCTCTCACTGTCTATGGCGTGAGGTTGATGTAAAAGAGCCATTGCTGACTTTTGTCAAGAGTAGCTGCATCGCCGTCAGCGTATTTCCACCCTGTGATGGCCTGGCGAGCTGTCTAGGGTGTGCTCTGCCCTTGCCCGGAGTCGGCTGGGAATTCGGATTAAAATTCATTATTTCACTCATTTGATTCTGGGGCCCATTTTTGCCAACTGAAGTACACCCTGAACAACTCATCAAACTATTGTAGGGTCGACAATCTAATGTGTGTGTCTATGGACTGTTGGAAGGGATCAGAGTACTAGACAGAAGCTTATGCAAGCCCGAGAGGAACATGCAAACTCCAATCATTCAAGATCGGTACTCGAACCCATCACCTTACTTGCTGT
>CM045743.1:6931439-6938939 GCA_024760905.1 Plotosus lineatus
GACCGACAGAGAGATACAGAGAGTGAGAGAGAGGGAGACAGTGAGAGACAGACAGAGAGAGAGAGAGAGAGAGAGAGAGAGACAGAGAGAGATAGCCAGAGACAGCCAGAGACAGCCAGAGAGAGACAGAGAGACAGACAGAGAGAGAGAGACAGAGAGGGAGACAGAGAGAGAGAGAGAGCGAGAGAGAGAGAGAGACAGACAGAGAGAGAGACAGCCAGAGACAGCCAGAGACAGAGAGAGAGAGAGAGAGAGAGAGAGAGAGAGACAGACAGAGAGAGAGAGAGACAGAGAGGGAGACAGAGAGGGAGACAGAGAGAGACAGAGAGAGAGACAGAGAGACAGACAGAGAGATACAGAGAGAGCGAGAGAGAGGGAGACAAAGAGAGACAATGCAGTACGTAATATATAACAAATGCCTTGTAGGACGGGACTGTATTCTTCAATCTGATTGGTCAGGTGTTCATAGTAAAGTGTTTTTTTTTTTTTCAAGTACTCTATTGTTTCCATAGTAACAACTCAGTCACTGAAGCTTGTTTGGTGGACAAAGCACATAATCTACGAATATTCATAACCAGATTTTCAAACTCTACTGTAATTTAGCCAAGAAGAACTTCTAATAATAGATACTGTGAGGAAGAGAAAAAGGAGAAGTGGGCGGAGGGGCAGCAGTTTATAGAGCCTGTGATGTCAGTGAGATCAAGAATTAACAAAAGCACTCATGGAGTGCAAACCTGCACCAAGTTCAGTAAACCCATACGATAACAAATATTTCAAAAATTGTCCTATCTTACAATGTTCAACTGTCTGTCTTCCTTTCGGCTTTTTCCCTTTTACTCGGGAGTCGCCACAGCGAATCATCTGATTCGCACGTTTTGATTTGGCAGAGATTTTTTACGTCGGATGTCCTTCCTGTCACAACCATTTTTAGCAAGGGACAGAAACACGCTGATGACTTTGCAGCTACTCTTTACGAAAGTCAGCAATGGTTCTTTTACATCAACCTCTCACCATAGACAGTGAGAGACATGGCCCGCCTTTGATAACCCAGTTAGCCGCACTGGGGGGGGACAGTGACAACACTGTGGAGAGTGGGACTCGAACCCCCAACCTTTGGATCAGCGATCCAGCACCCTATACCACTAGACCGCCACTGCCCTACGATCTCAAAAAAAAATTTTGGAATTTGATCCGGATCGTCCCTAAAATTGAATGTTGTCTTCCATGTTCAAAGCCCCGCCTCTAGTAGGAATCTCATTCAAATCTACAAACAACATTTTGCGTAATACTCCAAACAAACACACAAACCAAGGGTAAATATGAGCTCCTCGGCAGAAGTAAGTCGTGTCAAGGACATGACAGAGATGTCACACTGAAGGAAACCACAAATGGGATAAAAAGTATAATGTGTCGAATTAATAAAAACAATAAACAAAACAATACTCACTCACTCACTGAAATGCATAATCTTATTTGGGTAATGAGGAGGTTCGAACTTAGCTCAGCTGACATTGGGCAAAGGCAGAGTACACACTGAACACCTTGCCAGACCATCATAATCACAGGGCCAACACACACACACACACACACACACACACACACGGCCAATTTGGAACAGCCAGTGGCCTAATCTGTGTGAAGTTAGACTGTTAGAGGAAACCGGAGTACCTGGAGGAAACCCATACAGGCGCGAGGAGAACAACACAAACTCAACCCAGAGCCACTCCAAGCTTGGGACCTTCTTGCTCTGAGGCGGACAAGTTAACCTCTGCGTCAGAATACGGCGATCGACTTTATTCGTTACTTCTTACAGCTGTCCTTTTTGGACTTGTTACACTTGTTTAAAGGGTAAGTGGCGTCAGGGTGCTGGGGTGATGATCAGGAGGTTGTGTGTTCGAATCCCAGTTCGACCCCCACTGTGCTAAGACCCCTGGGCAAAGTCTTAACCACAAGTGTGCCTCTGTTCACCCAGCAGTATAAATGGGTCATAAGGTAGTCAGTTGGGCTTTTTACACCCGAGCCTAGTGGCTCATCAGGCCGGTGCTTATCCGCGGTTTCCGTAGCGTGAAGCGACCAGGAGTTCAACTCCTCCTGGATGGGACGCTAACAGGTTACCTTCCCAGTGTATTTTTACTGGTACCCATTTATACTGCTGTGTGAACAGAGGCACACTTGTGGTTAACACCTTACCCAGGGGTCTTAGCACAGTGGGGGGTTTAATTGGGATTTGAACACACACCCTCCTGATCATGAGCACAGCACCCTAACCACTATGCCACCGGCTCCACTTCTTTCTGCTGTAGTACGAATTTAAAGAATCAAGACCATGTGGTGAAGATAGTAAATCCTATAAATGACCCCCAACCCCAAATCCCTGTTACACAAAAGACATGAAAGGTCTGAAAGTGCATCAGTGGGGGCAGCAGAACGGTTAGAATATCTTCGTCGCACTGAGAAGGTTTTGGGTTCGAGTCCTAATGTGGGCTTTTTGTATGCTCTTCTTGTGCTTGTATGAGTTTGCTGTGGGTCCAAGTTGCCCCCAGGTGTTAGTGTGAATTCAAATGGCTGTGTGTGCTGTCGTATGACGAACTGGCGAGCAGTTCATGGTGCACCTCGTCTTCCAGAGTCAGTGACCCGAGAAGAATTAAGTGGTTCGGTGAATGAATAAATGAATGAATGAATGAATGAAAGAACGTGCATCATCGTCAACATTCAGAAAATGTTTCATTGGGATCGTCGGATATAATAATGATTCTAGCTGGTATCAGTCCAATGCAATATTTACGACGGGATTCCGACAAATAGTGATTAATATGGCTGTTGCGAATCCATATTCAATATTTAAATAATTGTTTATGTTGCCAGAAGTAAAGAGTATTAGTTTTGTGCACGAAAGGAAACGGAGAGTGATGAATAGGTGCGGAATAAGTGGCACATTCTTGCTGTTTACTGAAAACCGGCGCCGAACGTAGCACAGCCGCTATTCCCTGGTTCTCCATGCTCGATTTACTTTTCGCTATGATTTAACCATAACTCATCATTCGCTCTCGGTCTGAATTACTCTCTCTCTCTCTCTCTCTCTCTCTCTCTCTCTCTCTCTCTCTCTCTCTCTCTGTCTCTCTCTCTCTCCCACTCACTCCCCTGCTCTTTCTATCCATTTATGAGCATTTGACTTGGGTAAGAGGTCATTTCTAACACACTATCTTCGTATCCGAAAGCATCTCTCTTCAATCCATCATTCAGTATTGCATTAGCAGTGCTCAGGGTTCAGGTACTGGTCGAGGACGAGAGCGTCCATCATCCAGAAGTAATCGTGTGCTCAGGGATTCAAAGAGCCGCTTCTACATATTGTAATAAGCAACAGGATTCTCTCCTGAAAGATGAAATGCATCAGCGAGACGTGACAAGAGCTCGCGCCTATTCACACAAGTGTTCACATGGAAGAATACGTTGGGCAAGGCTAAAATTTATTATGCATTAAATTTCCATTTCATTCGCATGCATTAGATGTTGGGAGGCCACTACAGCGGGATCTGGTGTGGAATGGAACTGTAGAAACAGGAGCAAGCGTTCATTTCTGATATATCGTGCAGTAGCGATTACAGTCCGGTCGACGGTGGCATAACCAGGGTCCCTGTCAGTTCCAGTGAAAGAGGTGGGGCTTCTGGGTTTGCCGGTCCTTCAGAAGGACGCATAGCCTCTGTGTCTTGTCATTTCCGGTGAAAGAGAGGTGTCCTCCGCGCCAGGCCGTATTGTGGATGTGATGTCTCCTGACACTGTTATTCTGCATCGCAATACAACCAAAACAAAAACAGAAGGGATAGGCGTGGCCTCCGGGGCGCAAAGAATAAGGTGTGTCTTTTGTTCACGTGAGTCCTCAATGAAAAAAGACATGGTTCCTGTGCCTGTCGGTGTAAGCCAAAGAGAAATGGACTTTCTATTTAATGGTCCCCGTAAAAAAAAAGACATGTCCTATGTGCCTATCAGGCACTTGGAGGAGGGTCCTAAAAAGGAAAGCGTGGCGTCTGTGCTGATTAGTCTCAACGAAGGAGAAAAGTCCATTGTTCCTGCAAGTTCAAGTGGAGAGGGACAATCGTCCGTTTCGGTTTCCTCGCTTCGAGAAAGGCATCCTGTCAGTCCCTGCAAAGTGGGAGTGTGATCTGTCAGGCTGTTTGAAAGAGAAGAGACATCTGTGCCTGTTAGTCTTTTGATCCGAGATCCACTGTGCCTGTCAGTCCGAGACAAGTGGGAGAGTTGCCTATGCTCCTCAATCCTGGAGTAGCCAAAGTGTCTTCTCTGTCCCTCAGTCCCTTTAAAAGAGACGTCACTGGTAATTGTCAGTCCTAGAGAAGTGGAAGTGTCATCCATGTCTGTCAGTCCTTTTGAAAAAGGGTATGTCCACTGTGCCTGCCAGTCATAGTAAAATGGGAGTGTCATTTATGTCTTTCTGTCTCTTTAAAAGTGACCTACAATGTGCCTGTCAGACCGAGAGAGATGGGGTGTCATCTATGCCTGTCAGTCCCGGTAAAGGAGAGTGTCCCCCATGTCCGTGCCTCCCTTTGAAAGAGACGTATCTTTTTCGTGCTTTTTTTTTTTTTTGTCAGTCTTAGCAAAGAGGAGTGTCATTAGTGCCCGTCAGTCTCTTTTCAAGAGATGTGGGCTTTGTGTTTGTCAGTCTCAGAAGACCTTCATGCCTTATGCCTATAAGCCCCAAAGAGAAGATATGCTATCTATGTCTGTCAGCCAAGGTGAAAGTATGGCTTCTGAGTCTGTCAGTTTCAGTGGAGAAAGCAGGGCCTGTCTGATAGTCAATCCTGTTGAAGGATGGCCTCTGTACCCATCACTGCCAGCAAAGGATACATGTCTTGTGTGCCTGTCAGTCTAAGTGGTAGAGGGATGTCTCCTGAGATTGTCATTGCCAGTTAAGAAAGCGTGACATTCTCTGTGTGTGTGTGTGGATTTTTTTTTTTTTGGCCTAATAAAGGCGTCGCCCATGTGCCTTGCAGGTCTTGTACATGCACGGTCAATCCTGTGCCTCCTAGTTTTGGTAAACAAATTACAGTGGTACCTCACCTTACGAAATTAATCCGTTCCAGAGCCTTTTTCTTAACCTGGAGTTTCATAAATTGAACCATATTATACGTGTAAAATGTGGGATTCGTTCCAAGGCCCCTAATACTACCCCCTAAACCCTTTAAAAATTATAAAGCATACCTTTTAAGACCTCCTTCTGCTTCAATATCGTACCGATGGTAGATGGATTTTGGCCATATTCCTATGTGATATCACATGCCACGAGTCCGCTTCTTCTTTTCACTCGCACCGGAAATCACACACACATGTGTGTGTGTGTGTGTGTGTGTGTGTGTGTGTGTGTGTGTGTGTGTGTGTGTGTGTGCATGTGTTGACCATGTCTTCTTAGCAGAGTTATAATCTTTCAAATGTTTATGGAAGGTTAAAAGCCTGAGTCAAAAAATAAAGTTGCAATGACTCAAAAAACTCATGAAACAACAGTAACACGAAAAGCATTCTGGGAGATGCAGCTCCATAATAGCCAATGGATGGGAGCTGCGTCATCCCTCCTAGCCAATGGGAGGCCAGCAGAGCGGGATGTTGGGAAATAGCCAATGGGAGGGAGCTGCGTCATGCCTCGTAGCCAATGGGTGGCCAGCAGGGTGGGATGTTGGGAGATAGTCAATGGCAAAGCAGCTTGTGCATTGTTTGAATGTTTGAATGGCGCGTTTGAATGTTTAAATGGCTCATTTGGCGCATTTTGTAGGAGAACTTGTTTCGTGTACAGAGACAAAAAATTTTGCAAAATGTTTCTTGTAACCTGGATTTTTCGTTTGCTGAGACTATCGTAAGGTGAGGTACCACTGTATAGTCTTTGTGCCTGCAGAATAACATAAAGTGAAGGTGGTGTGACTGGTTAGGATGGTCAATTCTCAAGGGGGCGCTGGTCAAGGCCTCCTGTTCACTAACACCATGGAGAAGGAATGGCCTTTCTTTGTTTAAAGATCTTTTTACATCGTCTACAAATAGTTTTTTTTTTTTATTATTATTATCAGGCTGTGTTTCTAGGAAACTCATTACAACAAATAGTGTTCCAAGTAAAATATTCAAGTCATCAAAATGTGAGGTGCTCTTTGTAATGTAATGTATTGATTTATGGATACTGGATGTTTTCTTGCAAGCTGTGTCAGAAAAGCGAGTAAAATGAACATCAAATTGTTAAACTGTTTGCATAATACTGAATTACATCCTATTGCATCATATCGTGTCGCATCACATCGAATTGAATTGGTCGGCTCTTCCAGATTTATCTTTCATACATCAGATTGATTATTATGTATCACAATGTGCATCGCATCATCTCAGAAGCGTAGATACACCCCATGGGCGATAAATCTTCTGCGCCGAACCCAGCCTGCAGTTTGCAGTGATTTGAAAATGGGATTTGTCAGGGTTCATCTTCAGTGTGTGAACGTCTCCATATTCAACAAACCTCACAGCTGGAAACAACTGTACTGTATTCTTCACATGCTGATGGTTTTGCCTTTTAAACGTGATCCTTTAATAAAGGAAACTCGTCTGTTGCCCAAACAACCTGATAAGGATTTTAATTTTAATTGAAGGCCACTGATCACGTTAAGTGACTGTTTCATTAACACCTGTAAAACTATTTCAAACAACCTGATAGGGCTTCATAAGTGAGTATAAATAAATAGGTTTCTGGAGGAGAACAAAGGTTTTTCTGCTCTGACAAACTCAAATAGATTCATTTGCATGTAAATTTGGGGGTCGTCAAACCGCTAACCCAATTTTCTTCCAATTTAGTTGTTGCAAATTTCCACTCCATTATCTAGGTCTCCGCCTACTGTATAACAGCTACTGGTGCCACACAATAAGGACTAATACATGCTTCTTTATGCACACATCAAGCCAGATTGCAGGAGAATACAGTACTTCCTGCCACTGTGGGTGAGAATGTTTACGATTGGCTGGCATTTCAACACAAGATGTACTGCTTGTAAATTCACCGGTCATTTCCATTGTCCACTATGGTTGTGAGTCGTGGACACTTCTCACCAACAGTGAGAGAAGAATTCCGGCAATTAAGTCCAAATGCCTGTGGGAAGGATCCCGTATCTCTTACTTGGAGCATAAGACCAATGACTTTGTATGGAGCATGATCAAAAGTGTCGTGGGCTCACAGGAACCGCTCCTCACCACAGTCAAGCAACTCAAGATGGCGTGGTTTGGCCATATCTCCAGGCATGACAGCCTCTTCAAGGCCATCATTCGAGGCACGGTCGAGGGTGGACACAGGTGGTAACGGCAACAGAAGAGCTGGATCGACAACCTGAAAGAATGGATGGGAATGACCATGTTGGAGTTCCTGGTAGCCATCGCCAGCACACCAGCCTGGAGGAGGATGTCTGCTTCAGCACTGACGACTTTCAAAGTCGAGGGTTTGAACAAATCAATGTTCATCCATTC
>CM045743.1:6943939-6953939 GCA_024760905.1 Plotosus lineatus
TGGTGTGTGTGAGAGAGGAAGTAAGCGAGAGCGTGTGATTTCTGGCTGGAGTAAGCAGAGTCCGTGCCGATTTGCCCTTGATCCCCGACTGACACGCTGCTCCAGACCAGTGCAGCCTCACTGAGCTCAGAGCCCTCTGCTGCCTGCTGGACTCACACAACCAGACTTTAATCCATGACCTTTCCACAAGAATGCCAACTTTCGCATTTGGAAATCAGATATGCTGGTAAAGGAAGCGTTAACTTGGACAAGACGGAGTCGTTGATATGCTGCTGCTAAGATATGGTGCGCTTCTCAGGGGGGTGATCACGCCAGAGGTGCGAGAGAAAAGCAACGGACGCAAAATGCTTTGTTTTCTTCGATTTTTGAAATTCCTGTCAAGATGTTTGGCGACATGCGCGGGAATATCTTGCAGGTTAAATATGTACATCGGTGAAAAAGTTTTGAGAATGTTCTGCAACAATTTGTGACTGATATGCGAGTAATTTTTGGATGTTTGGAGGAAACAAAAAAGGCTAATCTTCAGGCGTGAATGTTTGCTTTTTATTCTCGCGTTATTAGCAAAAACAAAATGCTAATAAGGCTGCATGGTGGCACAGTTGTTAACATGTCCGCCTCACAGCAAAAAAGCCTGGGTTTGATTCCCAGCCTGTGTGGAGTTTGCATGTTCTCCCCGTGCATGCGTGGGCCTCATCAGGGTTCTCCGGTTTCCTCCCACAGTCCAAAAGCATGCACAGTAGGCTAATTGTCTGTTGAAAATTGCCCCTATGTGTGAGTGGGAGTATGAACGGTTGTGGAAGTGGCCCAGAGATGCCCTAGCGATCTGTCTAGGGTGTACTCCACCCTCACCCGGCTGACTCGGCTGACATGGGCACCAGGCTCCCTGTGACCCTAATTAGGGTTAAGCGGCTCAGGAAATGAATAAACGAATGAATGAAAATGCGAATCAAATACAAATGATGGCAAAATAGACACAATATGGTGGATGCCAACCAGTCAGAAAGTTTACACATGGACGTCTCTAGCTTGTCACGTTTTCTTGTGAACCGAAAACGACAACTCTTCAACCTTCTCACGACATAATGTTTACTGTTTCAGAAGAGTTTGAGTATCATCTGGGTCACATTTTGCTGATTGGCTGTTCCAGATTGCCCCTAGATGTGAGTGTGTGTAGTTATGTAGGTCCTGGGATGGTCTGGCGAACTGTTCAGGGTGTAGCCTGGTTTCATACGGTGTCGGCTGAGATTTTCGCACCGCGACGATAATAGATGTGAACAGTTCGGTATATGAGGGAGTGAGAGGGTGTCTGTGGTCCGTTTGTAAACTGAACTCTATTATAAAAGAATTTTAACATGCGTGCTTTAATGCGGCAGGAGATCATCTAGTAAAGCTGCTGCAATTACGTGGCCTGGCATCGGCACTGTTACTGACACACAGATCATTCTAACAGCCACTTTCACCCCCACACACTCTTTGGCAGAATGAAAGTAAAAGGGATAAAAACATCAAGATTGATTCATTCCAACGCTATAGGAAATCATTGCTGGACGGTTGGTGTGGGGGCCAGGAGAGGTGGGCGGAAGCAGAGTTGGTGAAAAGAGGTCAATAAAGTCTTGACCCATGCACACCAGGAACCTCTCTTGGTTCCAAACCTCCAGAGGATGCATTCATATAGAGCAGCTTTGATTGACAGCTCTGATCAATTTATCCATCCATCCAGGAGGGCCCTTTTCACACCCTCTCCTCCGCCAGTATCACATCCAGGGTCGGTGTGACCTCGTTGGAGCTGTAAGTCAGGATCAGCAGGATCTCTGTGAGCCCCTCGAGTGAGCTGAATTTTTAACGGCTTTATCTACCAGGCTGTTTTTACCGCCAGGGCTGAACAGACAAAGAGATTTCAGGATTTGGGATGAAGGACCAAAGCATCTTTAGCCTTGGCACACATTGAGGGTGTAAGAAAATATGAAAACATTATTCACATACCATATACGATGTAATAAGTGCCCTGATCCAATAAGGCCCCCACCCCAGTGTTTTTGATCTTACGTTTAATAACCGCCCATGTGTACTGGGAGCAAAATGATAGATCAAACTTACCAATTTTATTGGGTCAGTCTCTGAAACAGTAAAATGAGGCGTTCACTGCCAGTAAAAGTGAGTTTACACGGTATTCCAAGACCCCCTGCCACTTTGGAATGTCTATAATGTTCATCAGTAACAACACATTTGATTGTTCCACCGTGCTTTAAAAAGCAGGAAAATATTTTGCTGGGTTCTCTTGGTAAATGTCCAACAATCGGTGGACCATTAGAAACTACTACAGCAAAACTATGGGATGCTCTGAATGAATAGAGCGATGAGCCAGATATGGCCCTATCAGAAAGTGATGAGGATTTTTCACTCGATTCTCCTGCTCAATAATTTCATACATTTAAAGACATTCCTGGCCATGTGCTTTGTGCCATGTGCTAAAGTTGACCTTTGTGTTGATTGGTTCAAAGTGCCATGTGCTAAAGTTGACATTCATGTTGATTGGCTCGATTTTACATAGAGGGGAAATGTTTAAAGAAACAGCACCAGGAGGGAAAATTAAAGGTTTTTTTTTTTAAATTTATGCTGTTTTCTGTTTATTTTCAGCTTTCATGTAAGTAGTTTGGTTGATACCAGAAAATTAATAACGCAAATACCAGTAAAACTCTTTTATTGTCCTGTTATTATTCATGTTTTCCACCTTGATGGTAATAAGCACTTACCGTTCCACTCCGCTGGTAACCATTTTAATAAGCACTCACCCACTCCAATGTTTTAAGCGCCCTGGGCGCTTATCACATCGTTTATGGTAAGTAAGGCCGGGCAGTGGTGGCCTAGTGGTAAAGGGCACGGAGTCACTGATCCTAAGGTTAGGGGTTCAAGTCCCACTCTCCACAAGGTTGTCACTGTCCCCCCAGTGCAGCTAACCGGGTTATCAAAGGCCAGCCATGTCTCTCACTGTCTATGGTGAGAGGTTCATGTAAAAGAACCATTGCTGACTTTCGTAAAGAGTAGCGGCAAAGCCGTCAGTGTGTTTCCAACCTGTTATGGCCTGGTGAGCTGTCCAGGGTGTACTCTGCCCTCGCCCGGAGTCGGCTGGGATGGGCACCAGCCTCCCCATGACCTTAATTAGGATTATGTGGTTACAGAAAAATTAACTGATCTGAACATAATTAAGGTGGCTCAGTGGAGTAGTCGTTAGAAGAAGGTCCTCGGTTCGTGTCCCGGGCTCAGGTGTTTCTGTGTGGAGTTTACATGTTGTGCCTGTAGTTGCATGGGTTTCCTCCGGGTGCTCTGGTTTCCTCCCACAGTCCAAAGACATGCACGTTGGCTGTTCCAAATTGTCCCTAGATGTGAGTGTGGAAGGATGACTGTATTTTGGCTGTGTGATGGTCTGCGAGCTGTTCAACGTGTACCCTGCCTGCACCTATTGTTGGCTGAAATAGGCTCCATGATCCCTGCGAAGCAAATAGAATTAAATAGTTTAGCAGAGGGATGGATATGAATTAAAGGCGCAGTGTTCATGTTCTCGAACATTCGCCATCAGCCAAGATCTTACGCACTACAGAAAAGAAGGCGTGCAGTGAGGAACAAAGGAAGAAAGGAGTGAACGAGGGAAGAAAAGCAGGAACCTAGGAAGGAAGGACAGAAGGCAGGAAGACAGGAAGAAACAAAGGAAGGAAGGAAGTGAGAAAGAAAGGAGGCAGAGAGAAACGAAAACAGGAAGGATGGACAGAACTCAGGAAGACATGAAGGAATGAAGGCAAAAAGGGGGGGGAGTAGGAAGGAAGGGAGAAAGAAAGAAAGGAAGTAAGAAAGGAATGAAGGAAGAAAGGAAGGCAGAGGTAAACAAATCAAGGAAGGACGAAAGGACAGAAGCTAGGAAGACAGGAAGGAATGAAGGCAGAAAAAGGAAGGCAGGAAGGAACAAAGGTGAGAAGAAGGGAGGTAGAAAAATAAAGGAAGGAAGGAAGGAAATGGGACAAAAAGCAGGCAGAAAGAAATGAAAGGAAGCATGACAACAAGAGCAATGACAAGAAGAAGGGAAGGAAAGAAGAAAGGAAGGTAGGAAGGATGGACAGAAGGCAGGAAGACAGGAAAGAACAAAGGCAGAAAATGAAAGGTGGGAAGAAATGCAGGAAGGAAGGAAGGTAGGACGATTTGGGCCACACCGACTTTTGGTGCTGATCGAGGTGCTGGTGCTCCACCGAGAGCCACGCCAGCTCTGACGGAGAAATATGCAGGTGTTTGTATTGACTTTGCATTAAAGCTCCACTGGTGACTCATCCACACACATTTCTCCAATTTTCTCCAGGCGTTCATGCAGCACTATGATCAGAGCCGGTCAAACATCAAACCTCCTATTGCTATTCCACTCCTCCGCTTTCTCACCCTTTATTTATTGATATTCTCCCCCCGCCCCCCTTCTGTCTCATCACATTTTTTCTTTTCAACCTGCCTCAACTCACTCGGGTGTAATTAAGATGGAAGGAGAAGAGAACATTATATACACGATGTCGTCTTTCTTCTTCTTGCTTCATTTTTATATGTTAATAAATGAATTATTTAAAGCTCTCTCTCTCTCTCTCTCTCTCTCTCTCTCTCTCTCTCTCTCTCTCTCTCTGTATGTGTGTGTGTGTGTGTGTGTGTGTGTTCATTCCGCTGTATGAATACGTATAGAATACATTACTCCTCTTTCCATACAAGTAGCTCCATAGCCATAAGCATGTTGCTGCCCTGCGATGGCCTGGTGAGCTGTCCAGGGTGTACTCTGCCCTCGCCCTGAGTCGGTTGAGATGGGCGCCAGCCTTCCCGTGACCCTAAGTAGGATTAAGCGGTTCAGAAAATGAATGATGAATACACTATATTACGCCTTTGATATTCCCTAAAAACATGCCTTTAAATTTTAATCATTTAAAATATTAAGTACTCCGACGCACTTGAATATTAATGAGCTCATAACTGTGTATCTGTCGACGGACAGAATTGGAATGCAATGAAAAAAAAAATCATAAGGGGCGACTACTAATGGCGGTATTAGCAAAACTTTTCTCTCAGTCAGTCATTTCTTGAACAGCTTAATCCTATAACTAGGGTCGCGGGAAGGCTGGCGCCCATCTCAACCGACTCAGGGCGAGGGCAGAGTACACCCTGGACAGCTCACCAGGCCATCGCAGGGCATCTCAGCTGACACTGGGTAAAGGCGGGGTTTACCCTGACCAGACCATCACATAGCTAATGCAAACACATTACCATACCCACCTAGATCTACCCACACCTAGAGCCAATCCAGAATCCAAGAAGTCTAATGTACATGTCTTTGGACTGTAGGAGGAAACCAAAGTACCCTGAGGAAAGCCACACAAACACAAGGAAAACATACAAACTCCACCTAGCAACACCTTTGCTAGGCACAGGCATCGAACCCAAGACCTTCTTACTGTAAGGCAGGCATGCTAACTACAAAGCAACGATGCCGTCCTAGAATTATTATTCATTCATTCATTTTCTGAACCGCTTAATCCTAATTAGGGTCGCGGGGAGGCTGGTGCCCATCTCAGCTGACTCTGAGTGAGAGCGGGGTACACCCTGGATTGCTCACCAGGCCATCACTCATACAACTATTCATACTCACACTCACACCTAGGGTTGATTTGGAACAGCCAATTAAGCTACTCTGCATGTTTTTGGACTGTGGGAGGAAACCAGAGAACCCTGAAGAAACCCACGCAAGCACGGGGAGAACATGCAAACTCCACACAGAAACACATGAGCTGGGAATCGAACCCAGGACCTTCTTGCTGTGAGGTGGATGTGCTAATCACTACCCTACCGTGCCACCTTTCGCATTATTATTATTATTATTATTATTATTATTATTATTTTAATAATAATAGTGATGTTTCTCAGAAGGTGTTCCAGGATCTTGAGCTTTGTCGCTTTAAAAAAAGTCCAACATTCTCAACCAACACTGGGTGAAGGCAGGGTTAAACCCAAACAGCTCACCAGACCATTGCAAGGCAATACACACACAGCTATTCACACTTACCGCTAGGGGCAATTTGGAACAGGCACTTTGCCTTATGTCAGTGCTTCTCAAATAGTGGGGTGTGCCCGTATGATGCCAGGGGGTGATGCCGGGGGAAGGGGGTATGACCCTGGGAACATAGTGTACGAGAATTAAATCTGATTGCACCTCCACTCCACTAGTTGGCAGTGGTGCTCTCATTGTCTTGCTATGGTGTAGCGGTTTTTCGCACAAGTAAACGATATGAAGCGCAGTAAACAACCCCTCAAGAAACAACACAGAAAAATTTCTAACAGGAACGAAGAGAAAGGTGGAGAGAGACGAAGATATTAAGACATAAAGAAGTTGAATGAGTTTAAATAAGGATGTATTTTTTTAATTTCAGACACAGTGGTGCACTTTAAATCTTTTCTAATACAGATTAAAAAACAATGTTCATGAAGTTTTTCTTTATTGTAAGTTGAACTATATTTCTTTCTTTTTTGTTTGTAATGTGAATAAAGATACAATGTTATGCAGACGTGTACTAATAACAATTTTATAGACAAATACGTAATACTATTGATAGTCACTCGCAGGGCGATGGGGGGGCACGAAATGCTTTTTTCTTCCTAGAGGGGGCGCCACAGAAAATCATTGAGAAGCACTGCCTTATGTGCATGTGTTTGGACTGTGGGAAGAAACTAACGTACCCTGAGGAAACACGTACCAGCACATCGTTGTGTGCAAACTACATACAAAAACACCGTCACCAAGCCCGGGACTCGAACCCAGGACCTTCCTGTTCTGAGGCAGACATACTGATCACTACACCGCTGTGCCACCCTCTGACAAAATCAGCTTGAGATTTATGCAAAATAAAGTGAAACGATTATTTGAAGGAAAAATGCAGTCAGTGTTTGAACACTTTTGTTTTTGTTTTTGTTATTTAATAAAGTCCTGGTGCACACATTCACTTCAAATTTACTCACGTAATATCTTCTGACACTGTAGTTACTAATGTAAACACAGATCTAAATGGAGATATGATTATAAAACGAAATTGATGGGGTGGAAAAAGTATTCGGACACAATGTTAACGAGCCATTGTTGGAAATAACAGCTTTGAGACGTCAGGCAAATTAGGTTTCACAGCATCATGGGTCAGTCGTGATAATAATTCCTCGGTTTCAAATCAATTTCAGTTCCTCAAGTGTACGGGCTACATTTACACTGAGATTCTGTCTCAGGAGGAGAGAGCGTCTGCCTGGAGTGTAATTTCGGTTAAGGTGCATCCACACAGGAAGCAATGAGCGAAAAGCCGCCATGCAAAGTTGATGAATGTGATGGAAATCAGAAATTAATATTTATAGTAATCCTGCATGAGCTATGAATAAAACATGTGATCTTAGAAAGAAATACGGTGTACCACTATGAAACAATCACCACTGTGCCACGAGATAAGCAAACAAAGAACTTTCACTGAGACACCTGCTAATCAGGGGACTTTACGGTCAGGGAACATTCCACAAAGGAGGCGTTCGGTAATACCCCCATTTCACTGGACTATGGCATGCAAGGATCGTAGCGGAAAGGCGTGGAACTCAGTCTACAGAAGAGCTTCGGCATTTTTACATGGAAAATGGGTGAAAATCCTACGGAAAAGTGGAAATTCTTACACTCTTGGAACGTTCACAGTATGTGCGGAACAGGTCCGGCAAAGTACACCAAAGTGACCCCACGGAACACTCACGGAATTTTTTTTACGTGAACGTGCTTTTGAACATTTTCAAAAGCACGTTCATGGAAAATTTTGGGCTGCCGGAAGCATACGGAAGTGCAGGAAGACTTGAGAAATAAGTATGGAATCACTCCGAATGACACGGAAGATGAGGGAATAATTGCGGAACGTTTGCGGATGACATTTTTGCTTCCGTTTTCTGTCGTGCGCCGGTGAAATGGGGGTATTTATGGGAGGTTTTATTGGACAATGTTACAGGTCCGGTAGCCGATATAGAGTAATTTTTGGGACGGATAAGTTGGAACTTGACGTTAGTATTTTGGAGTTAAAAGGACTTGTTGGAGAACATGAGGGGCAATCACAAAAAGAATAATCAAGGTAAAAACAAAAGCCACTGAGATTTAGACATTGAATTTGCATAACTGGAGGAATTAACGGAACCATCTTATCCAACAATAGCAGAGTCACAGTCTAGTGTATAATAACATTATGCCCATCAATCTCTTCTCAGTGGCAGGAGCAGGTGCAGGACAGTCAGAGCAATGCTAAAGGCCGGCTTGGGTGGACTGATTGTTCTTGGGGTGGATTGGATTCTTTGTTCATAACACTTGGGAAAATATCCAGGCCAAAAATGCATGCAAAAAAGACAGTGTGGATAAAAACCTTGGCATATTGATAACAGCAGAAAATCATGATGAAATATTGTTGTTCGTCCTTCGAGGTCGAAGATGACCATGACTTCATATCAGATCGATGATCTGCGGTATGGGTGAAGTCATGACTTGTGCTTGATTTGGATTTAAACGAGGGAGAGTCACGCAGATCGTCAGCCTCACTCTCTCTCTCTCTCGTTCCGGTCTATCCGAGTCCATTGGCACGACATATAGTTGAGATGGCTGGAGATGGGTCAGGATGCGGTGGATGGCCGGCGGTGTCCTGCGTGTCTCACTGTGCCCTGCTTGCAATCCATGATGCTTTGCTGGGTCTGCTTTTTGTCCGCTGAACCGATTTGGTGGTTTCTTGGTTATAAGAGAAAAGGGCTGTTCAAAAGGATGTACAGTGGTACCTCACCTTATGATAGTCCCAGCAAATGAAAAATCCAGGTTACGAAAAACATTTTACAAAATTTTTTGTCTCTGTATACGAAACAAGTTCTCCTTACGAAACGCGTCAAACGCGCCATTCAAACATTCAAACGTGCCATTCAAAAATTAAAACGCGCCATTCAAACATTCAAACGTGCCATTCAAAAATTAAAACGCGCCATTCAAACATTCAAACAATGCACGAGTTGCTCTCCCATTGACTATCTCCCAACATCCCACTCCGCTGGCCTACCATTGGCTAGGAGGGATGATGCAGCTTCCTCCAATTGGCTATTTCTAAACATCCCGCCCCGCTGGCCTCCCAATGGCTATGAGGGATGGCGCAGCTCCCTTGAGCAGTAGCTTGTTTCATGAGTTTTTCGAGTGTGCTCATAGCAATTTTATTTTTTGGCTCAGGCTTTTAATCTTGCATAAACATTTGTAAGATCATAACTCTGATAAGAAGACATGGTCAACACGAAGTAAGTACCTGAAAAGGTATGCTTTTATCATTTTTAAAGGGTAGTATTGGGGGCCTTGGAACCAATCACACGTTTTACATGTAAAATGTGGTTGAAATTACGAAAAGCCCAGGTTACGAAACCACTTCCGGAACGGATTAATTTCGTAAATCGAGCTACCACTGTAGATGATTGAAAGTTTATTTTGATTATTGATCATATGTGAGAAGATGGTGGCACAGTGGCGTCGTGGTTAGCAAATTCGCCTCACGGCAAGAAGGTCCTGGGTTTGATTCCCAGTTCGGGGGTTTCTGTGTGGAGTTTGCATGTTCTCCCAGTGTTTGCGTGGGTTTCCTCTGGGGACTCCAGTTTCATCCCGCAGTCCAAAAACATTACAGTACCAGAACAGTAGGTTAATTGGCTGTTTTTTGCCCCCTAGGTATGAATGGTTCTAAGAGTGTTGGTCCCATGATGGCCTGACGGGCTGTCCAGGGTGATCTGAGTTCTGAGAAACGCCAATAGGATGAGCGATGAGAGGAATACAATGTAGACGTGTACATAGTTCAACGAAGCTGAACTTTATTGTGATGCAAGCCGTGTGACGAACAATCGTATACAGTTGATTGACAGATGCCACCAGCCACTGAATCCACGAAACTTTTCTGAAGGAACAGAA
>CM045743.1:6958939-6971439 GCA_024760905.1 Plotosus lineatus
CTTACCCCGTGTGTATACCGCAGCCCGATGTCTGTGATCACTGAGAATTGTGATGAGTATCAGGGGTTATGGGATCGAATAGTGATGGTCTTGAGGGAACTTGGTGGGATCGTGACGAATGTCAAATTTTTGCGGTGATTATGTTGAAGGAGCCTGGGAATCATAGTAGAGTTTACCAGAGCATAACAGATATCGATGCGCCATCATAGATCATTGATGAACTTAGAAATGCCATTCTTTCAACTTTCATTTCTTGGATGTACCTTACCTCCTTCTTCTACCCCAATCATACTCCAACCAGGCTCATAAATATTGGCGCTCTACACTTTTTGTATTACAGAGATCACCGACATTGTGCCTCAATGTAAACGCAGGGTTAGACTCCACTGCATTCATTCATCTGATATAATCGCATGTGTTCAGGATTAGTTTGTGAAACATTACAGTATGAAGCTACTTCTACAAATGATGCTAAAACACTTTAGCACTTTTAGTCTGTTGGGGTTATACACGCGAGCCTACTGGCTCTTCAGGGCCGGCACTTATCCCGGGTTTCTGCAGCATGAAACAACCAGGAGTTCAACTCCTCTTGGATGGGATGTAAGTACAGTAAAACCTCCGCTGACGAACGCTTAAGCTCACGAACTTTTCGCCTCAAGAACATTAAATTTGCGAGCATATTGTCTCTGCTGACGAACTAGTTTTCGGCGGACGAATCAAACCACGCGGTCGAACGGCGCCACGGTGGCGGCCACGAGAAGCTGATGCACGCTCACGGCGTCACAGTTCGTCACCCCCTTTCTTTGAATGCGGAAGTGGTTTGTGTTTGATAGACATTTTGGACCATATTGAGTGTACTTTTGCTATTATGGGACCGAAAAAGACCCCACCACAGGCGGAGATCATTGAAAAACACGAACGAGGTGTGCGTTTGTGTGACTCAGCGTCCCAGTACCAGTACGCTAAGTCTACCATTGCTCCCATCCTTAAGAACAAGGAAGCTATTAAGGGTGCGTGTGTGGCTATGCGTGTTTCCAAACAGTAGGCGTTTCCAAACTCTCCTTCCAAACAGTAAGTCCCTCCCTCCCTCCTCCTCCCACTCCATTCCATCAAGCCATCAACTACCATCACAAAGGTAAATAAAACGACTTTATTATACAGTACAGTTTATTTCTTTAATTACAATACAATAGCACATTTATTATACATCAAATAAGGTATATTTTTGTGTAGTTTTAAGGCTTATTTAGTAGAAAATTATGTTTTATGGGGACCTGGGAACGGATTATTCTCATTTTAATGGTTTCTTATGGGAAATAAATGTTCGGAAGACGAACTTTTCGCCTCACACACAATTTCTGGGAACCAATTATGTTCGTGAGCAGAGGTATCACTGTACATGGAAGGTTATCTTCCCAGTATTTTTACTGGTAACCATTTATACTGCTTGATGGACAGAGGCTCACTTGTGGTGAAGACCTTTCCCAGGAGTCTAACGGGAACTCTACGTGGCAGGATGGGGCTCTAATGTGTGATTCAAACCCACAATCTCTTGATCATGACCCCAGCACCCTACCCACTACACCACCAGCCCCATGTAAAAATGGAAGCCCAACGTTAAAGGGAAATGAAAGACAAGATTTCTGATCCCTCCTGGTACACATATACAGTATTTTCATTATTTGGTTGTTTTTACTTACAGTTTCAAAGTAAATTGCAATCTGCTAAAATCGGTTTGATATTTTTCATTAGCCAGTGTGAAAAGGTTCCTGTTACACTCTTGCAAGGATGTTAAGTCACAAGAGTCCCACAGTTCATACGACAACACACACTTATGCAAGCTTTTATTTGGCTTTGGTTTAATTCCCTTTTTAGTCTGTGCAGAAGCGTAGCAAATGTTCCTGGGCTCAGAATCATCTAGCCCAGGGGTGTCAAACTCGTGCCACAAAGGGCCATGTGGCTGCAGGTTTTTGTTTCAACCAAGCATCAGCACACCTGACTTGGCTCATTCAAACAACTGTGAAGAGTCTTCAGGCATTTGATTGGTCAGTCTCTGGACAGAGCACACAGACTGGCCAATCAAATGCCTGAAGACTCTTATCAGTTGTTTGAATGAGCCATGTCAGGTGTTCTGCTGCTTGGCTGAAACAAAAACCTGCAGCTACATGGCCCTTTGTGGCACGAGTTTGATACCCCTGATCTAGACAGATCACCACACAGTGGAAACGTGTATTGTGGTCTGATAAATCAGTATTTCAGTGTTTATTTGAAAATAAAAAATGACTGCCATGTTCTCTGGGCCAAAGACGGTCCAGATTATTACCAGCAGCAAGTCCAAATCCAGGCTCTATCATGGTATTGGATTGTATCAATAGCCTTGACAAAGGTACCGTACACTTCTGTGGTACCAGCAGTAATGCAGAAGAATACACTAGGATTTTGTAGTTTGTTCATCACGCCCATGCAACACCAATCAAGAATCAAATGCAAAAAGCAAAAATAATGCAAAACCTCATTTAGCACACATTACAAAGATCCACTATCTCCGGGTTGTCACCGTCCCCTGGGTGCCGCTATCCGGGTCATCAAAGGCGGGCCATGTCTCTCACTGTCTATGGTGTGAGGTTCATGTTAAAGAACCATTACTAATTTTCATCAAGGGTAGCTGCATAGCCGTCAGCGTATTTCTGCCCTGCGATGGCCTCGCAAACTGCTCAGGGTGTACTGTGCACTCGCTCAGAGTCGACTGAGATGGGCCCCAGTTTTCCTGTGACCCTAATTAGGATTAATTGCTTCAGGAAATGAATGAATAGTTGTCATAATAATAATAATAATAATAATAATAATAATAATAGGGCAGTGGTGGTCTAGTGGTATAGGGCGCTGGATTGCTGATCCAAAGGTTGGGGGTTCTATTCCCACTCTCCACAAGGTTGTCACTGTCCTCCCCAGTGCAGCTAACTGGGTTATCAAAGGCCGGCCGTGTCTGTCACTGTCTATGGTGTGAGGCATGTAAAAGAACCATTGCTGACTTTCAACAAGAGTAGGCTGCAAAGCCGTCGGCGTGTTTCCGCCCTGCGATGGTCTATCGAGCTGTCCAGGGTGTACTCTTCCCTCGCCCGAAGTTGGCTGGGATGCGCACCAGCCTCCACTTGACCCTAATTAGAATTAAGCGGTTACAGAAAATGAACTGAACTGAATAATAATAATAATAATAATAATAATAATAATAATGCAGTACTATCTCACAATGTGAAAGAATCCTTTCAAAAATTCCTGAATACAGAATCATTTGCAAAATTTTCTGGACTTTTCCTTGTTCAAAGCTCCACCTGTGGGAAAAATATCATGACGTAATCCGACAAAAAAAACAAACAAAACAAACAAAAAACAAACGTACACACTGAAAGGTAAACCTAACCTCCTTGATGGAGGAAATAATAATAAAAATAGAAATAATCCTCTCTGGGTGTGTGTGTGTGTGTGTGTGTGTGTGTGTGTGTGTGTGTGAGAGAGAGAGAGAGAGAGAGTGAACATCTTGGATTGTTGTGTGAGGCCATGTACACACAATGTGCTGTCATGAGCAGGGATAAGGGTGTGTGTGTGTTCATACACTCCCACAGGGTACATCCCTGCCACCACACCAGCTGCCTCTGAGAGCCAGAGCAAGAGAAAAAGAAAGAGAGCAAGAGACACAGAAAGCGATAGACAGACAAAAGGGGGGAAAAGATGGTAAATAAGGTAGCAGAAGATTTATGTTAAGGTTTTAAACATTAATCTTGTGGCCACATAAAAACGTAGAGAAAACCTATAAGCATGCAAATGCATTCAGGTGTGACCTTTTGTGACCTACACATGCACTCTCGGAGCAGGAATAAATATAAAGTCTATCGTTTTTCTGCATTTTAATGTGTTTCCGGTTGTAGCTACTCACTGTGGTGTGTGTGTGTGTGTGTGTGTGTGTGTGTGTGTGTGTGTGTGTGTTTGGGGTGGGTCAGGCAAAAAATGAGAGTGATGAAGACATATTTTTAGGTCTGTTAGCCTATTTTGGGTGGAGGCCCAGGGGCGGGGGTGGAGGTGGTGGTGATGGGGAGGGGCTGGATGATAGTGCGCGAGTGTATTCAGTGAACTTGCACTCCTACACAAGCACAGTGCGCTTCTGAATAGATATAAAACACGCTATGTTATAAAAGTGCTTATGTATCGGGAGGCACGCAGCACAATCCAGAAAATTTTGGGTGGGGCCCCCCCCCCCCCCCCCCCCCTCACGTATCCCTAGGTTTCCCTCTACTCAGAAGGACTTCCTAGCCAATCAGGTTGACCCTTTAGGCCAAGTGCACTCGTTTGCCGAACTGCGTAAGTCTATCAGTCTCGCAGTAAAGCTGGAGCCTATCTCAGCCGACACTGGGTGATGGTGGAGTACACCCTGAACAGCTCGGATTGTGGCAGGAAACTGGGATACCCAGAAGAAAACAACACAAACAAAGGAAAAACATCACAAAGCAACGCCAAACACAAACGCCCTGTCCGAGCTCAAGACCCTGAAAAGAGTACCTTCCTCGTGTTGTGACGACCACGACGCAGCCATGCCACCCCTGACTGCGCTCTGATGTTGCTCATTTCCCTCTAACCTCACATTCTGAAGTGTTTCATTTCCTTCCTCCATTTATAGATGTAAGTAGGTTGGAAAGTATTGGATTGTCGCAGGAAATGAGAGTGACGGCACAGACGTCGGCTCTGAACTAAACAAAGAGACCGAGAGAGAAAATGAAAGCTGGGTCATGGTGAAAGAACACAGGAGTGATGAGGGAGAGGAGGAGAAGAGCGAGAGGAAGCTCGGAAGAGAAGGTTCGAGATAAGGATGAACAGGGAGTAAGGAAGGGAAATAGATGGAATATGCAAATATACAAACAGCAGTCAACAGGGTCATGGCTATGACTTCAGGCTGGTGTGTGTGTGTGTGTGTGTGTGTGTGTGTGTGTGTGTGTGTGTCCTCTGAAAGCACATGAGGGTAACATCTCTTAAATATCTTCCTCAAGGAAACATGACTGAGAACTGGGGTCGGCCAAAAACCTGAGAGCAAAAAACAGCAAGACACACACACACACACACACACACACACACACACACACACACACACACACACACACACACACACACACACCGACCGCAAGACATCACAGTACTCATTCTGCATTCATACAAGATATTAATGGACATGTGGGATACAAGCTCATTGTGTTTTCGTCTGGAATGAAACAGTGTGGAGACTGAAAGCAGACAGGCGGGTCAAAGGTCACTCCCTATGGATGGATTCACAGCGACAGCACCTTTAGTATATTCTTGACCTTTTAACCCTTTATGTCATTTATTTTACCTTCCTGCAAACTAAACCCAATAGAAATCCTTACATTTTTTTTTTTTAATTATAGCGACAGATTAGGGAAGTAGCAGTGAGGAAAACGTACACGTGCTCTTAATTTGTATTCCACGTATAAGCTCAGTGATGGACATGGATCTGCTGGATCGTGATTATCCTCCTCCAGCATCTCCTCAGCGCTGACGTCTTCAGGAGTCCGCTATTTGGTAAAAGATACCGTTAGCCGCGATGGTTTAACCAAGGCAGCAATTAGATTCTCATATGTTCTGACGGAGATGCGGGGATGGAACACCTGCGTGAGGATACCTGTTGACCCTTGAGAGGCAAAAAAAAAATGTATTTACCCTGATGTAACCCTGGTTATGAGGAGATCATAGCTTTAGCAAGTACATTGGTTAGTATCGTTCATTACTCATTCATTAATCACAAAATGCTTAATCTTATTACAGTTGCAGGGACACTGGAACCTATCTCAGCCTGTAGACCATGAACAGCTTGCCAGGCTATTGGGCCATCACACACACAACCATTCGTGCCCAGGGGCAATTTAAAACTGCTAACTCGCCTAATGTGCATTTCTTTGGACTCATTCATTCATTTTCTGTAACCGCTTAATCCTAATTAGGGTCAACGGGAGGCTGGCGCCCATCCCAGCCGACTCTGGACGAGGGCAGGGTACATCCTGAACGGCTCGCCAGGATATCACAGTGCAGAAACACGCTGACGGCTTTCTTGATGAAAGTCAGCAATGGTTCTTTTACATGAACCTCTCACCACAGGCAGTGAGAGACATGGCCCGCCTTTCACAACACAGTTAGCTGCACTGGGGGGGGGGGGGGGGGGGGGGGCGGGGGGACGGGACGGGACGGACCAATGACAACCTGTTGAGAGTGGGGCTCGAACCCCCAACCTTAGGATCAGTGATCCAACACCTTTACCACCAGGCCGCCACTGCCCGCATTTTTTTGGAGTGTAGGAAGAAACTGGAGTTCCCTGAGGAAACCCATGCATGCATGGGACGAACATTCAAACTCCTCACGGACTGAGCTGAGCCTTGGGACTCGAACCCAAGACTTTGTCGATGTGCTAACCACTACGCCACCTACAGAATCCTGAAATACCATTAAAAAAAGCTGGTGTTTATGGAATCTTTTATTTATTTAAAAAACAAACAAACAAACAAACAAACAAACAAACAAAAAGTAGATCCGCTGCTCCTCCGCATTGAGAGGGGCCAGTTGAGGTGGCTCAGGCATCTGGTCAGAATGCCCCCCGGACGCCTCCCTGGTGTGGTGTTTCAGGCATGTCCAACCGGGAATGGACCCCGGGGTCGACCTAGAACACGCTGGAGGGACTATGTCTCTCGGCTTGTCTGGGACCGTCTCGGTGTCCCCCCGGGAGAGTTGGAGGAAGTGGCTCGGGAGAGGGACGTCTGGACCTCTTTGCTTAGGTTGCTGCCCCCGCGACCCGACCCTGGACTAAGAGGAAGATGATGATGATGATGATGATGATGATGATGATGATGATGATGAACAAACAAAAAAACACACGAAGCCACCCCCCCCAGCACGCGTGCACACACACACACACACACACACACACACACACACACACACACACACACACACACACACACACACACACACACACATTTTTTTTAATCCTTATGTCATTGTGTTTTTATTGATACACCACTTTCCCACCTCAGTCAAGCGTAACAGACATTTAGATGAGTGGAACTCCCAGTTGTAGCCGATATCCCTTATATGGCAATATGTGGTGTAATTACTACAATACAACTACGAAATATGGCAGAGCACCAGGAGACCAGTATGCCGTGCGGAACCAATTGCTGTGGTTCACTATAAAGATCTCACACATAATTACACCAATAAGCAACATACAGCAGCAGCAGCTCATTGGCCTCTACCAATACAATTACAACACATATAATTATTACTTATTCATTGTGAGGGCATGTTAGGGTTGCTGGAGCCGGATTGCACCCTGAACAGCTCGCCAGACCATCTCCAACAAACACAACCATGAATACTAACACTAGTGGCAATTTAGAACGGCTAATTAGCTTAATGTTAGGGGCAGTGGTGGTCTAAGTGGTATAGGGCGCTGGATCGCTGATCCAAAGGTTGGGGGTTCGAGTCCCACTCTCCACAGGGTTGTCACTGTCCCCCCCAGTGCAGCTAACTGGGTTATCAAAGGCGGGCCATGTCTCTCACTGACTATGGTGATGTAAAAGAACCATTGCTGACTTTCGTAAAGAGTAGCTGCAAAGTCGTCAGCGTGTTTCTGTCCCTTGCTAAAAAGGGTTGTGACAGGAAGGGCATCCGACGTAAAAACCTCTGCCAAATCAAAACATGCGAATCAGATGATTCGCTGTGGCGACTCCCGAGTAAAAGGGAAAAAGCCGCAAGGAAGACAGACATAGAGAATTAGCTTAATGTTCCCATCTCTGGGCTGTGGGAGGAGACCGGAGTATCTGGAGGAAACCCACACAAGCACGGGGAGAACTTGCAAACTCCGCACAGAAACCCCGAGGACTCGAACCCAAGACATTCTTGCTGTGAGGAGGGCGTGGTAACCACTACACCACTGTGCCGCCCTTATATGGAAAACATGACAATAAAAATATACTTAACATGAGTGTGAGCTCCAGAGTGCTCTGTGGAGCACTGCAGCTCTCCAGCCACAAGTGTGTGTGTGCGTGTGTGTGCGTGCGTGTGCGTGTGTGTGTGTGTGTGTGTGTGTGTGTGTGTGTATGTGTGTGTGTGTTTTATCTACCGATGATTCTGTCTTTGTGCACACATGTCTACGCCTTATCTATCTAAGGCTGTGTTCGTGTGTGTGTGTGTGTGTGTGTGAGAGAGAGAGAGAGAGAGAGAGAGAGAGAGAGAGAGAGAGAGAAAGAGAGCGAGAGAGAGAGAGAGAGAGAGAGAGAGAGAGAGAGAGAGAGAGAGAGAGAGAGAGAGATATCTGTTCACTCGTCTCCTGATTCTTCAGCATGGTACAGCCCGAGGGATCTATAGTTGCTATAGTAACCCAGGCAAGCCTGTTATCAGCTAAGTGTAATGAAAGAAAACTCAATTCCGGCTTTAGTGCCACACACACACACACACACACACACACACACACACACACACACACACACACACACACACACACACACACACACACACACACTTCCCTGAAGCCACAGTAAAATGTAAGGCCATGCTGGCATTTGCTTCAGTTTCCAGCTTAGCCATCCACTTTAAGTGTGGAATAGAAAAGTAGAAGAAGTAACACTGATGAGTCTCGTTATATTCAGGAAAACCCGTGGACGAGCTTATATAACACGTATCAGACGACATTATAACCTTTACTGTGGAGATGTTTCTCATCTGTAGAGTTCGTTTGTATCTATTATTCTGCTTGACCGTTCATGCTTTCCGGACCACCAGGGTCAGGTATTGATGGTAAACTCTTTCAGAAGCTAAGCGCTACATGAATCTTGAACCCACTCATTTCCTGCTCTCAGCTACATTTAGATGGCGCATGTTTGTGAACAGGAAGTTTCGCGCTGTAGAGCAAATGTGTTTAAATAACAACACTTTGTGTTTATTTATTTAGCATCTAGAGAAACCTTATATCTGAAATTCCTGCATAGCTGTCATGTGAATGAATCACAGGTGGCACTTCCAAGTTTCAGATCAAGTTCATTTCTTGATGAGAAGATGCTAATTCATAGCTTTTAGCATTTTGAGATAAAACTTTACAATGAAATGAAAGGAAAACCTTCCTATCTCCCCTGCCATGCAAAAACGTATATTTTTGAAATTGCAATCAACTAAAATCTGGTTGATATTTAGCATTAGCCAGTTTAAAAAGATTACAACAATAAGGCAAGTTAGTGGCAATACTAACAGTATACAGATATTAAACTAACAACTTCTGAATAAAAGAAAACTGGACATAAATACACAGAGTAAGAGCTTCTGCTCACGTACCTCGGATGGATATTGGTTCATTCACACGAATGAATGGTAAAAGCTCGCGTTATTCATATGCAAATCACATTGTGAATCATATGCAACTTTTCCGAGCACAATATTGACCACCCGTGCGTGTATTTATTAGTTTGTGGGTTTTTTCTTCACAAAGAAGCTTGTAGTAGCCACAGGCATGCCAGTGTAAAACAGGAAACTTACCTGACCATTGAGAGGAACCCTTTGATTTCTGTAAGATTTTTTGCACCTATCCACTGACAAAATAGTTGCAGGAATCCAAAGCCTAAACAGTGGTAGCCCGATGGTAAGGTGCTGGATTACTGATCCCAAGTTCAGGGGTTTAAGCCCCACTATCATAGTGTTGTCGCCGCTGTCCCCCCCAATGCAGCTAATTGGGTTATCAAAGGCCGGCCATGTCTCTCACTGTCCATGGTGCTAGGTTCATGGAAAAGAACCATTGCCGACTTGCAAAGAGTAGCAGCATAGCCATTAGCATGTTTCTGTCCTGCGATGACCTGGGGAAATGGCCAGGGTGTACTCTGCCCTCACCCAGAGGTGGTTGAGATGGGCGTCAGCCTCTGCGTGACCCTGATTATGATTAAGCGGCTCAAAAGATGAACGAATGAACCCAAAAACCTGTTGGCCTACATCTACTCTCGTGTTTGCAGTCAGTGCTAGATAATGCACAATATATGCAAACCGTACACTCGGCCATGGCGGGAATTTAATAACTCTGTCTTCTGAAGGCTGTAAGAGTCAATTCTGTCACACAAAGCTATTTTCTCACAGTATCTCTGCTGTGCAGCTCCAGGTCACGTGCAAAAATAAAGCTCGAGGTCCACTGCGCTCGTGGTGGTTAACTTACTGTGTGGCTTCCAGCATGGTAGACAGTCTTCACATGACTATATCGCCATCCATCTATTGTGCGTTTTAATGTACAATGATGTGTATGATATATGCATGTTTTTATTTACTTTGGATTTAATTTGCTTTTAATATAGTACCAAGGAAAATAAATCTTTAGAACCGTGTTTTTTTTTTTGTTTTTTTTTCTTATTGAGCAAATAATACTGTTTATATCAGCGTGTCTTGCACTTTTGTTGTTAGAAATGGTTCTAGTTGAATGTCAGACAAAAATACTCGATATGCTGATGCGGTGGTGTAGCGGTTAGCACGTCTGCCTTGTAGAAAAAAAATGCTGGGTTCAAATCATGGGCTTGGCTCGAGTGTTTCTTTGTCGGGTTTAGATATTCTCCTTGTCCCGGAGTGGACTTCCTCCAGGTACTGTGGTTTCCTCCCAAAATCCAAAGACATGCACATTCAGCGAATAAGCCGTTCAGCTCAGCTGTAAGTGTGTGCGTGTGTGTGTGTGTGTGTGTGTGTGTGTGTGATGGCCAAGTGACATATTGATGAGCTGTTCAGGGTATACTCTGCCATTGTCCAGAATTGGCTGAGATAGGCACTAGCCTTATCTTGTTTTAGGGTTAAGCAGCTTTAAAAATTAATTACTTAATTTCAAATTAGAAAGTGGTGGCCTGGTGGTAAAGGTGCTGGATCACTGATACTAAGGTTGGGGGTTCAAGCCCCATTCTCCACAGGTTGTCAAATCCTAGCCCCCTCCCCCCAGTGCAGCTAACTGGGTTATCAAAGGCCGGCCATGTCTCTCACTGTCTATGGTGGGAGGTTCATGTAAAAGAACCATTGCTGACCTTCGACAAGAGGAGATGCATAGCCGCAGCATGTTTCTGCCCCGTGATGGCCTGGTGAGCTGTCAAGAGCTCTGCCCTTGCCCAGAGTCAGCTGGGATGGGCGCCAGCCTCCCTGCGACCCTAATTAGGATTAAGCGGTTACAAAAAAATGAATGAATGGATGAATAATTTCAAATTAATAAACAAATATCTTACTTAAGTGGGTTTTTTTTGGTTTATAGTATTTCCATTTAGTGTATACGAAAACAATTTGCGTCTCAGGCTCACTGTATACCGCTCCATCTCAGGAATTATTCAGTGACACCCACTTCACCTTCGGTTTATAATTGTTAGTTATAGCTCAGTGAAAGAGAAAACTGTGGTGAGACTATAGTTTTAAAACCTTATTTGGACAACCTATTAGCATAGTGTATACTTTCAAGTGTTTTATAATTAGTTAGGCTTTAACCAGGCTGAGAAGTTGGATCGGCTGGACTGCGTCACTGATCCTGTTGATCATAGTCCAGTCCACTGATCTGCACAAATAAGAAGCGCAGAAATCACAGAAAACATTTCTTTATGTTCTTAAACCACTAAATAGAAACAGGAAAGTCAGGTTGCCAAATTGTTAGCTGCATAAACCATTTGGATTTACCGTCACTGGAATGTACCGACTCACTAGGTCCACATTTCTTCCAAACTCCTGCCATAGCTGCTTCTTGAACACTTTCTGTTTATACCGAAAATGTCACTTGCTGAATATATTTGCTGATTTAGATATGCGCTAGATAATCCCGCCTAACAAGTTCATATCATTTCCAGGGGAAAAACGGCTGCTAATTATGGTTCAGCTTCAGTAATCCACAAGATATGCATGAGATAAAATCAAATACATGAAGTACCTTGACTTACGAAATTAATCCGTTCCGAGGGCAAGCTCGTAAGTCAAAATGTTTGTTAGATGAAACAAAAATTCCCATCGGAAATAATAGAAACCCTCTCCCAAACTCATATAGCCTGACACAAACATGTATATTTCACCTAATATATTACAGATAAACATGTAAAAACAATAAATATTTAATAATAATAATAATAATAATAATAATAATAATAATAATAATAATAATAATAATAATAATACATGTACTGTACATTAACATTAATAATAATTAATAATAATTAATAATAAATAATAAAACAAGAATAAACAATAAGTCAACTAATCCTTCATTGGTGCGAAGATGTCACATGGGCAGGCATGAGGTGGTGCATAACAGAGAAGGAGGAGAATTTTGTGTGTGCACGCTATGAATGCCAGCGAGGAAAGGCTTGTGGTGAGCTCCCACAAGGCCAGTGCTTCTCAAATAGTGGGGCACGCCCACCTTGGGGGGGGTGGCAGTGTGATGCCAGGGGGAGTGCATATAA
>CM045743.1:6981439-7031439 GCA_024760905.1 Plotosus lineatus
ATATCCCTGATATCCAATGAAAAAAGGCTGGCTGTGGTCACTGAGTAACACACACACACACACACACACACACACACACACACACACACACAAACAACAATATTGGAGAAGAGAGGAAGGCGAACAGGGTAGCGGAGTGATAGAGATGAGAGATGTTGAAAATCAATGTGGACAGAGGATTTGAGGAGTCATGTAATAAACGAAAGGTTTTTGGTTCCCAATTAGGATTAGTGGTTATAATAGGCCTAAAGGATGTTGTACTTTCATGGCCTGAGCATCCCTTCCCATCCACACTCCTAATCTACAAATACAGACATGTAAATATATACCGCGGTGCTCAGAATCCGTCTGCATGAAACCAAAGCATGGACAGCAGCATCTATGGTGATCAGGGCGGCGCTGAAATACAACGGATGCGTAAAATCGTATTCACAAATTCCCGTTAACACAAAAGGCTTTAAAATCTCAACCCACCACAGGAGGTCGGAGAGACAATTTAGCCCAAGCTGCTTCCAATATCGTTGCACCATAAAATATGGTCTGTGACTGCCAAAGTTGGACCTTTGGGACAATTTCAAAGGTCAGGCGAAATAAAAATGAAAATGGAAGCGGCGTGCATATTGTGCATAGAATAACTTCACGTGTGGATCCACCAATCGTGCAGCCACACAATGACTCCCTTCTGGGACTGGGGTTTCCTCCGACAGACCCTAAACATGCACATCAGGCTGGCAGGCTGCTCCAAATTATCCCGAGGTGTGAGTGTTGATGGTTGTGTGTTTGTTGGTCATGCGATGGACTGGCAAGCTGTTCAGAGTAGACCAGCTTTGCCCGGAGATGTCCGGGAGAGGATCCATCCTCTCCGTAATTCCGTGTAGGAGTAAACGGTTCGGCGAATGAGTGAGTGAGAGAAAAGCACAATTGGAACAGTAGTGCTTTGGATAGCACATCTGTCTCACGGTGAGAAGATCCTGGGTTCAAATCCCATGCTGGTATGTTCTTGCTGTGATTGTATTGGCTTTGTTATGGTACCCTGGTTTTCACCCAAACATTAGGCAAACTAGGCTGATTAGCTCTTCCAGATTGCCCCTAGGTGTGAATGTGAGTGTGTACTGGGTGTGGCCCTGTAATCAACTGGAGAGGTGTTCAGGGTGTACTCTGATAGGCTCCAGCCTCCCCATTACCTGAGTCGGATTAAACAGTGTGGCAAGTGAGTGAGTGATAGAGCAAAAAGCACAATGAATGGTGGAGCAGTGTCGTAGTGGTTCACACATCTGACTCACAGCATGAAGATCCTGGAGTCGAATCCTGTGCTGTGGGGGTGGCATGTTCTCCCTGTGCTCGCATGGGTTTCCTCCTGGTACTCTTGTTTCCTCCTATACACCAAAGACACCACTTGTTTGGCTACAAATGGCCCCTAGGTGTTTGTGTGTGTGTGTGTGTGTGTGTGTGTGTGTGTGTGTAGACCCTCTGATGAACAGGTGAGCAGTTCAAGGTGTACTCCGATAGGCTCCAGCCTCCCCGCGAAAAGAGTATGATTTAGCAGTTCGGCCAATGAATGAAACGAGACGTGAGGAGACACAATCTATACTCCCCACAGGCTCCAATTCATTCAAGAATGAAGCGAAGACCTTTACACTGTGATACGCTTTCAACCAATTAGATCGCAAGGTAAATATTTAGACAAATTGTGAGAACCAGAGGAACGTTAAATCCACCGCCTTCATTTTCCTATACTGTATAGCAGAGCAGATTTAACCCCTTTCAGCCCGCAGCCAGATGTTTTATCATCCAGACGCCTCATTCTTTTAGGGCTGGCTCTCTTTATTCGTGAAAATTTTATAACATTTCTGCCTCTGCGCGCGGCGAGATTGCGGCTTCGAGTTGGCTCGGCGAGCTCTTTCTCATTTTCTCTGAAGATGGGGCTATTAATTTTGCTTTCGCCTCATGCCACATGCACAAACATAACTGCCTGCAGAAGGAGCGAAGCCCTGGTGTGTACACTTTCTCTCTCTTTCTGTTTTTCTCTCTCTCTCTCTCTCTCTCTCTCTCTCTCTCTCTCTCTCACACACACACACACACACACACACACACACACATACTCTCTCCGTTTCCCCTCTTTCCCTGTTAGGTGTTGTCTCTTTGTAGTATAGGGCTGAATGGATTTAATGCACAGGCAGGGTGAAAAAAAATGACTCGCCATAGGGAAGATATAAAAGGAAACACATTGAGCTATAAAGTAAAGAGGAGAGCGAGCAAGAGCATGTTAGCGTGGATAGATGGTGCGAGAGCGAGAGCAAAAAGAAATAAAGAGCGAGACAGCTGGTGAGAGATGATGTGTAAGAAGGCAAGAAAGAGGGGAAAGTGGGTGGATAAAAAGGACGAGGCTGACTAGAGATGAAGAGACTGAGAAGCAGAGATGGAATAATTCGGAATGCTCGGAGATTTATCCGTGTGAAAAGAGCGAGAATAAGTCTCAGTGTCAGAAATGTGATTCAAAAAAAGAAGACGAAGGAGGAGAAAAAGAAGAAAAAAAGCTTTTAGCAAATGTGTTTTTAAAGAATGAGATCTTTCCTGGGTTTTCATTGGATAATGTGAAATGAATTGAGGTCAAAAAATGCTTTGCTTCCACAACTTTGTGAAGAATTGACTAAAATTCACTCGATTTATTATTAATTTATTCATTTTTTAAAAACCACTTCATCCCACTATGGTCGCTGGGAGGCTGAAGCCTATCTCAGCCAACACTGGGTGAATGTGGATACCCTCTGAACAGCTCACCAGACCATGACAGGGAAACATACACACAACCTTTTATAAAGTTCAGTGGCGACCCGGTGGTTGGATGCTGGTTCAAGCCCCACTATCACCGGGTTGTGACTTCTGACCTGCCAGTGCATCTAACTGGGTTATCAAAGGCCAGCCATGTCTCTCATTGTCAGGTTCATGTAAAATAACCATTGCTGACTTTTGTCAAGAAGAGCTGCATAGCCATCGGCATATTTCTGCCCTATGATGATCTGGCAAGCTATCCAGGGTGTACTCTGTCCTCGCCCAAAGTCGGCTGGGATGGGTGCCAAACTCCCTGTGACCCTAATTAGGATTAAGCAGTTACAGAAAACAAATGAATTAATAAATGGCAACCTTTCACACCAAAGGGCATTAAGGTACTGCCAGTTCACCTAATGTGCATATCTCTGGACTCTGGGAGGAAACTGGTGCACCCAACGAGAACCCAGGCAATCATGAGAAGAATGCCACTGCTTAGCCTGGGGCTCAAACCCAGGACCTTCTTACTGTAAGGCAGACATGCCCACCACTATTTCACTGTGCTTCCCCATATTATAACGTGATATATATAATATTCTGGGTTGACCCCGAATCTCAACGCAGAGTAGCAGGGGTGCTACTCGCAGTTCATCCTGGATGGCTGAGCTTCTCACCTTATCTCCAATGTGGAGCCCTGCCACCCTGCAAAGGAAGCTCATTTCAGTCACCTCTATCTGCAATCTTGTTCTTTCGGTCACTACACAAATCTCATGACCATCGGTGAGGGTTAGAACATAGACCGACTGGTAAATTGAGAGCTTTGCCTTGTGGCTCCTTCTTCTTCTTGTCAGCGCATCTTCACCATAGCGGACCGGTACAGGCTCCGCTTTACAGCGGAGGCTGCAGAAATCTGCCTGTTGATCTCCCGCTCCATCCTTCCCTCACTCGTAAACAAGACCTCGAGATACTTGAACTCCTCCACTTGGGGCGGAACCTCATTCCAGACCTGTAGGCTGCATTCCACCCTTTCTGATTGAGAACCATGGACTCAGATTTGGATTTTCTGATTCTCATCCCGGCCACTTCGTACTCAACTGTGAATTGCTCCAGCAAGAGCTGAAGGTCTCATTATGATGAAGCCTAAAAGACAACATATTGATATTTTGAGCATCTGTACCAAAAATTGAGCCAACAGGATGCCAGTAATGGTGGCAAACTTTTTCACAATTTTCCTTTTGTCGCAGATTCTCATCTATTAGAGTGGACCTCACATCATCAGGGTTACTTCAGTCATTAATTTGGTCTTCAGTAAGAACTTAAAATCTCTTGACCACTGTAAAGAAGAGGAAATTGAGGTGGCACGGTCACGTGACACGCTCTAGTGGGTTATCAAAGATGGTCCTCCAAGGCACAGTCTAAGGGAAGAGGAAACAAGGCAGACAGAAAAAGAAGTGGTCCAATAACACTGAAGAGTGGACAGGGAAGAGCCTTGAAGAGACCCAGGCCCTTGCCTATGACCGACCAATATGGAGAGCACTGGTGTGCAGTTCAACCATGAGGTGCCCCTACGACCCAGGAGGGTTAAGGGATTCGTGATCGTGATCATGAAAAACTTCAAAGAAGTGTCTTGAGCAACGAGTGACGAGGTTAAAGATGGTAGTTGTACTATTCTTATAGAAGAAATACTTGGTATGAAGTCTTTCCAGAGAGTCTTTCAAGATTTCTCAGCATTGCCTCCTTCTTCAGCATCAGTGTGAGCATCAAAAAATGTCAGGGTGACCAGTTCCTCCAACAAATACCCCAGATGTTGTAAAATGCTCTTCAATTGGCATCTGTAATGGTTTTATCCGGCTATAGATGAAAACTTGGGATCAATTCCAAATCATTCTTTGGCGCATGTGTTGCCAGGGAAGCCTCATGTCAATACATTATGCAGATGAAACAGATGAAGTTAGTAACTTTTCTCACTGATTGCTTCTGCTTCAATGACAGACCTGTCTGGGCCTCGAATAAAGTTATTTTGACACGGTAAATCGCTTTAAAAAAAGCCACCGTGTCTAAAGGCAAGCATCTGGAAAATGGAATGGTGAAATTGTGAAAAAGTGTGCTATCCAACTGGAACAAGGTAAAAACGACCCGGCAAAATATGGCGAAAGTTAATTTTGTGAACCACCCGAATAATCACGATGGAGGGACTATGCCTCTCGGCTGGTCTGGGAACACCTCGGTGTCTACCCAGAAGAGCTGGAGGAAGTAGCTGGGAAGAGGGACGCCTGGACCTCACTGCTTAGGCTGCTGCCCCCATGACCCAACCCCCGATTAAGCAAAAGATGATGAAGTTGAAAATGAAGATACGATATTGATAATTTTGTATGTCGTTCTAACGTGAAAAGTTTGACTATTAAACCAATAATGTTGGACGGTTTCAGCCTTTTTCATTCATATTTGGGCCACATGCTCATTGAGGAAATTTGGAACACCCTGTGACACCGGGAGCTTTCAGTCGGAGACCGAGTATGATGATACAGATGAGGTTTATTGTACACAGAGCAGGCACTGGGGTACAGAGAATCATAGACACTTTAAAAATGAGGGGAAACACGAAAGCCAAAATTACAAAGGGAAACTTCAGAGTGGGAACTGGTCGAGCATGAAGCTGAGAACCAGGAGCCAGAGAGATCACGGGGAGACGGGATCGCATGGAGGGAACAATCTTCTAGTGCTGGGAGGAGCGCGCTGCTCATTCTTATAGCCCGGTGATGACTGAGTGGAATCAGGTGTACTGCTCCAGACTCTGCCCGCGAGTGAGCCACGCCCCTCACCAGCACCTACAGTGCATAAGGAGCGAACCAGAGAGTTAAAAGCCGCCAATTTCAGAGCCACTCCCAACACAGACCATAACACAGCCGTTTAGCCCAGTGTCTGGGACGACACCAGAGTACCCAGGACCTTCTTGCTGTGAGGCCTGCTAACCACTACATTGACTGTGGGAAGAAACAAGAGTACATAGAAGAAACCCCCACAAACACCCTTCCCAAGGCCAGGACTCAAACCCTGGACCTTCTTGCTGCCGTATGGCGGACATGCTAACCACTACGCTGTCGTATTGCCCACAGCCAAGATGGTAAAGGCACTATTTATCTGCATTGTTTATCATGTTTCTTCTTCTTCTTTTCCTTTCGGCTTTTCCCTTCAGGGGTCGCCACAGCGAATCATCTGCCTCCATCTCACCCTATCCTTTGCATCTTCTTCTCTTACACCAACGACCTTCATGTCCTCCTTTACCACATCCATGAATCGTCTCTTTGGTCTTCCTCTAGGCCTTTTGCCTGGTAGTTCCAGCCTCAGCATCCTATTACCAATATACTCACTATCCCTCCTCTGTACATGTCCAAACCATCTCAATCTAGCCTCTCTGACTTTGTCTCCAAAACGTCTTACATGTGCTGTCCCTCTGACGTACTCATTCCTAATCCTATCCATCCTCGTTACTCCCAAAGAGAACCTCAACATTTTCATCTCTGCTACCTCCAACTCTGCCTCCTGTCTTTTCCCCAGGGCCACTGTTTCTAACCCATACAGCATCGTTGGCCTCAACACCGTTTTGTACACTTTTCCTTTCATTTTTGCCGATACCCTCCTATCACACATCACACGGACACTTTTCTCCAACCATTCCAACCTGCCTGCACACGCTTCTTGACCTCTTTTCCACACTCGCCATTGCTCTGGATTGTTGAGCCTAAGTACTTAAAATCCTCCACCTTTCTTATCTCTGCTCCCTGTAATCTCACCGTTCCTCTTTGGTCCTTGGCATTCATGCACATGTACTCTGTCTTACTGAGGCTAATCTTCATTCCCCTCCTTTCCAGGGCATACCTCCACCTCTCTAGATTTTCCTGCACTTGTTCTCTGCTCTCACTACAGATTACAATGTCATCTGCAAACATCATAGTCCATGGGGAATCTTGTCTAACCTCGTCTGTCAGCCTGTCCATCACCATAGCGAACAAGAAGGGGCTGAGAGCTGACCCTTGATGCAGTCCCACCTCCACCTTGAACTCTTCTGTCACACCGACAGCACACCTCACCACTGTCTTACATCTCTCATACATGTCCTGCACCACTCTAACATACTTCTCTGCCACTCCAGACTTCCTCATGCAATACCACAGTTCTTCTCTCGGCACCCTGTCATATGCTTTCTCCAGATCCACAAAGGCACAATGCAGCTCTGTCTGACCTTCTCTGTACTTCTCCATTAACATCCTCAAGGCAAACACTGCATCTGTGGTGCTCTTTCTGGGCATGAAACCAAACTGTTGTTCACAAGTGCTGACTTCTGCCCTTAGTCTAGCTTCCACTATTCTTTCCCATAACTTCATCGTATGGCTCATCAACTTTATCCCTCTGTAGTTGCCACAACTCTGCACGTCTCCCTTGTTCTTAAAAATGGGCACCAGCACACTTCTCCTCCATTCCTCTGGCATCCTCTCACTCTCTAAGACCTTGTTAAATGTTCTTGTCAGAAAATCTACTGCTACCTCTCCTAGACACTTCCATACCTCCACCGGTATGTCATCAGGACCAACTGCCTTTCCATTCTTCATCCTCTTCAATGCCCTCCTCACTTCACCCTTACTAATCTTTGCTACTTCCTGGTCCTCAACAGTCACCTCTTCTACTCTTTTTCTCTCTCATTTTCCTCATTCATCAGCTCTTCAAAGTACTCTTTCCATCTTCCCAGCACACTTCTGTCATCAGTCAATACATTTCCCTCTCTGTCCTTTATCAATCTAACTTGCTGCACGTCCTTCCCATCTCTATTTCTCTGCTGTGCCAACCTGTATAAATCATTTTCTCCCTCCTTACTTTCCAGCTGAGCATACAAGTCATCAAAAGCACTCTGTTTGGCCTTTGACACTGCTACCTTTGCCTTACGCTGTGTCTCCCTGTACTCCTGTTTACTCTCTTCGGTTTTGTCAATGTCCCACTTCTTCTTAGCTAATCTCTTCCTTTGTACACACTCCTGCACTTCCTCATTCCACCACCAAGTCTCCTTATCTACTTTCCTTCCAGATGACACACCAAATATTCTCCTACCTGTCTCCCTGATCACATTCGCTGTAGTTGTCCAGTCATCTGGAAGCACTTCCTGACCACCCAAAGCCTGTTTCAACTCCTCCTTGAAGACAACCCGACACTCTTCCTTTTTCAACTTCCACCACTTTGTCTTCTGCTCTGCCTTTGCCTTCTTCACCTTCCTCACCATCAGCATCATCCTGCACACCACCATCCTATGCTGTTTGGCAACACTCTCACCCGCTACTACTTTGCAGTCACTGACTTCCTTTAAATTACATCGCCTGCACAAGATGTAGTCTACCTGTGTGCTCCTACCTCCACTTTTATAAGTCACCCTATGCTCCTCTCTCTTCTGGAAGAAAGTATTCACCACAGCCATTTCCATCCTTTTGCAAAATCTACCAACATCTGTCCTTCTGCGTTCCTGTCCTGGATACCAAACCTACCCATCACTTCCTCGTCCCCTCTGTTTCCTGCACCAACATGTCCATTGAAGTCTGCCCCAATGACCACTCTTTCACCTCTGGGGGTACTCTGCATCACTTCATCTAACTCCCTCCAGAATCTCTCCTTCTCTTCTCGCTCGCATCCTGTCTGTGGGGCATAAGCACTAACAACATTGACCATCACACCTTTAATTTCTAACTTGAGACTCATCACTCTGTCTGACACTCTTTTCACTTCTAGAACATTCCTGGCAAACTCCTCCTTCAAGATGACTCCGACTCCATTTCTCTTCCCATCCACACCGTGATAAAACAGCTTAAACCCTGCTCCTATGCTTCTAGCCTTGCGACCTTTCCACCTGGTCTCCTGAACACACAGTATGTCCACCTTCCTCCTCTGCATCATGTCAGCCAGCTCTCTACCTTTTCCTGTCATAGTTCCAATATTCAAAGTCCCTACTTTCAGTCCTAGACTCATGCCTTTCCTCTTCTCTCTCTGGCAACGGACACGCCTCCCGCCTCTCCTTCTTCGACGTCTTCGACCAACAGTAGTCCAATTTCCATCAGCACCCTGTTGGTTGACGGCACTGATGGCGGTCGTTGTTAACCCGGGCCTCGACCGATCCGGTATGTCATTCTTTCTTGTGATTCGCATAGTTTATTTGGCATTTGTTTTACGCCGGATGCCCTTCCTGACGCAACCCTCTGCATTTATCCGGGCTTGGGACCGGCGTGAGGGAGAGACACTGGTTTGTGCCCCCCCCTCACGGCTGCATTGTTTATCATGTTTAATATACATTTAAATATTTATTTGCACAAGGACCAACACGTTTTTTAAATTTTCTATAGCACCGTTAATGGCTACATGCTAGTTTGTGTTCTTGTTGGTAACTTGCTTATGCTTTCCGCTGATATTTTTTTGATGCCTCTGCTTCTCCAGATTCTGCAGAATTTCTAACATTGTTAATTGCAGTTCGCTCCCTTTTCCCATTTCTCTCTCTCTCTCTCTCTCTCTCTCTCTCTCTCTCTCTCTCTCTCTCTCTCTCTCTCTCTCTCTCTCTCTCTTCCTCTCCCTCTCTCTCTCATTCCCCTTTTCATCTTGTTCACCAAGCACCAAAAGAGTGACAGCTTAATCAGAATTAATTGGCCAGTTGCACCATCCAACATCTCCCCTCGCTCTCCTGTAATGTTTTATTCATCTGTAATTTTGTAATGCAAAATTAATTGTATTTAATAATACATTGGTCATGTATAGGTTGGAGACACGGGTGATAGGGCACCATCGATGATAATTTGTGCAGTAGCTAATGGAACAGATTGGAGAAAGGAAAAAGGTGTGGAGAGAGAACACAGAAGAGCATGTCATTCGAGGAAATGCAAACAGACAGAGACTGGCTCCTGCAGATATACCCATAAAATTAAAGATTACAGGGCAGTGGTGGCCTGGTGGTAAAGGCGCTGGATCACTGATCCTAAGTTTGGGGTTCAAGCCCCACTCTCAACAGATTGTCACTGTGCCCCGCGGTGCAGCTAACTGGGTTATGAAAGGCCGGCCATTTCTCTCACTGTCTATGGTGTGAGGTTCATGTAAAAGAACTATTGCTGACTTTCAACAAGAGGAGCTGCATAGCCATCAGCATGTTTCTGCCCTGCGATGGCCTGGCGAGCCGTCCAGGGTGTACTCTGCCCTTGCCCGGAGTCGACTGAGATGGGCACCAGCCTCCCCGTGACCCTAATTAGGATTAAGTGGTTACAGAAAATGAATAAATGAATGAATAAAATATTACAAATAATACCATATGATTAAATTTTAATCAGTGGCATGGTGCCATAGTGGTTAGGGAATCCACCTCAAATCCAGAACGTCCTAGGTTCAAGTCCCCGGCTTGGTGTGGGTGTTACTGTGTGGAGATGCACGTTCTCCCTGTGCCTGTGTGGGTTTCCTCTGATTATCCAAAAACATGCACATTAGACCAAGTGGCTGTTTCAGATTGCCCCATGTGTGAGACTGAACGTGAATGGTTGTATGTGTGTTCTGACATGTGATGACCTGATGATGTCCAGGGTGTTTCCCTGGCTTCGCCCAGAGTCAGCTCAGTTAGGTTGTGGCCTCCAATCAACCCTCGGAGGACTCATAAATGAGTGAGTATGTCAGAGAAAATTAGCAATGCTTGGAAGCATGGTGGTGTAACAGTCAGCATGTCCACCTCGAAGTAAGAAGGTTTTGGGTTCGAGTCCAAAGCTTGGCGACAAACCATCTGGAACAGCAATCATACAGTTAATCCAAATTTTACTCATACATTTGATGTGATGATAGAGCCGGTGATGACCGAGAGATTATGGGTTCAAATCCCGGTTAGACCCCCGATAAGCTCCGGCTCTGATGAGTCACAAGGCTTGAGTGTAAACGCCCAACAGACTTTACACCTTATGTCCCTTAGTTTATATACAGGAATCGCAAGAGCCTCAGAGTGAAAAGATCCTGGAGTTGAGTCGCGGGCTCAGGTATTTTCCCTGTGGTGTTCCTCCGGGTTCTCCGGTTTCCTCCCACATTTCAAAGAGATACACATTAGGCTTACTGTATGTTCCAAATCGTGCCTTGAATGTGAGTGCAAATGTGAATGGGTCTGTGTGTTGGCACTTTTATGACCTGGGAAGCTGTTCATGGCGTACCCCACTGCATCCCGGTGTCGGCTGTGATAGGCTCCAGCCTCCAAGTGACCCTAATAGGATTAATTGATTTGCCAAATGAATGAGTGACTAAGTATATATTAGAAATATGGAAGGTGGGGATTTTTGTTAAACCCACCACCACTATAAACATATATGGTCCTACAGAGATTAGAACTTGACCCCTGAGAGGATATTATATTGACAGCTGACAGCGTGTGAGAAGAACTTTACTGTATATTATACAAAGTGTTCTTTGTAAAAACTGCTGACTGCATCGTTAAAATGTGTGCTCAGTAGAAACAGTTAATTAGGTGGCTGACTGCGGTACAGATAGCGAACTCTCTGACTTCTAATGTGTGTACTCTCTTTCTGTGTGTGTGTGTGTGTGTGTGTGTGTGCTGAATTATTCAGGAAGGTAAAACTTGTCAGACAACACCAGTGGAGTGTGCGAGCTTTCCCCACATACAATGTAACTGCAAGCTCAGGAACAGAGAGGCATTCGCTGAGACATGTGAGACTCCTCGTAACATTCAGCACAGATAAAGTAGTGATGACGGTGGAATTTGCTGGGATGGATCTTCTTTTTTTTTTAAGCTACAGTGTGGATTGCTGTTCTCTCACTTTAAAAATAAAAAGACATTATATTAACTGCCACCATTTTTTATTGTGGGATGTCCCCTGTAATGTAATAGACCATTTGCGATGGTCTAGGACAGGTGCCGGTTTCAAATTCAAGGCCTGAACCCCAAATCCTGCCCGGCAACTCACTTCATGTTGTCAATGAGATGAAAGCTTTCAAAGAATATGATTACCGTACATTCTTTGAACCAACCATTAGCATGAAGTGTAATTCATCTTCTATCCACTAGGTGATCGCAACCTATCGGTATATGAAATAACCAGACTGTCATTCATGCATGGTTGGTGTTATGATCCCGGGTTTGAGCCCTAGGCTCGGACTTTTCTGTATGGCGTTTGCATGTTCTCTCTGAGGTTGTGTAGGTTTTCTCCAGGTTCTCCAGTTTCAGGTTCTCCAACAAGCGAAACTTATGCATATTAGGCTAACTAGCCTTTCTATATTTATCCTAAGTGTAAGTGTGAGTGTGAATGGATTTATGCGTGTGTGTGTGTGTGTGTGTGCATATGTGTGTGTGTTGGCCCTGCCACGGTCTGGCGAGCTGTTCAGAGTAAATCCTGCCTTTGCCCAGTGTTGGCTGAAGTGGATACCTGGAGGGATCCCATGCAAACACATGGAGAGCATGCAAACTCCACACAGAAATATTCTTATGGAGCCTGGGACTCAAGCCCAGGACCTTCTTACTGCGATGCAGACATGCTTACCACTACGTCACCTTGCCGTCCCATTTTTCTAACGATAAACGTGATATTGTAATGACGTGATTTTTTTTGTATGTCAGAATAAACTGAATTTTTGACCTTTTAAACAAAACGTTTATAGGGCCCCGAATGGCGTATCGACCATTAATGTTTTGAATCCAGACTAAAGTCGCAGCCATCTGTGACCAGGAGTCTATGGGAGCTCTTTTTCCGAGATCTCACGGGAGGGAGGAATAGCATACGCTTACCCTCCTGTCACGAACAGCGATCACCATCTGAACATGGGCATCTGCGAGCTGATTCTTACAAAGGGTGGATCCCACTTTCCTGTGGAGTGTCTTAGCCTGCTCCCAAATGTGTAAAGATGCAGGTGGTAGCATCGCTTGTCATAGACGTGGCATGTGCTGACGCAGCCTGGCTGATGATATGGTCGTATGTGATAGGAGGCAATTCTTGATGGGTGGGAATTGGATGGGAGGCGGAGGTAAAACATAAAACATTTCATATTTGCAGCTGGGAATATGATAATAAGGCAGAAGAAAAATAGCAGTCATTAGATAGAGTATAATGCGACTCATTTAATAATGTCGGCTGTACGCTGTGCAATGCCAGGGTACAAGGACGTGTGAAAGTTGTATTTGGGTTCTTGGCGTAGCAGTCAGTCAGTAATGTAAAGCCTTTCCCAAAACAAACAATGCTGCGGATTTCTAGCCCGCGTGCCACTTTCTGCTCATCTCCCCCCTGGGGCATATTCTGTATATATTATTCAGCACCAGTCTGAAATACGGCAATCAGAAGAATTTATAACAGATACAACAATGTCAACTACAGTAACACACAAATTCTCCGTGTCCTTCTGCTACTGGACAAGATTCAGACAGTCCTGAGTGTGTGTGTGTGTGTGTGTGTGTGTGTGTGTGTCGTGTCTCCTGCAGTTGCTTTGTATGGGAGCTTGAAAGACTTGCCAGATATACTGGCAATGAACACAGTCTCACAGACAGAGATGCATTGTGCTATGGGTTATACAAGATGAGTGGTGTGTGTGTGTGTGTGTGTGTGTGTGTGTGTGTGTGTGTGTGTGTTGGAGGGGAGTGTTTCGAATGAAATGCGAGATGAGAAGCTGCTGGGTTCAAGAGACACATGCCCTGGTGTAGTGTGTGTGTGTGTGTGTGTGTGTGTGTGTGTGTGTGTGTGTGTGTGTTTTGGGTGAAGCGAGTTGTGTCTTTGCAGTGATAATTGACCCACTCTGATACTAAAGAAGAGCTTTTATCACCAGGGCAAGCCCCAGCATGTTGTTCATCAGAGCACTTTCTCTTTTTAGATTTCAAAATAAAAGTACTTTTTATAGCAGCCATCATTTATAACATTTTCCACTGGCGGTCATGAGATGCCCTTAAAAGACAAGTGTTCTAAAAAAACCCCGAACTGGATTATATATTTAGGCCAAAATAGAGCCAAACAATCATGGGTTCTATGTAGCATTCAGATACCCTTAGTCCTATTTGAGATGACTGAAGCCTATCTCAACCAACTCTGAGTGAAGGTGGGGTACACTATAAAGCACCATGGCAGAGCAACACACAGATATGATATACATACATACATACATCAGACAGATACACACACATATATATATATATATATATATATATATATATATATATATATATATATATATATATATATATATATATATATATATATATATATATATATATCAGTTATATAGCGTGTTACCCTTGTGTTAAGACGTCGTCTCTGTGATCTTTGTGTTTACACTGTTTTGCGGACTTTTGTAACCCTAAGCAAATCTGGTTGGTCAGAAGTGTGAGCCTACTAGCATGGGTGCAAGTCTCATACACAGAGATGAATTAACTATCTGCTCAGATCGGCACAATCTTTATTTTTATTATCTTTTAGCAGAATCCTAAGAGTGTATACTTATTTTTATATTAATATTCGGCCCGGTGGTAAAAGGTGCTGGATTGCTGATCCTAAGGTTGGGGGTCCGAATCCCACTCTCCACAGGTTGTCACTGTCCTCCCAGTGCAGTATCTGGGTTATCAAAGGCCGACCATGTCTATGGTGAGAGGTTCATGTAAAAGAACCATCGCTGCCTTTCATCACGAGGAGCTGCATAGCCGTCAGCGTGTTCCTGCCCCTTGCTAAAGGGTTGTGTTAGGACGAAAAACCTACTCCAAATCAAACATGCGAATCATTAATATGACTTCCATGAAGATGCCCCTGAAAGAGACAGCGAAAAGGAAAAGAAGACGATCTCAAGCATCATGGCTACTATAAACACTTGTTCCCACAACAGCCTTCCTTGTGGATGGTAGATGGTTGGTACCACAAACCAGAAAGTCAATATTCAATTCTGTCTCAAAACTATGAAAATCAGAGATAGCATGGTGGCGTAGTGGTTATATATAAGTATTGGTGGTGTAGTGGCGTAGTGGTAGTGGTTGCAACGTAGTGGTTAGCACATCTGCCTGACAACTTGAAGGTTCTGGGTTTGAGTCCCAGAGTCAGGCATTTCTGGCTGGGGTGGAGTTTGCCTAGTCTCCCTGTGCTTGTGTAGGTTTCATTCGGGTTCTCCGGTTTCTTCCCATAGTCCATGCATATTTGGCTTATTCGATGAGTAAGTGTGAACAGTTGCGCGTATAGTGCCCTGTGATGGTTTGGTGAGCTGTTCAGGGTGTACACTGTCCATGCTCAGGGTTGACCGAGATAGACGGTAATCCCTCCGTGACCCTTATAGAATTAAGCGAAATGAAGGCAAAAGGCTTATGTTAGCTGGATGAGATGCTTTATGCGGCATTTGCGCATCAATAGGAGCACAACGTTGTCCTCCAGTCGCATCGTCCCCCTGTTTACCCGTAAAATCACCTCAAGGCGCGGTCATCGCTGCAGTTCCACAGCCATTTAAAGCATTTCAAGAGTCTCTGCTGCGATCATAAATGCACATGTGCACGTTGTCATAAAAACATGTGTAGCACAAGTCCCCGTGTTAACAGCATGATGTCAGATGTCATTCCGAAGAGTCACGAGAGTTACTGCTCATGCCTCCTGTCATCCGTAGATCTGCATATCGCTGGATTTTATAGACGCCAGAAAAAAAAAAAAAAAACGTGCAGCTGTAATACAACTGGCCTTTCAGAAATGTTTTATTTATTCAACTTTAATGTGCTACTTAGCATAAAGTCCTAGATTCTTGACACACACACAGACACACACACACACACACACACACACACACACACACATGTGGGGGGAAACAACATTAAGCAATCATGTCAGGTTCCACTTCCCCCACCCTCGGCTATCATCGCATAAACATGTAAGTACAGAGTGAACATTAGCATAAACACGCTATACATTTTCTGACGAGAAGATCTGAGGGTGAAAATCGTGTTGTGTTTCTGAGTAAAGAAGCTCAACGCACGGCGTTAGTTTCAAATAAAAATAATCAACCGTACCAAGACAAGTTCATTCAGGACACACACATAAATATTCATTTCTCATTTGTTTTCAAGGTGTGGGCAGCACACTCGCAGCAATAGTGCTTAGCACATCCGCCTTAGAGCAAGAAGGTCCTGAGTTCGGTTCCAGGTCCCGGGCGGGTGTTACTCTGTGTCGTTTGCATGGTCTCCCTGTACTTGAGTGGGTTTCCTTCAGGTGCTATGTTTTGCTCCCACATTCTCTCTGTGTCTCTCTCTGCCTGTCACCCTTTGTGTCTCTCTCACTCTCTCTCTCTCTCTCTGTCCCCCCCCCTCTCGATCTCCCTCTCTAACCATCTGTCAGTTTGTCTAAGTCTCTCTATGTCTCTCTCTCTCTCTCGCTCCCCCCCCCCCCCATTCCACTGCTACTGCTCTGATGAGGCTGAAGGGAGATAGTAGCTAATTCAGTTACATAAGCACATGACTCTCCCAGAGAGTGTGCGTGTGTGTGTGTGTGTGTGTGTGTGTGTGTGTGTGTGTGTGTGTGTGTGTGTGTGTGTGTGTGTGTGTGTGCGCGTGTGTGTGTGTCTGTGTGTGTCTGCGTGTGTGTGTGTGTGTGTGAGAAACTTGGTAATCCTGCGTGGGAGAAACATTTGGAGTGCAAAAAGTAAGGAAAAGAAGGAGAGTTGAGGTGGAATGTAGCCTGAGGATGGGATGAAGAAGGAGAGAGAGAGAGAGAGAGAGAGAGAGAGAGAGAGAGAGAGAGAGAGAGATGCAGTGAGAGTGAGAGAGAGTGAGAGAGAGAGAGAGAGAGTGTGTGTGAGAGACAGAGAGTGAGAGATGTAGAGAGAGAGAGAGAGAGACAGAAAGAGTGAGAGATGGAGAGAGAGAGAGAGAGATGTAGAGAGAGAGAGATGTAGAGAGACACACACACACACACAGAGAGAGAGAGAGAGAGAGAGAGAGAGAGAGAGTGAGAGACAGAGAAAGTGAGAGATGTAGAGAGAGTGAGAGATGAGAGAGAGAGAGAGAGAGAGATGTAGAGAGAGAGAGAGCGATACAGAGAGAGAGAGAGAGAGAGAGAGAGAGAGAGAGAGAGAGAGTGTGTGAGAGTGACAGAGAGAGAGAGAGATGTAGAGAGAGCGAGAGAGATGGAGAGAGAGAGAGAGAGAGAGAGAGAGAGAGAGAGAGAGAGAGATGTAGAGAGAGAGAGAGAGAGATGTAGAGAGAGAGAGAGAGATGTAGAGAGAGAGAGAGAGAGAGAGAGAGAGAGAGAGAGAGAGAGAGAGAGAGAGAGTGTGAGAGAGACAGAGAGAGTGAGAGATGTAGAGAGATGGAGAGACACACACACACACACATACACACACACACACATACACACACACACACACACACACACACACACACACACACAGAGAGAGAGAGAGAGAGAGAGAGAGAGAGAGAGAGAGACACACACACACACATACACACACACACACACACACACACACAGAGAGAGAGAGAGAGAGAGAGAGAGAGAGAGATGTAGAGAGAGCGAGAGAGATGTAGAGAGAGAGAGAGAGAGAGAGAGAGAGAGAGAGTGTGAGAGAGACAGAGAGAGTGAGAGATGTAGAGATATGTAGAGAGAGAGAGAGAGAGAGAGAGAGAGAGAGAGAGAGAGTGTGAGAGAGACAGAGAGAGTGAGAGATGTAGAGAGATGTAGAGAGAGAGAGAGAGAGAGAGAGAGAGAGAGAGAAAGAGAGTGTGAGAGAGACAGAGAGAGTGAGAGATGTAGAGAGATGGAGAGAGACACACACACACACACACACACACACACACACACACACACATACACACACACAGAGAGAGGCGAGAGAGAGAGAGAGAGAGAGAGAGAGAGAGACACACACACACACATACACACACACACACACACACACACACACACACAGAGAGAGAGAGAGAGAGAGAGAGAGAGAGATGTAGAGAGCGAGAGAGATGTAGAGAGAGAGAGAGAGAGAGAGAGAGAGAGAGAGAGAGAGAGTGTGAGAGAGACAGAGAGAGTGAGAGATGTAGACAGAGTGAGAGATGTAGCGAGAGAGAGAAAGAGAGAGAGAGACACAGAGAGAGAGAGAGAGAGAGAGAGAGAGAGAGAGAGAGAGAGAGTGTGAGAGAGACAGAGAGAGTGAGAGATGTAGAGAGATGTAGAGAGAGCCAGAGAGAGAGAGAGAGAGAGACACACACACACACACACACACACACACACACACACACACACACAGAGAGAGAGAGAGTAATGTAAAGAGAGATAGCGGGAGAAAGAGCAGATATGCTTCCGAGAGAGATGGATTGCAGATGAAAGAATTGAGAAGACGAAAAGCAAAAGTCAATTTAGGAGGAGAGAGGAAGATTATAAAAGAGGGATGAGAGAGGAGAAACAGAACCGAGCTCTCGGCCTAAATAACCGTTTACTACGTCGGGGAAAAATCCTTTAAAATGACATTAATAGATTTAATATTTAATTTTTGTTGTGTGTGGTTTGGTTCATTTAAATATGACCAAGCCTGGAGCCTCAACATTAGCAGAAGCTCGAGAATATCATTCTGAATCACATGAAAGGAAAGTGTTGCTATCGAGACAAATAAAGCGGCTTCAGGACCGAATGGTTGCTGGTTCAATTCCTGAACCAGCAGGAACAAATCGATGGTGTTGGGGGAGTGAGCTGCACCCCCCCTTTCCTTCCTCCACCTTCATGGCTGAAGTGACTTCGAGAAGGCACCGAACCCCCAAATGCTCTCCAGGTGCCCCAGTGTGTGCCGCAGCCCACTGCTCCGAGTGTGTGTGTGTGTGTGTGTGTGTGTGTGTGTGTGTGTGTGTGTGTGTGTGTGTGCGCGCTCACTGTTTACGTGTGTGTTTGTGCTCACAGTAAAGGGCCGAATCATTTCTCTTGAGGGATTATTATAGTAAAACAAAATAATGACAATAGTATATATATATTTTTTTACATGTTTTCAAATATTTTATTCTCAAAAGGTTCTGGGTTCAAGTCCCTGGGCTCATCAACGTTTGTATACAGTTTGCATATGTTCTCCAAATGGTTGTGAGGTTTCCTCTGGGTACTCTGGTTTCCTCCAAACGTCCAGAGACATGCACATTAGGCCTAACTGGATATTCCAAATATCCCAAATAGGTATGCATGTGAATGTGAATGGTGGTCTGTCTTGGCTCTAGAGTGGACTCGTAAGCTGTTCAGGGTGTACCCCACCCTCACTCAATGTTGTCTGAGATCCGTGCAACTCTTATATATACATACCTGTCAAGTTGTACGGTTTTGGCGTAATTTGTACAAGTGAGCACTGATTTTTAAATGTGTACGCCGTACGTCCGAAATCTGTACGTTTTTCGATCATTTCGTCTTTTTTTTTTAACTCCGTTTTTTGTGTCACCGTTTCGGTAAAGAGACGATACGCCGAATTGGTCTGTAGCTGTATTCTCGCGAGAATCGCGCGTTGCGTTTATCGTCTGCTATCGTCTGCTCTTTCCGACCACGTGACCGCACTTTCACTTCCGCCATCATTCAAGTCAAACTTAATTGCGAGCTCAAGTGCCATGAAGTGAAGCCATCAATCAGAAATGATTGAAAGTGCCAAAAGTGCTACATATAGTTATAATAAAGATCACTGTTAAATTTTCTTAATCATGCAGCTGAAGATATTACTCTTTTATTTGATTGCACCAGGTTATATGTTACAACATTACCAATTAATTCATATTATATTAAAAATAGAGTTTAATTTTTGTTTCATATTGCACGCGATAATAAGACGCGTAAGATTAGTTGCTATTTTGTAAGGGCATAAGTAGCCATTTGTAAGATCGCCAACGGCCTAGGGTTGACAGGTATGTATATATATATATATATATATATAAAATGATTTTTTAACGTATATCTAATATTAGTCATTATCAGCAGAGAACAGTGATGGCTTACTGGTTAGCGCCCCTGGCTAAAGGTCTCATGGTCGGGGTGAGGTGGAGGACTGGGGTGTCAAGCAAGAACACTGTCAAGCAGACACGTTTGGCTCTTGAGTAGGGGCCCTAAACTTATCAGCTTCAGTGACCGACTGTGCTCAGATCTCAGCTTCTTGACAAGCTGGGATAGGTAGGGGTTTGAGGGTTGGGTGTGTGGGACAAATTTCACTCCTCTTTAACCCTTTAATGCCCAACAGGACCATATGGTCCTCTTTCAAAAATGCTAATAACTACTAGACACATTGTACTGAGTGCTGCCGGCGTTCAGAATGTGTCCTATACTTGTTGTGTCGTCGCCTGATGCAACACAACTTGGTCCCACGTGCCTCAGTCAGCTGTGAGACGACCTTGAGTGTTGTTCATGAATTTGTGAGAATTTTATTATTTGTTGTTATTATTATGTTTTTGTTGAAAGAAACGTGTTCGGGGTTTTTTCCTTAGGCCTTTTTGATCAGAAAAATCTGGCGATACTTTTTTTTTAACTGCAGAAAATAGTTTGGGTGTTAAAGGGTTAATGCATGACCAAAATAAAAGCTTCTTCTATTGATTTGTTTTCGTCATTGATATTCATCTGGATTCTGAACGGCCAACCTACAATTATCCTGAATCCCAAACGGCATCTTGTTCACTGCATGCGTTCACTGCATGTGTTCACTACATGTGTTCACTACATGGGGTGTAGCATAACCGTAGAGCTGCATCGAATATGAATCTTGTAATAATGAACCTTGGAATCAGATGGATGTGAAAAATAATGTTTAATTTTCGGGGGAGGGGCGTGGATTGTCATTGCTGTTTTGGATGGTCAGGTCCAGGCTCAGCAACATGATTCAGCATTTGCTGAACTGCTTAATTCTTTAACGGCTGCTGGGAGGCTGTAGCCTATGTCAGCCATCCCTGGGTGAAGGAGGTGTACACCGTGAACAGCTACCAGACCATTGCAAAACACACACACACACACACACACACACACACACACACACACACACACACACCTAGCAGAAATTTGGAACAGGCAGTTAGCTTCATGTGCATGTTTTTGGACTGTTGGAGGAAACTGTAGTACCTGGAAGAATCCCAGGTAAGCACGGGGGGAATATGTGAGCTCCAGAAAAGTGTAATTACTTCTATCAGCCCTAGCGTGTGTTGTGTCGATGTGTTTGTACGCATAAGAGAAAGGGAATGAGCTAAAATCCAAAATATCTCCGAGTCATATTCATATATTCATAAGGTACAGTAATGCGGCGTGACATTTTCTGAGTCATATTTTGGGTACAATGTGACTCTGGAAACTTGTGCATGTAGCTGCTCGCACGAACCCCCCCCCCCCCCCCCCTTCCCCAGGCTTTCACACGATGGTCACAGTGTGTATGTGTGTAGCTGTGCCGTGCTGTCTGCATATTCAATGCTTCTTCCTCCCTAACTGTATTGATTTGCACAAGGACAGAGATAGAGTTGAGGAAAATCATTATGGCCCGTGATTCCGACGATGCTCAGTTCATCAGATTACAGATGGTGTGTGTGTGTGTGTGTGTGTGTGTGTGTGTGTGTGTGTGTGTGTGTGTGTGTGTGTATGTTTGCTTGCTCACGTCTGTTTGCTTGTTCCGTTCTCCACACTCTTCTTTTTTAAGCATTTCTAATGTGTCCTAGTTTCAGTACATGCTACTGTATTGCATCATTGCTACATCTCCTTGTAAGAAGAATATATAGCAAGAAGTGCTTGATCATATAACGCTAGTGATGTGCAAAATCTCGGTTTTTGTGGCTTTGTGTGACAAAGTAAGCCATGAGTGGATGTGAGATGCAACAGCATCCCTAAGTGATAATCCAAAGTTTTCGACTCGTGCATGTGATGTGACGGACATCAGGAACTTACTGTGACGGCAACACTTTCAGCGGTTTGCGTGTCGACTTCACAGTCAGAAGGTCCTGAGTTCCTCCAGGTGCTCCAATTTCCTCCTCGAGTCCAAACACATGCTCAGTACCGGTTGCTCCGGATTATGCACCCATAGCTGTGGATGTGAATGTGAGTCTCAATGGTTGTGTTTGTTGGACCTGTCTGGCCTTCGCCTAAGAGTTGGCTGAATTAGGCTCCAGCTTCCTCCAATGCTGCTAATAAAATGTACTTCTATAGGCTTGGTGATCAGTCCTCATGTATTCAAGTTTATGTGTGAAGTTAGATCATGATAATTAACTGATAGGTAACAACTGCAACATTTCCAGTCTGTGGTGAATAATTGTTTTAAGAAAAACAAACAAAAAAAACCACACAGAAATTATTTTTAGTTTTATTTATTTACGGTATTTATTGGCTTAATTAGTTACTTACTTATTTAAGCTTTTTACTCATTCATTCATTTTCTGAACCACTTAATCTTAATTGGGGTCACGGAGAGGCTGGCGTCCATCTCAGCCGACTCTGGGTGAGGGCAGAATACACCCTGGATGGCTCGCCAGGCCATCGCGTGGCGGAAACACGCTGACAACCACGCAGCTCCTCTTGTTAAAAGTCAGCAATGGTTCTTTTACATGGGGGCAGTGGTGGTCTAGTGGTATAGGGCGCTGGATCGCTGATCCAAAGGTTGGGGGTTCGAGTCCCATTCTGCACAAGGTTGTCACTGTCCCCCCCCAGTGGAGCTAACTGGGTTATCAAAGGCCGGCCATGTCTCTCACTGTCTATGGTGTGAGACATGTAAAAGAACCATTGCTGACTTTCGACAAGAGTAGGCTGCAAAGCCGTCAGCGTGTTTCCGCCCTGCGATGGCCTGGCGAGCTGTCCAGGATGTACTCTGCCCGTGCCCGAAGTTGGCCGGGATGGGCGCCAGCCTCCCCGCGACCCAAGTTAGGATTAAGCGGGTACAGAAAATGATGATGATGATGGTTCTTTTACATGAACCTCCCGCCATAGACAGTGAGAGACATGGCTGGCCTTTGATAACCCAGTTAGTACACTGGGGGGACGGTGACAACCCGTGGAGATGACAACCCGTGGAGAGAGGGGCATGAACCCCAACCTTGGGATCAGTGATCCAGCACCTTTACCACTGGGCCACCACTGCCCTCTGTAATCGCTTAATCCTAATTAGGGTTGCGGGGAGGCTGGTGCCCATCCCAGCCGACTCCGGGTGAGGGCAGAGTACACCATGGACAGCTTCTTCTTCTTCTTCTTCTTCTTCTTCTTCTTCTTCTTATTGCATAAGATGTAAATAAAATATAAATATACGCACACATACATATGCGCACCTCACATAAAACTGTAAGTAGTTTTGGTGGGAGGTTTTGGGTTGTTTTTTGTTGTTGTTTGTGTGTTTTTTTTTTTTGTTTTTTTTTTTTTTTGCATAATTGCTTGTTGTGTGACATTTCCCATAACTTTTCCCCTATTCTTCCTTAATTTCCTTATTTTTTAATTTGATGAATATTTAAAAAAAAAACCCGCGATGCACTGACGCTGCATGAATTGAAGCGCGAAGTAGCGAGGGATCCCTGTACTGCAGGGGTCACCACCACGGTACCTGCGGGCACCAGGTCGCCCGCAAGATCAACATGCGTAGCCCGCGGTCCTGTTCACTGCTATTTTTAGAACAGGCCCGTAGCTCCATAGCGCCACTTTCCATTGAGCTGCATATCATTTTTTTGCTATTTTTTTTAATCAAATCAATATCTTCACATAGATGAATATCATTAATTATTAATAATAACATACGATTAAAGGTAAGATGAGCAAATTAGTTATTTCTGAAGTGTGTCTCGTCCTGGTAGCCCTTCGCATTAATTGGTACCCAGGCAGTAGCTCTCAGTTTCAAAAAGGTTGGTGACCCCTGCTGTACTGTGTACTGTTCCCCTGGGGTGATGCAGCTCGGTGTGGACTTTGTATGTTCTCCACATGCCTGTGCGGGTTTCCTCGTCGCACTTTGGTTTCCTCATACAATCCAAAGACATGCACATTAGGCCAACTGGCTGTTCCAAATTACCTGGAAATGTGAGTGTAAATAGGTGTGTGTGTGTGTGTGTGTGTGTGTGTGTGTGTGTGTGTGTGAGCTGTTCAGGGTATAGTTCACCTTCATCAGTTGTTGGCTGTGACACTAATAGGATTAGTCAATGTTGCAAAAGAATAAGATCAGTCAATCTGTAAAAAGTTTTAAAAGGATCATTATTAAAGTGCATAAATAGTGCATAGTTGTTGTTGTTGTTGTTGTTGTTGTTGTTGTTTTAATAAAGGGAAATGATATAGAAATGACCATTCAAATCCAATGGTTTTTCCTCAGTATATCTTATCTTTAAAATTACAAGCAATTCACTCTCCGTGTTCTTTACACTCTGGTAGCCTTTGACCCGGCTGCCTTGGAGCGATATCATTTTCAGCATCTGGGCTTTAAACGGCGATCTGATGGAGATAAAACACTTGCAACATCTGCTGATCCCTCCAGTCTATCTGCAGTACTCACTTTCATTCACCTCTGCATCCCAGCACCATGCTCAATGCACATTGCAGGCTTGTGTCGCATCCGATACAACCGAGCTCCAACAACCTGGTTCTAAAACAATTAAATGGGAAGCGATGTTTGACCGCAAATCCATACATCACTGCCCCAGAAGTGCATTTGACTCAATACTACACAGTGAATTGACACCATGAGAGAATGTATCAGCACCAGGCTGGGGCTCTTCAGTGCAAAGAAATGATGGTACAGTATTTCCCTCTAGACGGGGCGCTTACCGCGCGGTTAAAGTTAGACCTGAGTGGTTTGTTTGGTGAGATCGGATAGAGTTGTCGCTCGGTAGGATGTCGGTGGAGGAGAGCAGAGCCCTAAGATTGCCAGTAATTACTCTCTGACTCACATTACCCAGCCATCTGCTCTCGAGAATCACGCCATCTGAGAGCGAGAGAGAGAGAGAGAGAGAGAGAGAGAGAGAGAGAGATTTTATACATTTAGGCTGCACTTATTGCTGGACCCAGTTCAACTGGTTATGTTTTAATTTAAATTTTCTCCTTTCCTCGGGGGAAACGTCATCATGGTCCTCCCAGTAGCTACTGAATTTATATTTAATAAAATATATGGAATGTAAGAAGCATTGGTTTACTATGTATAATTGCAAAGTAGATTTAAAAAAAAAAACAAAAACAAAAAGAAAACAGAATCATGCAACAATAAGTCCACTACAACAACACAGTACATGCTCAGGGGATATCTGGGTGCGTATTCTATATTATTTATACTATTTTGGTGTAATAACGACATGGTTAACACCGAAGCAAGTGTTGATTGCAAACTGCTTTGGATTTTAAATTCACAGCAGCATATCCGATGAAGGTCTGCATGCTGTTGACATTTTCTCACCCAGCTTCATTAGGAGCTTCACACAGGATGTGTTTCTGAAATTTTTAATATACTCTGTGCTCCACACTGGATTCTATTAACTTCTAAATAAAAACTACTACAATCCAAAGAAGCAACATATTAATAAAACCCAGGAGTAAACATATGTGTGGGCTTTAAACAGAAGCCATAACATTAAACTATAGAAAAATATGAGCCTTGATCAAATACATTAAAAAATAACATTAATAAATGAATACTTATTTTTTCCCCCAAAAACGAAACACGGTGATTGGTCATTGGGAACAGTGGAGCTCAGTGATTGATCACTGGAAAACAATGGTTCTCAGTCAGTGGGCATTGGGAACATTGGTGCTCAATTATTTGCAATTTGGAACAGTGAAGACCAGTGATTGATCATTGGCAAGAGTGGGGATCAATGATTACTCATTGGAGACAGTGGGGGGTCATTGATTATTAATTTGGACTAGTGGGGATAAGTGATTGCTCATTGGGGAAAGCTTTGATGAGTGGTTGGTCATTGGAACAGTGGGTATCAGTGATTGGTCTTTGAGGACAGTAGAGAACAGTGATTGGTCATTGGGCACAGTAGAGAACAGTGATTGGTCATTGGGGACAGTAGTGAACAATTATTGGTCATTGGGGATAGTAGAGAACAATGATTGGTCATTGGAGACAATAGAGAACAGTGATTGATCATTGGGGACAGTGGAGAGCAGTGATTGGTCATTGGGACAGTATAGAGCAGTGAATGGCCCTTGGGGACAGTAAAGAACAGTGATTGGTAATTGGGGACAGTAGAGAACAGTGATTGGTCATCGGGGACAGTGTAGAGCAGTGATTGGTCATTGGGGAAAATATCTAACAGTGATTGGCCATCGGAGACAGTAAAGAACAATGATTGGTCATTGGGGACAGTAGAGAACTGTGATTATTCATTGGGGACAGTAGAGAACAATGATTGGTCATTGGGGACAGTAGAGAACTGTGATTATTCATTGGGGACAGTAGAGAACAGTGATTGGTCATTGGAGAAAGTAGAGAACAATGATTGGCCAACCATGGTTGGTTGTTGGGGACCGTAGAGAACAGTGATTGGTCATCGGGGATAGTGTAGAGCAGTGATTGGTCATTGGGGAAAATATCTAACAGTGATTGGCCATCGGAGACAGTAAAGAACAATGATTGGTCATTGGGGACAGTAGAGAACTGTGATTATTCATTGGGGACAGTAGAGAACAATGATTGGCCAACCATGGTTGGTTGTTGGGGACCGTAGAGAACAGTGATTGGTCATCGGGGATAGTGTAGAGCAGTGATTGGTCATTGGGGAAAATATCTAACAGTGATTGGCCATCGGAGACAGTAAAGAACAATGATTGGTCATTGGGGACAGTAGAGAACAGTAATTGGTCATTGGAGAAAGTAGAGAACAATGATTGGCCATTGGGGACAGTAGAGAGCAATGATTGGTTATTGGGGACAATAGAGAACAGTGATTGGTCTTTGGGGACAGTAGAGAACAGTGATTGGTCTTTGGGAACAGTAGAGAACAGTGATTGGTCATTGGGGACAGTAGTGAACAATTATTGGTCATTGGGGATAGTAGAGAACAATGATTGGTCATTGGAGACAATAGAGAACAGTGATTGATCATTGGGGACAGTGGAGAGCAGTGATTGGTCATTGGGACAGTATAGAGCAGTGAATGGCCCTTGGGGACAGTAAAGAACAGTGATTGGTAATTGGGGACAGTAGAGAACAGTGATTGGTCATCGGGGACAGTGTAGAGCAGTGATTGGTCATTGGGGAAAATATCTAACAGTGATTGGCCATCGGAGACAGTAAAGAACAATGATTGGTCATTGGGGACAGTAGAGAACTGTGATTATTCATTGGGGACAGTAGAGAACAATGATTGGTCATTGGGGACAGTAGAGAACTGTGATTATTCATTGGGGACAGTAGAGAACAGTGATTGGTCATTGGAGAAAGTAGAGAACAATGATTGGCCAACCATGGTTGGTTGTTGGGGACCGTAGAGAACAGTGATTGGTCATCGGGGATAGTGTAGAGCAGTGATTGGTCATTGGGGAAAATATCTAACAGTGATTGGCCATCGGAGACAGTAAAGAACAATGATTGGTCATTGGGGACAGTAGAGAACAGTAATTGGTCATTGGAGAAAGTAGAGAACAATGATTGGCCATTGGGGACAGTAGAGAGCAATGATTGGTTATTGGGGACAATAGAGAACAGTGATTGGTCTTTGGGGACAGTAGAGAACAGTGATTGGTCTTTGGGAACAGTAGAGAACAGTGATTGGTTGTTGGGAAAAGGGGTGTCTGCTCATGTCCTTTTAATATTCAGTTAAATATGTCAGAAAACTGGGGCTATTAACTGCTGGATTGGATGAACTGCTGAGTGGATTGAACCCACCTTGTTGTCACAGTAGGATTTACAGTAACACGTAGCATGCTCGCTAATTTATGAGTGTGAAAGGTCGCAGCTCATATGGTTGGTCATTTTATGTTTCCAGCATATTACAGTCACTATTAGCGATGGGGTACGTTATATTTATTATCAATTACCCATTAATAACAAAACATTCCCCTTTTTATACTCATTTGCTAAAATAGGTCAGAAAAAAATACTACGGAGGTAATTATTTAACCTAATTAAAGTTTGTGCGTAGGAAGCACCAAGTGTGCTTATAAAGCAGTTGGCATTGAGGTGGTAAGTAATAAATTGACAACCGCAGTTACGATGATGGATAAATTATATATAAAACGTCTGTAAGTACATGATTATTATGTTTATTTGTCCCATTATAAGGCGGCATGATTATGTACTTGTTAGCATGTCCACCTAACAACAAAACGGTCCTGGGTTTGATTCTTGGGCTCAGGAATTTCCGTCTGAGATCTGTATGTTCTCCTGGTGCGCGTGTTGGTTTCCTCCGAGTACTGTGGTCTCCTCCTCCAGTCCAAATGCACGCACGTCAGACTAATTGGCTGTTCCAAATGGCTCCGAGGTGTGAGCATGGTTGTGCATGTGTTGAACTGCGATGTGAAGGTGAGCCTTTGTCTCCGCTCAGCATTGGTTGAGATGGACACCAGCCTCTCTACGATCCTAGTAGGATTAAGCTCAGTTCATTTTCTGTAACCACGTCATCCTAATTAGGGTCGCGGGGAGGCTGGTGCCCATCCCAGCCAAGTCAGGGCGAGGGCAGAGTACACCCTGGACAGCTCACCAGGCCATCGCAGGGCGGAAACACACTGACGGCTTTGCAGCCTACTCTTTTTACGAAAGTCAGCAATGGTTCTTTTACATGCCTCACACCATAGACAGTGAGAGACATGGCTGGCCTTTGATAACCCAGTTAGCTGCACTGGGGGGGGACAGTGACAACCTTGTGGAGAGTGGGACTCGAACCCCCAACCTTTGGATCAGCGATCCGGCGCCTTATACCACTAGACCACCACTGCCCCCAGTAGGATTAAGCTGTTCAGCAAATAAGTTAATGATTGAACTTTTTTGTAATTAATGAACAAATATTTTGGAATTTATTTTGGGTTTTTATTTTTATACTGCTGCGCATGCAACGAGATGTAAGAGCGTGTTATGTCGTGCTGTATTGTGTTAATGCTACGCTGACTGGATCTAACCGCCCACCCTTTCAGCACTATCCCCTAAAGTCAGATTAAATGCTTCTCTCTCTCTCTCTCTCTCTCTCTCTCTCTCTCTCTCTCTCTCTCTCTCTCTCTCTCTCTGTGTGTGTGTGTGTGTGTGTGTGTGTGTGTGTGTGGGTGTGTGTGTGTGTGTGTGTGTGTGCACGCATGCACTCATACACTACATTGAGTCAGAAGTAAACTTTTGGCCTGCATTGTTTATGAGGCTTTGATGAGCAGCAGGGGCTTATGGGTAATGAGATGAACATGAGATGATAATATGTGCAAGACAAATGTGATTTCCTGTACTCGGGTTCAGATATGAGATAGAAATATGTACAGTTACTCATGGATAGACAGAAAGTGATATTACTGAGAGCGAGAGCGAGAGAAAGAGAGAGAGAGAGAGAGAGAGAGAGAGAGAGAGAGAAATAGCAAATTTGATTTCCTGCAATAAAATTGCTATTACTTATTTCCTTTCCATATAATAACACTTTTATATGGTAATATTTGGACTCTGTGTAATATTATGGATTTTTATTCCGCCTATTTCTTTTTGTAAAGGTTCCTTCTCTATGTTTTTTTGGCGGAAATGAAGACAATGAATCGTCACGGGACACAGTCACCCGTTTTATCGTATGTGAGGCCTCCACTTTAACAAACTGGTGAAAAAATGTTCTGTTGACCCTTTTTAAAGCTTAAGACGTAGCAATCATTGTAGCATTCTGCAAGCTGTCTGAATCTGCGCACAACCTTGTCAAGTTGTCCAAGCGTATACGGATTTGCTTCTGTGGGTTCTGGTACTGTATGTTTTTTAACAACAGACAATACGCACACTCTTATACACAGTAAACCCTTCATCTTGAAGCACTTTTGTTCAATAGGCTTCAGTTAGTTGGCAACTCTTCAGAGGAAAATGCTGTATGTACCCGAAAGATGTTCAGAGTCACTGGATGGTGTCATAGACTAATTTGAATATCTGCATATTTATTGTTATTATTATTATTTATTATTATATTACTAGTTGTTCGTTCATCGTTCGTTCATTTTCTGTCATCGCTTAATTCTAATTCTGGTCGTGGGGAGGCTGGTGCCCATCTCAGCCGACTCAGGCCGAGGGCAGAGTACACCCTGGACAGCTTGCCAGGCCATCGCAGGGCAGAAACACGCTGATGGCTATGCAGCTCCTCTTGTTGAAAGTCAGTAATAGTTCTTTTACATGAACCTCACACCAAAGACAGTGAGAGACATGGCCAGCCTTTGATAACCCAATTAGCTGCACTAGGGGGACAGTGACAATCCTTTGAGAGTGGGCCTTGAACCCCCAACCTTGGGAACAGTGATCCAGAACCTTTACCACTAGGCCACCACTGCCCATATTAGTAGTTGTGTAATCATGAAAAATCTTTACTGCCTTTTTTTTTTTTTTTTACATAATGTGAACGTTTCCAAAACATGCACTTAAAATAAACTGTTGTGGCAAACAATGGTGATTGGCAATGAGTTATTGAAAAAAAGTGCTGATCAGTGATTGGTTGAGAACAGTGGTGTTCACTGTTTGGTCATTGGGAACAGTGGTGATTAGTGTTTAGGGTTTGGGAACAGTGGCCATCAGTGTTTGGTAGTTGGGAACAGTAGTTATTAGTGATGGTGATCAGTGATCATCTATTGGAAGCTGTGCTGATCAGTGATTCGTGTTTTTGGGAACAGTGGTGTTCAGTAATTGGTCACGAGATACAGGAGTGATTAGTGATCGGGACTAGTGGTGATCAGTAACTGGTTGCTGGGAACAGTAGTGTTCAGTGATTGGTAAATGGATGCAGCTGTCTGTGATCAGTGAGTGGTGCTTGGGCACAGTAGTGATCAGTGATTGGCAGTTTGATACAGTAGTAATTAGTGATTGATGTTGGGAAACAGCGGTGTTCAGTGATTGGTCATTGGATTCAGTAGAGATTGATGTTTGAGAACTGGAATGTTCAGTGTTTGGTATTAGGAACAGTGGTGTTCATTGATTGGTGTTTTGGAACGGTGTTCTTCAGTGATTGGTTGTTCGGAACAGAAGTACTGTAATCAGTGATAGTTGGATTCAATAGCGATTGGGAATAGTAGTGTTGAGGGATTGGTCATTGGATACAGAAGGGATTAGTGATTGGTGTGTGGAAACAATGGTGTTCAGGGGTTGATGCTCATGAACAATGGTGTTAAGTGATTAGTGTTTGGGGCAGTGGTATCTAGTGATTGGTGTTTGGATACAGTGGTGTTTAGTGATTGGAGTTTAATGATTGGTGTTTAGCAACAATGGTGGGTTGTCATTGGTGTTTGGGAACTATGGTGTTCAGTGATTGCCATTTGAGAACTGTGATGTTTAGTAATTGGTATTTTTGAGAATTGCAGTGTTTAATGATTGGTGTTTGGGGACTGTGATGTTTAGTGATTGGTGTTTGTGAACCATGGTGTTTAGTGATTGTTGTTTAGTGTTTGGGAACTGCAGTGTTTAATGATTGGTGTTTGGGAACTGTGGTCTTTAGTGATTGGTGTTTGGAAATGGTGGTGTGAAGTGATTGGTGTTTGGGAGCTGTGGTGTTTACTGATTGGTGTTCAGGCGCAGTGGTGTTTAGTGATTGTTTAGTGGTTGGTGTTTTAAAAACAGTGATGTTTGATTATTGGTGTTTGGGAACAGTGGTGTTTAGTGATTGTTGTTTGGGAATGGTGGTGTTTAGTGATTTGTGTTTGGGAACAGTGGTGTTTAGTGATTGGTGTTTGTGGACAGTGGTGTTTAGTGATTGGGGTTTTAGGAACAGTAGTGTTTCAATATTGGTGTTTGGGAACAATGGTGTTTAGTGATTGGTGTTTGGGAACAATGGTGTTTAGTGATTGGTGTTTGGGAACAGTGGTGTTATTTGACTGCCCTGAAGTACAGAACAGTAAAGCACAACAAGCTAATTGTAAGTAAAGTAAACCTCTTTCGATCAAATCATTTATCAGCAGCTGTAATGCAAGCTGGAGATCTGTATTGAGTTCAAGAGAATCATAAACATCTGCACAAAACGTCACTTGATTTGCTGTTAATATGTTTATGTATTGACATTTCTAAAGGGGGCTAAAATTCACCAAATCTAGCAATGAAGTGTCAGTTGATAACGCTGGACGTCGGATTCAGTGCAAGAACCAGACTCAGATAGGAGGTGTGGAATAACTGGTTCAGTGTGAGTGGGGTAATCATATAGTTCTGACTGGATATTCATACTGTACATATTTTTAGAAGCAGAGTTCTTGCTATTGAAGGAAGTATTTGTTGTCAATATAATCTTACTTTGTTAAATTTGGATTTATGAGGCGAGTGTGGGATAATTTAGACATGAAGTTTGCAGACTATACCAGGAATGTAGTCGCTTCAGTACAAAATTAAGAACACAGAGGCAGGTTGGCTACATATGTGGTAGAAGAGTGAACCATTACTAATGTGCACAGCCAGAGAAGTACATAGAACAAATTACATCATGCATAAATAAATCGGAGCAGGCCTGACAGCCATGTGCAGTAATTATTACAGACCCCCACCCCACTCACACACGTCACTTACACACATGACACACACACGCACACACACACACACACACACACCACACATGTTCATATGCAGAAGAATTACTATGCAGATTAATGGACACTTTGCTTATTTGGATGAAAAATGGAGTCTGTTTATATTTAGCGTCGTTCCAACTGATCATTTATTTATTTTTTTACCTTGTATTGCTAACTGGTTAGTTATAAATAGTGTTTGCACATAGTCCTATCTCCCTAAATAGATGACAGGTTGACTCTAAGGGAGGCACACAACACCATTCCACCCAAATCAGCAGCAGAGCCCAGCTCTGTGTCCACAGCACAACGTAATACACTGGTACCTCATCTTACGAAATTAATCCGTTCCAGAGCTTTTTTCGTAACCTGGATTTTTCGTAAATTGAACCGCATTTTACATATAAAACATGTGATTTGTTCCAAAGCCCCCAATACTACCCCCCTAAACCCTTTAAAAATTATAAAAACCTCCTTCTGCTTCAATATTGTACCGATGGTAGACGGGTTTGGCCATATTCCTTTGCAATATCACTCGAGCCCGTTTCTTCTTCTCACTCGCACCAGAAATCACACACGTGGGTGTGTATGTGTGTGCGCACGTGTTGACCATGTCTTCTTAGCAGAGTTATAATCGAACAAATGTTTTTTGAAGGTTAAAAGCCTGAGTCAAGAAATAAAGCATGAAACAACAGTAACTCTGTCCTTTACACGAAAAGCATTATGGTTTTTTCAGCTCCATAATAGCCAGTGGGAGGGAGCTGTGTCATCCCTCCTAGCCAATGGGAGGCCAGCGGGTAGGGATGTTGGGAGATAGGCAAAGGGAGGTAGCTGCGTCATCCCTCCTAGCCAATGGGAGGCCAGCGGAGCGTGATGTTTGAACGTCATTAATGGGAGAGCAGCTCGTACATTGTTTGAATGTTTGAATGGCGCGTTTGAATTTTTAAGATGGCGCTTTCGTAACGTGAACTTGTTTCGTATCCAGAGACAAAAATTTTAGGAAAATACGTTTTGTAATGTGAATTTTTTGTTTGGTGAGACGTTCGTAAAGTGAGGTACCACTGTACGCCATTTCTAACTGGCTAGAAGGGACATGGGAGATGTTGTCATTCGCTCAGTTGCCTTAGACATTGTTACTTTGTGATTAGTATGACTGTCCCACATCAGGAAGATCTTGGGATTGAGTGCTGGGCGGGGCAAGGGTTGTTTCTCTGTGGAGTTTGCATGTTTTTCTTGTTCGTGAATGGATTCCCTCTGGGTACTCTGGTTTTCTTGCAGAGTTCAAAGGACATGCACATGAGGCTAATTCGCTGTTCTAAGTTGCCCCTTGGTGTGAGCTGTTTTGTTTGTTTGTGTGTGTTTTGGTCCTGTGAGCATCTAGTGAGCTATTTATGGTAAACCCTGCCCTCACCCAGCGTCAGATAAGATAGGCTGTAGTTTCATGATAGGATTAAGTAATTTGACAAATAAGTATGAGTTAGAGATGATGAAGCACGGTGGCACAGTGGGTAGTACGTCCACCTCCCAGCTAGAAGGTGCTGGGTTCGATGCCCAGCTCGGGCGTTTCTGTGTTCAGTGATATGTTCTCCTTGTGCTTGCATGGGTTTCCTCTGGGTACTCCGGTTTCCTCCCACATGCACAGTAGGTTAATTGGCTGTTCCAAATCAGCTCTAGGTGTGAATGAGAGTATGAATGGTTGTATGAGTGTTGGACCTGTGATGGCCTGGCGAGCTGTATAGGTTGTAACCCACCCTCTCCCAGTGGGCTGAGATGGGTGCCAGCCTCCCTGTGACCTGAATTAGGATTAAGCTGTTCAGGAAATTAATGAATGAGTGAGCGATGTGCCCTGACAATGTGTCTATGAACTTTGGGGGTGGAGCATTTGAAGAAGCACTGACGGGAGCTCTGTATTTGATTGGCTGTTAAAGGAAATTTATGGAAAAATGTAAATAATTTTGTTGGTTCAGTTAAAAACCTGAATGAAAAGGAGGCCACATTGATGATGGTTTTTAATTATCTAAACAAGTGTTTCCTTATAAGGCAACATTATAAGACGCACAGCTGTCTTTTACCATATATGGAAGAGTGCATGGTCTTGGATCGGGGTGTGATGTCAGATGGGGCACTACGCATGTGCAGTGTGTGATTATACCAGACCGAGGGAAGTCCATGTCGATATTTTGCCCTGGTAAGGGGGTGTTGTGTTCGAATAAATATGTTTGATGTTTTAAATTCTCGTGCAAAGGTGTTGCTTAAGTTGCGGCCCAACAAGAAATCTATTACTGCAACAGTTACTGAAGTGGAACCTGGTTGGGATGACAGTTTTCGAAGGTCCGCTTTGAATCGAACCACTTCATCTGATCCAGTGATACCAAATTCAGCCGTGTTCATAGAAAAAGAACATTTCAATTTTACACTGATTTTGTGTTGATTTTTCACCAACCTTGATTAGAACGCCATCGTTTTGACACAATCTCAAGTGCACTGCGTCACGCTGATATGACACACATGGTCTAAACCATGACCGTATTCAGAACTGAGTCCTCAGCTTTCCATACATACCTGACTTATGATGGGTATATTTTGCGATTAAAAAAAAAAAAAAAAAAATCGTATTTATAAAATCTTCAAGAAGATTTCCAGTTCTTTAAAGATCGTTAGAATACAACCCCCATAAATGAGGTACCATAATTTAGATACATTTGTCTAGTTTAAAATGAAAATTGAATCCTAGCTCAAGAATAAACGTGTGACACGCATGCGCCGGGCAATTCAATTACAAGTCCACCCCCCCAAAAAAAAAAAAAAAAAAAAAAAAAAAGTGGCACTGACTATCACATGCCAAGATGGCCACCACCATGATGGACGTGTCTGAGCAGGAGACCGTCATTTCTGATCTTTTAATTCCATATCTGGGTGAGTAATATATATTTCTACGATCGGAATATAACCTTTATTGTGTATAGAACGTATATATATATATATATATATATATATATATATATATATATATATATATATATATATATATACAAAAATAAAAGGACAGGACAAAGACTTTCTATTGAAACTCCATTTATCACTACAGATCTGTTTCGAGGGGTGGTGAAACCATCCTCTCTCTTCAGGTGATTATAGAAGAATATATATATATATATATATAGTGTGGCTGTTTTGTTAATTTTGCGATAAATACAGACTTTGACTCTGACTTGTTCGGGTCACTCGGCTCGCTGGTTGGTTAAACATGAACGGAATCAGCACTTCCGACTTCGGGCAGATTTTTATTTGATTTATGGGTTCGAATTTCAAAATCACCAGATAGGACATGTTCTTCAGATGTAAATGAAGACTCCTACTCCGTCTGAGGATATTTAAGACTGGTTTGATGGAGAAATCTTAACCTACATTATACGATAATACATACATTCCTGTCTAAAATCAACTGCTGTATGTGTCCTCGAGGCCACGCCCCCACTCAGTCAAGGTAGAATGATCATCATTAGCTATAATAGGATTGTTTATTGATATGATCTGTTTCTTTTTCAAGTGTCTGAAAAAGATTACAATTATTACTTATTACAATACTCTGAATTTTTTATGTATTAGACGTTTCCAACATTTGACCTCCTTCACAGCTAAACCCATGGTAGATAGCCTGCAACTGATGCTTCCAATGGATTAAGCAGATCATTTCCACTTTAGAAACAAAAGTTTCAGGCTGTTGGCTTAGTTGGTTGAAGTTCAATGGGATTTTCAAAATTTGACGATTTTCGGCATTTTTGTCAATGTCACCTGTCTGACCCCCTTTAAACCCCAAACCATGGTAGGTAGTCCAGAACTGATGCTTCCAAAGAATTAATCAGGTACTTTTCCCTTGAAAACAAAAGTATTAAGTTATTGACTTGGTTGGTTAAATTCAAATGCGTTTTCAAAGATTGGTAATTTTCGGTCATTTTTTCCACGGCGTAAATTACAGTTTGAGGCATTTTTGAGGGACATTAACTTTAAAAGTGAGATGAACTGGCCTCCATAAAAAATTATTGTGATTTAGTCTACCCTGTTATCTTGGGAAATAGCATAACTGGGCTTTCCAGATGTCTAATTTTGAAAATAGGGGAATCTAAAAATGCAATCTTTGTCAATTTGGTGCTACGATAATTTGAAAAAAAAAAAGAAAAAGCATTTTGTAACGGCTTTTACTACGAAACTGATTATTTGAGAGACCTGAAACTCCACAATGCAGAACTAGGTTGTAGAATTGAGTGAGAAATGGCATTAAGTATTTGTTGAAAGTAATAATTCTTGTCTCACAGTCTCCCCAAAAGTGCTCAAAATGAGGTCCGAGCCATGGGCCTGAAGCGGGGGTAACAGAACAGGCTCTCTCTCGGAAACCGTTCAAGATAATTGCGTGAAGTTCGGACCGGTGATTTGTAATGGTAAACACAACAACCAGAACCCAAAACCATCCATTTATGATGACTTTCATTTTTTTGATGCCGTACGTACTCTTAATGATAATTTAGAACAGCCAGATAGCCTAATATGCATGTTTTTGAAATGTCAAAGGAAACCAGAGTACCCAAAGGAAATCCGGACAAGCACAGGGAGAGCATGCAACCTCCACAATGATATGCCCTCGTCGAGCCTAGGACTCGAACCCAGGACCTTTCATGCTGCGAGGCGGATTGGCTAACTACTATGCCACCATGCTTTCTTCTTTCTCTATGCTTCCTGTAATATAAACAGAATTTTTGGCTGCAATAAACAATCTTATGGTGTTTTATATGTGTGGTTTAATAATCTCCTTGCCCTCATAGTATAATATTTCACTGTTTCATGCCACTGGATATATCCCATACCCAGAACATCACCTATTTCGTGCCAGTCCATGCAGAGATTTATACATACACAATATCTAGGCTGCAGAATCAGTGATAATGACAAATACACATGGATGCCCCCATGTCACCCCACACCTCTCACACACACATCCACATCTATACACACACACACACACACACACACACACACACACACACACACACACACACACACACACACACACGTAACAATTCGCAGTAATAACAATATGATAGCAGTGATTCGGTGTGTCTTGCAGCCTCTGGCTCCCTCGCTCTCTGACCTGTGTGTATGAAAGAAAATTGATGGCTGTCGTTATCTCCGCACAGTCCCTGCAGCGGGATCACGCGTGATAATATCATAAGCTCTTCAGCTAAACAGGTCTGCGAGATTGGGTTTCGACGGCACTCGCCTGAGGTGTAAACACACGTGTGATAGGTGATGCTTCAGTGCAAGCCTGAACACGGAACTTACACACAGAGTAGCTACTGCTTATATTTTGACATTTTTTATTAATACAAATTTAATCGTGTGCTATTAGGGGGATTCGGATTTCTTTGTCTTCATGGCTGCTTTCTTTGAAAGAAAACACACACACACACACACACACACACACACACACACACACACACACACACACACACACACATCATGATATCACAAAATGTGTTTTTGTATATCATGCATGTGAGCTACCACACATCTGTCTCACTGCATAAAGGTACTGCGTTTGAGTTCCAGCTATGCAGCAATGAAGGTGTCTGCTTGTGTGGGTTCCCTCCAGTAACTTCAGTTTCCTCCCACGGGCCACTGACTTGTACATTGGACTAATTGGCTTTTCCAAATTGCTCTTATGAGTGCTTGAGTATGTGAGTGCTTGTGTGTGTTTTTGCCCTGTGATGATCTGGTGAACTGTTCAGGGTGTACTCTGCCTTCATCTAGTGCGGGCTGAGATAGACTCCAGCCTTCTTCCGACTTTAATGGTAGGATTAAGCAGATCGGCAAAATGAGGCATGTGAGCTATTAGCTTGTAATGCAGGAACTCAAACACTGAGTGGAAATAAATACACACAGCTGTCCATCAACTTCGAGACTTCAGCTTTCCAGTTATAACACAGTGATGAAAAGCCTTCATGTCCTGCTCTCTCAGTGGCAAGGAAAAGCTGTCAGAAGTGAAATTAAAAAGAATCATGGATCATCTAATAACACTATGAAGAAATGAAGAACTCTAGAGAACACATTTAAATCAGTTTAAGCCCTGTCACGGGCAGCCAGTGGTGGAGCGGTTAGCATGTCCATGTCACAGCAAGAAGATCTTGGGTTTGATTCCCAGACGTGAGAATTTCTATAAGAAGTTTGCATGTTCTCCCCGTGCTTGCACGGGTTTCCTCTAGGTACTCCTGTCTCCTCCAACAATATAGAAAAGACATGAGACATGCACATTAGGTTACTTGGCAGTTCCAAGTTGCCCCCTAGGTCTGAGTGTGAATGGGTGTATGTGTTGCCTACAATGTTCTGTATGCTACATGATGCCCTGTGATGTCACACATGCTGTGTTTTGATAGAAAGAAAAGTTAATCAGGCTAACAAGCCACCAATAAAATAAACAGCCATTGGAAATTGTGAAGCCTCTCAGCCACCCCAGATTTTCTTGAAGTAGCCCAGACAAAATGCATAAGGTCAAAGTTCAGCTGAAAAACTGACAGGCCTATGCACACTTACGCACCAAAGGAAACCTGCGTGCAACATGTGAGAGTGATCAATCCAGCAGTTCTTCAGAAATACCCTGGGAAACTGGGAGCTGTGGCAGAAAAGGCAACAGGAACAATGTGGATGCAAGAAATGACGACATCCCAACACACTGCTGGTTCAGGGGTTAAAAACAGATTTATTAATCATAAGAAAATAAAAAAAAAAATCACAAAAATCTCGATATGCTCATCGATCACTCCTCAGACATGAACAAAATAAACAACACACAATCTAACACAGGCAGGCAAACTTTTACTGAGTAAAACAACATCAAACATGAATAGCAACACGGAACATGAACTCGTTAGACGGATAAGTAAACTAGCGAGACAGGCTATACAAATATAAACTGACATGTGAAAGGTTAATATTAATCTTTCCTTCTTTTGCTTCAGACCATAGTCAGGAAAAGCAAGCACGATTTATTTATTTACTTACTTATTTATTCATTTCCTCCACGACTGAAGTTGATTCGGCCTTTAAAGCAGCCGTGCTACTCAATATCGCACCATCAATAGAGATATCTATCAGGAGCTCAAGCTCTAGTCAGTTCATTTATGGATATATTCGTTATATGCATGTTAGCATCCATGTGACGTATTACATAATCAAAGCAGGCCATCTTGTTTGTCCAGCTCAAACTGAGCAGTTCAATCAGAGCTTGCATTTGGATACAGCTTTATTTTTGTTTGTTTAGATAATATAACATTATTTATGATGCCGCCTTTTTGATGTACTGAACACCTGAAGCCTTGTTGCTACCTGAAATCCTTTCCTGATGTCCTGATGTGTCCCAATGAAAGTAGGTAATGATTTCATAATAAACTGGAAGGGATGTGCATAGAATTCCTTTCTGTTTTATTTCAAAAGCCTTTATTCTGGAAACCAACATATATCACTGGCAAAATTGTGTGTGTGTGTGTGTGTGTGTGTGTGTGTGTGTGTGTGTGTGTGTGTGTGTGTGCGTGTGCTAATCTCAGCGCCTGCCTCTCTCCGTTGCTTTATAATGGTTTGTAAAGGTCAGAAGGGTAGGCGCTGATCGCTGTTCTTGATTCCGCTCGCTGTTTGTGTTTCCTGTTTGGATTAGGTCAGCTTCACATTGAAATCTGGCCTGCCAATCATCATGATTGGCAGAAGTGTTCCAAAGGTCAACTGGTTTCGTCACACGTCATACTCGCACTCATAAAGAATCTGCATGCTTTCTGACTGGATCAGTTCTTGATAAGGTTATAGTGTGTGTATGGGTAGTTGTGTAGGTGTGTGTGTTGGGGGGATCACAGAGGGGCTGTCAATCAAATGCCAAGCACATACCCTGATACACACACACACACACACACACACACACACACACACACACACACGTATACACACACACACACACACACACACACACACACACACACACACACACACACACACACTAATGTTGTCCTGCATTTATACTGCATCGCGGCCTCATGATTGATGACACTAAAGGCATTAGATGACTGCAGGACGCGCCGGGCCAAAACGGCAGGCGATTACTCATTTTGCATAATTGAATCCTTAACACCAATCATAGACGTCTCGCTGTGGAAACGCGCCTCCTGGAATATCTGTCACTCCCAACCCCCCTTCTTCAGCATCAGGCCCGGGGGGACGGGACTGCATGCTTAAATAACCCAGTTTATACAGAGAGGGGGGGTGGAATAAGAAGGATGAAGGGGAGAGAGAGAGAGAGAGAGAGAGAGAGAGAGAGAGAGAGAGAGAGAGAGAGAGAGATGTGTGAGAGAGTGTGATATGGAGGCAGAGAGTGTGTGAGAGAGTGAGAGAAAGGGATGTACCATTGTGAGAGAAATGATGAGAGGGAGGGGATAGGGGATGAGACTGAGAGGAAGCGATAAAGGTGAAATGTGATGAGAGAAAGACAGAAAGGACTAGAGAGATTGCATGGATGTGAGAATGGAAGAGAAAGAGAGAGAGAGAGAGAGAGAGAGAGAGAGGCTGTGACAGTGAGAGTAAAGAGATGGAACAAAAGCAAGAGGGAAATTACGAGAGTCTGATCCAAAGAAGGAGGGAACTGGATGGAGAGGAGGGGCTTGATGATGAAATAATGACATGGAGACAGAATGAAACAGAATGACAGAATGTGAGAAAGGACAAGAGAGAAAAGAGGAGAAGAAAGAGTGATAGGGAGATCGGGAGGAGACAGAGAAAGACAGGGAAGACAGTGCCGGGCGAGAGTGAGACAGAGCATATGATAGAGATGGGGTGAGACAGGAAAACGGTGACAGAAAGAATATTGGAGGCTGAGATATTGAGAGAGAGAGAGAGAGAGAGAGAGAGAGAGAGAGAGAGAGAGAGAGAAAGAGAGAGGTGAGAGTGAGACAGAATAACGGGAGATAAAGACACTCTCAATAGTAGTAGAGAGGGAGACGGAGAGAGAGTGGGAACATAAGGATGAGACGAGGACGAGAGAGAAGTTGGTGAGGGGACGATGGAATACGGCGCTGACGGAGAGACAATGAGAGCAGAGAGAGAGAAAGAGAGAGGGTATGAAGAGAGAAGTGAAAGGGTGAGAGTGCGACAGGCACACGGAGAAAACATACTGTGAGACAGTTACATTTAGACAAACAGGGTGAGAATGAGATAAAGAAATAGAAGAAGGAGACAAAGTGAGACACCAGGTGAAGTGAGACCGTACTGAGGGAGAGAGAGAGAGCGAGAGAGAGACATGCGGTGATATATGGAGAGATATACAGAGTCTGAGCAAGATGTGGACTAATGAGATAAAGAAATAGAAGAAGGAGACAAAGTGAGACACCAGGTGAAGTGAGACCGTACTGAGGGGGAGAGAGAGAGAGAGAGAGAGAGACATGCGGTGATACATGGAGAGATATACAGAGTCTGAGCAAGATGTGGACTAATGAGATAAAGAAATAGAAGAAGGAGATAAAGTGAGACACCAGGTGAAGTGAGACCGTACTGAGGGTGAGAGAGAGAGAGAGAGAGAGAGAGAGAGAGAGAGAGAGAGAGAGAGACGCAGTGATACATGGAGAGATATACAGAGTCTGTGCAAGACGTGGACGAATGAGATAAAGAAATAGAAGGAGACAAAGTGAAACACCAGGTGATGTGAGACCGTACTGAGGGCGAGAGAGAGAGAGAGAGAGAGAGAGAGAGAGAGAGAGAGAGAGAGAGAGAGAGAGAGACGCGGTGATACATGGAGAGACATACAGAGTCTGAGCAAGACGGGGACTAATTCTGTTTTTACACAACAGGTAATGGTTGTGTGTGGGTGTGGCCTTGCAATGGTCTGGTGAGTTGTTGTGTACCCCATCTTCAACCAGTGTCGGCTGAGATAGGCTTCGGCATGAGTGAGTGAGTGTGAGCCAGACGTGTGTAATCTTTACTTTTAGAGAAATATCCGTGTTTTTCTTTTTTTTTTTTTAATTGGCCTGTCTGGAATCCGACTCTGAAAATGTCGCTGTTTGCTTAAGTAAACATAATCTTTCTAAATGATCAAAGCTTTGAGATGACCTCGAGGTCATTTTGTCAGACAGCGAGGAGACAATTAACATCAAACCGGCCGATTAAAATGCAAATGAACACGATCTTATTCATGCTTCATAAACACAAAAATGTGATTAATTATCAGAACGACCATAAAGGACATGCTGATTGGTGGAGAATGAAGACAATATCGCTGAGGCGTCTGAAGAACTTCTGTATTCAGACCAAGATCTTTACCTACGAACTTGTACTGACTGTCTGACCAGTTTTATTTCACTCGTGGTATTGGGCGCTGGATTGCTGACCCTAAGGTTAGGGGTTGGAGTCCCACTCTCCACAAGGTTGTCACTGTCCCCCCCAGTGCAGCTAACTGGGTTATCAAAGGCGGGTCATGTCTCTCCCTGTCTGTGTTGGGAGCTTCATGTAAAAGAACCATTGCTGACTTTCAACAAGAGTAGCTGCAAAGCCGTCAGCATTTTTCCGCCCTGCAATGACCTACTGAGCTGTCCAGGGTGTACTCTGGCCTCGTCCAGAGTCGGCTGGGATGGGCGCCAGCCTCCCCGTGACCTTAATTAGGAGTACGCGGTTACAGAAAATGAACTGAACTGAACTGAGATGACGTGAGCACACTTAGCACATTCGCCTCACAGCAAAAATAGATCCTGGGTTCTAGTCCTGGGCTCGGGAAGAGTGTTGCCATGTGGAGTTTGTGTGCTCTCCCTGTACTTGCACGGGTTTCCTCCGGGTATTTTCCGGTTTTCTCCGACAGTCCAGATACATAGACAACAGGCTAGTTGGCTGTTCCAAATTGTCCCTTAGTGTAAGTGAATGTGAATGGTTCTGTGTGTGTGTGTGTGTGTGTGTGTGTGTGTGTGTGTGTGTGTGTGTGTGTGTGTGTGTGTGTGGGGCGCCCTGGTGAGCTGTTCAGCCCGTATGTGGCCGAGCGAACCATACGGTAGATCATTGTGATCACAGCCATGACAATCCCTGTCTGAGCATCATTCAGGCTTCAGGGATCGACATCCATTCCTCGTGATTGGATGTCGACGCAGAGAGAGAAAGCAAGCGGTTCAGGGTGCATCCGTCCTTCACTCAGTTTTGGCTGAGACAGGCTCCAGCCTTGATGTGATTGTATTAAGATTAAGTAGTTTGACAAATGAAGGAAGGGTCAAAGGCCGTACCAGATTTTGTACGCATCATCATCTGAGTACAGTGACGAAAAGTTAATAAAAGCTTTTTATACTGTGCCTTAGTGACATGTCAATCAATATTTAAGGCCCGGTCAGTGATTACTCACCAGCCAATATCATTCATTCATTCATTTTCTGAACCGCTTAATCGTAATTGGGGTCGTAGTGAGGCTGGTGTCCATCTCAGCTGACTCCGGGCGAGGGCGGGATACACCCTGGATAGCTCACGAGGCCATCACAGGGCCAACACTCACACAACCATTAATACTCACACTCACACCTACGGGTGATTTGGAACAGCTGATTAACCTACTATGCATGATTTTGGACTGTAGGAGGAAACCGGAGTAGCCGGAGGAAACCCACGCAAGCACAGGGAGAACGTGCAAACTCCACACAGAAATGCCCGAGCTGGGAATCGGACCCAGGACTTTCTTGCTGTGAGATGGACGTGCTAATAACTACGCCAGCGTGACGCCACCAGCCAATATCTTCCATTGTAATCATCCAAACCCTATGGAACTGAAATCACACAATTTCCGCACCATTTTGAAGATGCCCAGTAATTATGTCAAATTTTGTCCATAGGGGGGCGCTACAGCTGGCACATGTGTTCCTGTCTCTGGAACCGAGGCGCTAATACTTACCGCTGGACTGACTTGCCTACATTAGCTCACATTAGCCAACTGGATAACCACACAAAAAGATAAAAAGATAAAGCTTGGACCCCTTTAATCGCTGCTTGCGGCTAATCTTTGTTGTTTTACGCATAGTGTCAGTATGAAGAGTCTCTTCAAGGCCCTTTGTGTTTAACGTGCTGTATTTCTGAATACGGAGTGATGAAAATGAACGCACACAAACACACACTCACAGATAATATCCCTCATGTATTCTATGTGCTCATTTTTTTTTTTTTTTTTTTTTTTTTTTTATCAGACCCTCACACACACTGGAGAATTGGTAACGCTGATGTACCTTGCTATGCTACTTGCAAGAAATGTGCTATAGTCTTGTGTCACATAATGAGATAAATTCATCCATGCACTTCAATTGTGTGTGTGGATATGTGTGTGTTGGCGCTCAGCGTGTTGTCACACGCTGAAAGGACAGCCTGCTGTTAGAAGCTCCCTCGGCCCGGGTTAAAGTACAAACACAAAGACTCGAACACTACTCTCAACAGGAACACCAGCTCTCTCTCTCTCTCTCTCTCTTTCTCACACACACACACACACACACACACACACACACACACACACATACAAATACACAAAATCTATTTGGCAAGCCTTTGTTCATCTCCATAACAGCCATGCTCCGGAGTGTAGCTGTTCATTACTTCACATTTTCCCAGAAACCTCATTTGTCACGTAAAAAGCTGATTTGAAGAAATGGACCGGTTTACTTTGTTCAGTACATCTCTCTTCCTGCCTGACTATACATTTGGCATTGATAGTATGTTGTGCCCCATTTAAAAATACATTCATCATCTCACACATTTGCCGAACTGCTTAATTCTTCTAGGCTGGTGCCTATCCGTAACCAACACTGGGCATCGCAGACACACACACATACTTCCAAACAGCCAATTAGCCTTTGTATACATGCCTTTGGTCTGTGGGAGGAAACCAGAGTAGCCAAAGAAACCCACACAAGCACAGAGTAAACATGCAAACTCCAAACATAATCACCTGAGAATGAGACTCGAACCCAGGACCTTCTTGTTGTGAGATGGACATGCTAACCGCTACACCACTGTGCCATCTATTTCCAAAAAAGAGTACTTGAATTGATAAGGCTAATCTGATCATTATAAAAGTTAGCTATGTCAGCGCTAGCAGCAATACCCGACGGCTCAGCTAGCCGCATCACCTAAAGCTGGCCTCACGTGTGGGCGGTTCATTTCTTGATTGACCTCAACTAGAGGGCCTTACAGTTTTATCTCATTCATATAACAGAGCAGTTAAGTGTTAAGGGCCTTTGTCAAGGGCCAGACAGTGATAGCTCGGTGGTACTGAAGTTTGAAGTGTGATTAGTAACCCAGAGCCTTAGTTACTGAGTCAGCATTGCTAACGCCGCCGTTATTTTTAAACTGCGCTGAATTGCAGCAAGGCATCGCCTAAAACCACGGTCTCACATAGCGGGAATTGCATCATGGTAGACGTGGCAGTTTCACCATACGGCTCATATATTTCAGACCCGCACCATACTAAGACCCCTGGGTGAGGGCAGAGTACACCCTGTACAGTTCGCCATCAACACACTGACGGCTACACAGCTACTCTTGATGAAAGTCAGCAATGGTTCCTTTTAGTGAACCTCTCACCTTAGACAGTGAGAGACATGTCCGACCTTTGATAACCCTGTTAGCTGCACTGGAGGGACAGCAGTGACAACCATTGAGAGTGGGGCTGGAACCCTCGACCTTCGGATCAGTGATCCAGCACTTTACCACCAGGCCACCACTGCCCTCTACGACCAGCATCTCAATGTTTCCTTGTTTATTACTTTAAGAGTTTGCCATTAGCATGTTGCTTCCTTTCCTCTTCACGCTTCCCATCACCAAACCCTCAACACAGAGAGGTAACAATGAGAGCCAGTTCTTCCGCGCCCTGCCTCGCTCATTTCTTGCGCTGTCCTTCCAACACTCAAACATTAATGCTGTTTTCTTTCAGCGAGAGCCTCATTCCCCATGTATAAAAATTTATGATGACATTTTCTACATTCCATAAAATATTCATAAATGTCATTAGTAATATTGTGCATAGATCATTTAAATCGATCTCGGGGTCTGTTCGGGAGTACCGTGTGGATGGGCAGCGAACAGGGGTGAGAGTAAGAATCGCCGTCTGTCGGCTAGAGAAGGGACACAAGGTAAGCCGTACACTTTATGGATTTCATGCTTTATTTATCTAATCTGTTCTATTTATTTGCTACAGTAGGTCCTTGTCTTTCGCGATGGTTCAGTTTCGGCCCTTCCTGCGGATCATGAAAATCCGCGGGTTCTTGATGCGGTTTTTAAATGTATATTACATGCGCTAAAATATTCTTCTTAAATCCATTCTATAGCGCGTTTTACTCATTAATACAGTAACACTGCAGTAAAATGTAGTAATGATTAAGTAAAAACTCTTTAATTTTGTACTGTGATAATATTTATGAATAAGCCTGCATGTGTGTTGCCCTGATGAGCCGCGCAGGCTGTGTCTCATCTTTGCCTTGTGTAGGTTGAGTTAGGCTCCAGCTTCTCTGCATCTCTCGTATAATTAAGCAGTTCAGTAAATGACTGAATGGGAGAGAATACATTATGGATGACACTAAAGATCACACGGAAATTAGAAATATTTTAAAGATATGTGAGGTGCAAGTGAAGGTTGAGTACTAAATAAGTATTCAACGCGCACTTGCTCACTTGAAAGATCGGAAGTCTGAATAAGCCGCACATGCAGACAACCATTTACACTCCCACCTAGGGGCATCTTGGAACAGTCAGATTGCCGAATGGTTTTGTCTTTGGATTGTTGAAGGAAACCAGAGTACCCAGAGGAAACCCATGCATTAACCCATGCAACAGTAGGTTAACTGTTCCAGACTGATCCCGCCGGTGTCAGTATGAATGTGACTGGTTGTTTGTATTAGGCATGCGATGTTTTGGCAAACTGTTTAGGGTGTACCCTGCTTTCAACTAATGTCGCCTAGCAACCCTAATAGGATGAATGGGTTCAGCAAATGAGTAAGTGAGCAAGGGAACCAGTTCAGGGTCCAATCACTTTCTCACTGAGTTCACCAGGATCAGGTTTCATTGCAGCCCCTGAATGGTGTATACACTTAGAAGCCTTTTATTATGGTTAGAAACATTGACGTACATTTTCATGCTGATATGAAAAGGAAAAAGGGCTGATGATGCAGGCATGGTAACCATAACAACGCTCCTTCTCGTCAAGCTTTGACTAAGTGATCTAAGTTCAGATTTATTATGATTACAGCAGCTTGTGTGAGGTGACTTCATGCAGCAACAGTTGTGTACTGATGAATGTTTCCCAAAATATCCAAGTTATATTGTAAAATATTTCCATTCCAACTATCTTTTTGCCTAATCACTTAATCCTATTAGGGTCACCGCGAGACTGAAGCCTATCTCAGCTGACACTGGGTGAAAGTGGGGTACACTAAAAACACCTCATCAGACTGTTGCAAGGAAAAATATACAGGGGTACCTCACCTTACGAAATTAATCCGTTCCAGAGCCTTTTTCATAACCTGGATTTTTTTGTAAGTAGAACCGCATTTTACATGTAAACAGCATGATTCGTTCCAAGGCCCCCAATACAACTCTTTAAAAATGATAAAAGCACACCTTTTAAGGTACTTACTTCGTGTTGACCATGTCTTCTTATCAGAGTTATAATCTTACAAATGTTTATGCAAGGTTAAAAGCCTGAGCCAAAAAATAAAGTTGCAATGAGCACACTTGAAAAACTCATGAAACAGGCAGCTGCTCAAGGGAGCTGCATCATCCCTCCTAGCCAATGGGAGGCCAGCGGGGCGAGATGGTGAGAGATAGCCAATGTGAGAGCACTGTTTGAATTTTTAAGGTGGCGCTTTCGTAATGCAAACTTGTTTCATATCCAGAGACAAAAAATTGAGGAAAATGTTTTTTGTAAGTTGGGACTATCGTAAGGTGAGGTTCCACTGTACATGCAGCTAATCACACTCACATCCACACCGAGGGTCAATTTGGAACAGCCAGTACGCCTAATGTGTGCGTCTTTCTTTGGACTTTGGGGGTGGGGGTGGGAATTGGAGTACCTGGAGGAAAACCAAACAAACACACGGAGAACATGCAGAGTCCACATAGAAATGGGCCAGAAATCGAACCCAGGACTGTCTTGCTGTGAGGCGGAACCATTATACTACGGTGCCGCCATAATATAACTCTGTATAATTATATTAAAATTATTCTTTCTATTCGAATTTTTATACCCATTTTCTGGAGAAACTCTGTTGATTCAACCTTTGTAGAATTTTTTATAAGTTTCTGTCAGATTACTTAAATGAACGGAATTTTAATAAATTATCTATTTTTAATTAAAAAAAAAAATCCGTCAAATGATTGAATATGTGACTTATTTCACAGTTTAGCTTTGTACCAGATCAAGATCACCCTGACAGGGCCGTGGTCTGGAAAGCTGTTCATGATGTACCTTGCCTTCGCCCAATGACAGCTGAGATAGACTCCACCCACCTGTTACCATAGTAGGATTAAGCATTTTAGCAAAATTAGCGTGAAATCAATTCAATATCATTCAGTCATCTGAATACAATCAACTTTCCATTAAATCAGCTCGCGAGCATCGCGCTTAGGGAGCAAATCACTGGAGTATGCTTGCTAAACATAAAACAAACTTTCGTTTTGATAATACAGCAGTATAAAGTAGTGCAGTGGTGGCCTGTTGGTAAGGTTTACCAATCCTGAGGTTGGGGGTTCAAGTCCCACTGTCAAATGTTATCACTGCTGCCCCCCCCCACATCCCCAGTGCCGCTAACTGGGTTATCACAGGCCAGCCATGTCTCTCACTGTCTGTGGTGAGAGGTTCATCTAAAACAACCATTGCTGACTTTCGTCAAGAGTAGCTGCATAGCCGTCAGCATGTTTCTGCCCTGCGATGGCCTGGTGAGCTGTCCAAGATGTACTCTGCCCTTGCCCAGAGTTGGTTGAGATGGGCACCAGCCTCCTTTGACCCTAATTAGCGTTAAGTGTATCAGAAATGAAAAGGATGAATAGATGAATAGTATAAAGTACATCAAGTAAAGATGGCTTCAGTGTCGTGACCTATGTTATTCAGGGTGTAATGAGTGCTTGTCTAGAATCAGATTAGATAGGCTGCAGCCTCCACGTGACCATAGTAGGATTAAGCGGTTCGGCAAATGATCAAAGGCATCAATATGCCTCATTCAAGTAGCTAAAAACAAAACTAGGGTGAATAGCTTGCTAGATAGCGACTGCACTTTTGTAATGTAAAACAAGTGGCATTAGCGTAGCGGTGTTGACATAGCAAATAGCTGGTTACCTTGGCGGCATGTTCTAAAGACTATTATTGCTGGGAATGTTGGGTATGTGTTTGGCTCCATTGTTATAAATCTTTAAATTTACCTCAGAATCTGAATGTTTTGAGAGAGAAAGTGGACAGCCGTGGTCCTTCACGTGCAACTATATATTTTAAATCCATTTCTTTAAGGTAATTAACATGAGGCGGCATGGTGACGTAGCGGTGAGCATGTTCCCTTTACAGCACAAAGGTCCCGGGCTCAGGGCTGCGTTAGGGCACAGCAAAGACATAAAGTTCTG
>CM045743.1:7036439-7056439 GCA_024760905.1 Plotosus lineatus
CCTCTACAGTAGTTGGTAGTGGTGCTCTCACTGTGTTCCCTAAGGTGTAGAGAAAAAGCACCGAGCAAATGATATGAAGTGCAGTAAACACTATTTATAGTCACGCGCGGAGTGCTGGGGTGTGTGTGTGTGTGTGTGTGTGTGTGTGTGTGTGTGTGTGTGTGTGTGTGTTTATGTGTTCCTATAGGGGCATCACAGAAAATAATTGAAAAGCACTGCATAAGGCGTTCTTGGAGCGCGGAGGAAAACACGCGGAAGAATACGAGGCTAATCGGCCCGGAAAAGCCATTTCCCCAGCAGAGCTCGTAAATCAAAATGTTGCTGGTTGCATGGGGCAGATTTTTGGTGGGATCGAAGCTCGTATCATGGAAAATTAATTATAAAAGACACTCGAAAGTCAAGGTTCCACTGTACTTATATACGTATATTCATTCAGTACATGATGTACATATACATACATGATGTATTTCAACACAGCTTATAAATCAATCAGAACAAATAGGCGTGTCCAAAAGTTTGAATTGTGGTGTGGTGGATGGTGAAAAGGTCCCGGGCTCGATTCCCATGGACTCCAGAGTCTGCAATCCTGTTTGACAGAGATTGATTTGCTGAGAATATCCACAGTGGATGTGTTACTAGTATCACCATGTAGAGGTTCTCAGCACAATCCCGTCTGCCAATCCTAGGGGCCGCCACCTAGGCTGCGAGGCCTGAGTACAGCTCAACTGCTTTCTCATTGAATGCGAAAAAGACACTCGCCTACCTCAAATCCATCGGCACGTCCCAATATGACTCCTACAACCATGGACCTACGAAGACACTGCAGCAGATACAGTGGTACCTCACCTTACGAAATTAATCCGTTCCAGAGCCTTTTTCTCAACTGAGATTTTTCGTAAATCGAACCGCATTGTACATGTAAAACCTGTGATTCGTTCCAAGGCCCCCAATACTACCCCCTAAACCCTTTAACAATTATAACAGCATACCTTTTACGACCTCCTTCTGTTTCAATATTGTACCGATGGTAGATGGGGTTGGCCATATTCCTTTGCACTATCACAAGCTTGCTTCTTCTTTTCACTCGCACCGGAAATCACACGTGCGCGCATATATATGTGTGTGTGTGTGTGTGTGTGTGTGTGTGTGTGTGTGTGTGTGTATGTGTGCGCGTGTGTTGACCTTGTCTTCTTAGCAGAGTTATAATCATACAAATGTTTATGGAATGTTAAAAGCCTGAGTCAAAAAACTCACGAAACAACAGTAACTCTGTCCTTTACATGAAAAGCATTATGGGAGATGCAGCTCCATAATAGCCAATGGGAGGGAGCTGCGTCACCCCTCCTAGCCAATGGGAAGCCAGTGGGGCGGGATGTTGGAAGATAGTCAATGGGAGAGCAGCTGGTGCATTGTTTGAATGTTTGAATGGCGCGTTTGTCTCGTTTCTTAAGGAGAACTTGTTTCGTATACAGAGACAAAAAAATTTTAATTTTTTTTTCGTAACCTGGATCCACATTGAGAGGGGCCAGTTGAGGTGGCTCGGGCATCTGGTCAGAATGCCCCCCGGACGCCTCCCTGGTGTGGTGTTTCGGGCATGTCCAACCGGGAAGAGACCCCGGGGTCGACCTAGAACACGCTGGAGGGACTATGTCTCTCGGCTTGTCTGGGACCGCCTCGGTGTCCCCCTGGGAGAGTTGGAGGAAGTGGCTTGGGAGAGGGACGTCTGGACCTCTTTGCTAAGGTTGCTGCCCCCGCGACCCGACCCTGGACTAAGCGGAAGAAGATGATGATGATGATGATGATGATGATGATGATGATGATGATTTTTCATTTGCTGGGACTATTGTAAGGTGAGGTACCACTGTACTATCTGATTATCCCACTCGATGACTTCCAATATGGCTGGAGGGTCTTATTAAACTTGACGCCCCTACTTCTAACTGGCTTTAGACGGACATCCCATACGACAGTGACAAATGACCGACGACGCATGTTCATCACGTGCTTGCGTGGCTTTCCTCCAGTTAATACGCTTTCCTCTCATCGTCCAAAAACATGCACATTAGGCTAACCGGCTGGTCTGAATTGTCCCGAGGTGTGAGTGGACTGTGAATGGTTGTGTGTATGTGTGTTGCCGTTGTGTGGAGGGACTGGTGAGCCGTACCCCACCTTCGTCTCCATAAAAGAGGACCGTGGTCTCAGATTGTATACTGGATATCACGGATATGACGGATGTTTTACTGGTCAGTGTTTGCATGAGATGTCTACTGTATGCAGTTGTCTATCTGCGTCCTGCTTTTAATGTTGTGTATGTAATCGGGGATATTCTAGCTAGCACTATTAACTCGATGCAAGTGTCGCGTTGTACAGAGCCGGTGCTAATGTGCGAATTGTAATTTTTACTTCACACGCCATAAATTCACATCTGTTCAGCTCCATTTATTTGTCTTCATCGTAACGCCTGCGCATGGTGACTACTATTTTTCAGCGGATCGGTAATGATGAGGCTGAACTTATAGTTCGGGGTTTATTTTCCCCTTCTCTGCCTCACACTCTCCAGTCATTCCTCGTTGTTTTTTTTTTCCCCCACCTTTACTCTACCCTCCTGTTCCTTTTTTATGTTTATCACACCATACACACTCATCCCCTGCTTCTTACTTTTATTTGCTCCCCTCCTATTCCCACCTTTATTTTATTCTCTATTCATCATACTTGGCTGATACTTTAATCCAAAACGAAACTGTAAAACTGGATTTGCTCAAAAGAGACGTGCAACCTTCTACCCCATTCAATTCGATTCAGTTTTATTTCTGCTTTTTACAGTCAACGTTGTCGCCAGGCAGCTTTACGCAGTAAAAGACGGCGTTTACGAAGTATAAAGGAGTTTAAACATTTTTTCTTACAAGCCCTACACGTCGCTAATGAGCGTCGCCCGCGGTAACGGTGGCAAGGAAAAACTACCTCAGCTGACGCGAGGAAGAAACCTTGAGAGGAACCGGGCCCGAAAGAGAAACCCATCCTCATTTGGGTGGAACCATAAAGATACAAACCCTCCGAGTATACGAGGAATTCATCACCGTACAAAACCAAGTCCGGTTGGTTCCAGCATAAGTGGGGAAGAGTTCACCAGCGGCTCGATATCTTAAATACTTCTCTTCCACTCTTCTTTTCCTTTTAGTTCATTTCATGTACTCACACCTCTTCCTTTTCTTTTCTTTTCCTTTCTTTCTTTTCTTCCTTCTCATGCTTTTCCTCTCTTTGCTTTCCTTTTCTTTCCATTCCTGTCCTTTCCTTCCTTTCATTTACTTCTCTTCCTTTTCTCCCTCTCTTCTTCTTTCCTTTCATTTCATTTAATTTCCTGTCCCTTTCTTTCCTTTCTGTTCTTTCTTTTCCTCCCTTTGCTTCAGTTTCCTTTCCTGTTCCTTCCTTTCTTTCCTTTCCCCCTTCCTTCCCTCCATTTCCTTTCCTTAACTTCCCTTTCTTTCCTTTACTTCCCTCCCGTTCCCTTCCTGTCTCTTCCTTTACTCCGTTTCTTTACCTCTCCCTCTTTCTTCCCTTTACTCGCCTTTCTTTTTGTTTTCTCTTTTCTCAGCTGAGACCACTGTAATGTACTGAGAGCTCTCAGAGGACCCACCGTCCAAAGTGCTTTGTGTGTGTGTGTGTGTGTGTGTGTGTGTGTGTGTGTGTGTGTGTGTGTGTGTGTGTGTGTGTGTGTCTGCCTACTCCTGTGTGTGCGTATGTGTCTATTAATAACCAACATTAAGCATCTGGCTCTTTAGGGAGCAGCCATTGTAAAGATGAAGTGCTGTGAGGTCCAGTACAATGCTGTCTCATTACTGCAAGCACTCACACACACACACACACACACACACACACACACACACACACACACACACACACACACACACAAACAGATACACGCACACACTCATGCACAAGCAAGGTGGTCAAACTCTTACATTTTTATTATACTTTTCTACTGTATTTGACAGCAGGTCATTGTTAGTGACCCAGATCCACATGCATTTGCATTCTAGCTCAACACACACACACACAAAGCGCGAGCGAGTGAGAGAGAGAGAGAGAGAGAGAGAGAGAGAGAGAGAGAGAGAGAGAGAGAGAGAGAGCACATAACAATCCAGCTTATCCGGGAGGCAGCGAGGGACAGTCCTTGAGAAACCCTTGGAAATAAACTTTCAAGTTAAACCGTGCTCAGTGCGCCTCCCTTTCCTGTTAGAGATTCGAGATTATAACAGCAATTCAGATCTATAATAAAAATAAATCTGTTTCATCACAGACTAGCTAACCCGCCTGACCATACACCAAAGATTTTAGTTGTATATGAAAATCTCCAGCTCCACTGAATCCTCTGCAGGCTGCCTGAAAGAAGATACAGAAGAGGAAATATCTTGACAGGACTGGAAGGAAGTGTACAGGGAAAGTTTTTTCGACAGACTGTGAGCACTAACCTGAGGCTTTTATTCTATAACTGGCTCATGTGTGTGAATATATCTCCAGCAGCTCAGTCTCAGATATGTATAAACTGAGATATAAAGCATGAGGATGTGTAAACAAGGTCTTACATTGATAGCATTCGACAGACATCCTTATACGCCTCGGTGATAAAGGGATGAGGGTCTTGCTCAGTGGTCTAACAGCAGCCGCTTGAAGGTACCAGGGCTTGAACCTAGAACCTTTGGATCATTACGCCAGAGCCGTAACCATTGAGCGACCACATCTCACTCCAAGAAGCTCCTGGCTTTGAGTGTTCTCACCTTGTTTGAATGGGTTTCCTCTTGGTCCTCTGGTTTCCTCCAATATTCAAAAACGTGCATATTAAGATACAGGGATGACTCACTTTCCACAGTTAATGGGGACCGAGCCCCCCCGTGACTGGCGATTTCTGCAAAGTAGGATCAACCCCCCTGACTGACGTATACGTACATGTATATGTGTATATAATAACAATACAGGGATCCCTCACTTTCTGAGGTTAATTGGGACCGAGACCCCCCTGCAACCACCGAATTCTGCGAAGTAGTATCAACCCCCCAACTGGCCTATACGTACATGTATATGTGTATATAATGTCAATAAATACATATTCAACTCTATAAATGCTTATAATAACAATTAAACATTCAAAAATAATGTATACGATGTAAATAAAATATAAATACACACATACAGACGCACGCGCGTGCACACAGATCCGCTGCCTCACATAACACATAACGTTTTTTGTTTTTGTTTGTTTGGGTTTTTTGCATAATTGGCCTTGTTTTGTGGCATTTTCCTTAACTTTCCCCCTATTTCCTGAATTTCCTTTTTTTTTTTTTTAATGAATATTTTTGAAAAACTCGCGATGCATTGAAGCCGCAGGAACTGAAGCGCGAAGTAACGAGGGATCACTGTAATTGGCTGTTCCAAATTTCCCGCAGGTCTGTATGTGTGTGTGTGAGGCCCTATGATGGCCTCGTGAGTTCTTCGGGGTGTACCCAGTCTTTGGACTGTGTCTGCTGAGGTGGGCTCCAGCGAATAAGTGAAAGCGTTTGCGGTGATCACACTATAGGGGAAATCAAAAAGCAACTCATTTTTCCACAAAATTTTTTGGTGAATTTTGAAATCTGTGTCAAGATGATGTCCAACTTCATATGGAAATAAACACTCCTGCAAAAGTCCTGCGACAATTTGAGACCGATTAGCGAGTAATTTGTGATTGGTTTCCAAATGTGGAATTGATGAAAAAAAGGGAAACTCCTTTTGAAAATCAGTGACACTTGGTTCACTTTTTCCATTCCCTTTTTAAAAGCACAAACAAAATGCGAATAAAACACGAATAATCCCAAAATATACAGAATATGGTGAAACATGCCAGAAGGTCTCAAACTTTTCTCAAACTTTTTGCGTGGACGTCTCCAACGTGTTGCTTTTTCTTGCAAAAGAAAAATGAATAGTCTGCAAGCTAAACAACATCAGTCGCTTTTTGATTGTGCCCCCTGAATATTATTATCATGCGTTCAAACCCCACTTTCCACGGGTTGTCATTGTCCCCCCAGTGCCCCTAACTAGGTTATCAAATGCCGGCCATGCCTCTCACTCTGTATGGTGGGCGGTTCATGTAAAAGAACCACTGCTGACTTTCGACAAGAGGAGCTGCAAAGCAGTCAGCGTGTTTCTGCCCTGTGATGGCCTGGAGAGCTGTCCAGGGTCTACTCTGCCCTCACCTAGAGTCGGCTGGGATGGGCGCCAGCCTCCTCGTGACTCTAATTAGGATTAAGCGGTTACAGAAAATTGATGCATGAACTTACAGAAATACATCCATTCATTCGTTTTTTGAGCCGCTTAATCTTAATCAGGGTCATGTGGAGGCTAGCGCCCATCTCAGCCAACTCTGGGCAAGGGCAGAGTACATCCTGCACAGCTCACCAGGCCATCGCAGGTCACTACTATTACTACTAATAATAAGAGATAATTATAAGTCTGGTTTGCATGGTCTCTACACATAGCAGTAGAGCCTTTCAAGCCTCTGAGTTATTTTTACAAGTTTTAAATAATTGATCAATCACTGGATTTGTAATTGATTATTGAGGAGTTCAGGGTCGCCCCAGGGTTAATGCATTATATTATTTTACCGCTGCTACTCAGGGAAGGCGTCCCTGCTAACTTTCTTATACTGATACAGGCACAATTCCCCTCAAAGATAATCTTTAATTTAAAAATACACACGAGAGGAAAAGATTGTGGTTAGTGGAATGTCTGACCCTGTAGACAAATGAGGGCGAACAAAAATTCGTGCCTGAATACGACCCCCAACACACACACACACACACACACCGCCCATTCTGCTGTGGTTTAGTGGCTGAGGCTTAGTTTGTTTAATAATTAATAGATACAGGGGTGCTTCTTTAATTAGCTTTATCTGATAGGCTTGTATAGGCACTGAAGAGAAAAAAACAGGGTAAGAGAGGACACTATATTTTGTGTTTGGTTTATTTTAATAAACACACACACACACACACACACACACACACACACACACACACACACACACACACACGTTTTTAATATGTATGTATATGAAGGTCCTGGGTTTGAGTCCGATGTGCAGGTCATTCTGTATGGACTTTGAATGGCAAAGGCAGACACATGATACCCCTGTTTCACTGGACCATGGCAGAGCAAAAATGTTGTCATCCGCAAACATTCCGCAACTATTCCCGCCTCTTCTGTGTCATTCCGTGTGATTCTGTAATTATTTCTCAAGTCTTCCTCCGCTCCCGTATGCTTCCTGCAGGCCAAAATATTCTGTGAACTTGCTTTTGAACATGATCAAAAGCACGTTCACGGAAAAAAAAAAAACAATTCCGTGAGTGTTCCGTTGGGTCACTTTCGCATACTTTGCTGTACATGTTCCACACATGCTGTGAACGTTCCCGAGAGTGTAAGAATTTTCACGTTTCCGTAGGATTCTCACCCCTTTTCCGAGTAAAAATGCTGAAGCTCTACTGTAGACTGCGTTCCACGCTTTTCCGCTTACGATCCTTGCATGCCGTAGTCGAATGAAATGGGGGTACAGTGATACCTCACCTTACCAAAGACCCAACAAACGAAAAACATCACACTCCATCACACAAAAGGTTACAAAATACATTTACCTAAAATTTCTGTCTCTGGATATAAAACAAATTCAATTTACGAAATGCGCCTTCTCAAAAATTCAAACAATGCACGAGTTGCTCTCCCATTGGCTATCTCCCAACATCCCACCCCACTGACCTCCCATTGGCTATCTCCCAACATCCCGCCCTGCTGGCCTCCTATTGGCTAGGAGGGAGCTGCATCTCCATAATGCCAATGATGCTTTTCGTGTGCCTTTAACCCATTGTTCGTCATGGAGTTCTAACACGCATAAAGGACAAAGTTACTGTTGTTTCGTGAGTTTTTCGAGTGTGCTCATTGCAACTTTATTTTTTGGTTCAGACTTTTAACCTTGCATAAACATTTGTAAGATTATAACTCTGCTAAGAAGACATGGTCAACACATGAGTGTATATACACACACACACACACACACACACACACACACACACACACACACACACACACTTGTGTGTGATTCCCGGTGAAAGTGATTTCCGGTGCGAGTGAAAAGAAGAAGCGGGCTCGTGGCATGCGTTTGAGTGATATCGCAAAGGAATATGGCCGAAACCCGTCTACCATCGGTACAATATTGAAGCAGAAGGAAGCCTTAAAAGGTATACTTTTATAATTTTAAAGGGTTTAGGGGGTAGTATTGGGGGCCTTGGAACGAATCAGGCCTTTTACATTTAAAATGCGGCTCATCTTACGAAAAAACGAAGCTCTTTTGTAGACAGTATTCCACGCCGTTCCGGTACGATCCCTGCATGCCGTAGTTGAGTGAAATGGGGGGTATTAGGCTAACGCTCTATTCCCGATTGCCCCTAGGTGGGCATATAGGTATGGATTGCTGTGTAAATTGCGTCACGGTTTGCTGAACTGTTCAGAGCGTAGCTTACCTTCGCCCAGTGTCTGCTGAGATACTAATAGTAGGGTTATGAGCCTGGTATAGTGAACATGTCTCTATGGTTTGTTCAGACAATTACAGAACAATAAAAAGGAAAACATGACAAGAACAGAGAACATTATATTTGTGATTGTTGTGGTTAAATCATTACCCATAATTCGGACCGTCCAGTTTGTAGGTCAGAACAAAAGCTAAAGTGTAAACATGCTGGTAAAGTACATTCAGCCACTGGAAAGTCAGTATTCGTAATCGTATTCTACCTCATCAGAAATCAATCACGCTTGGGACATTAATGGAAAGCATACAAGCTCAGTTTACCGAAAGTATCGTGAAGTTACGATAATGTCATCCGGGGGAGTGACTGTCCACCGTGATGCTTGGTCTGCCCTTTGAAAATTTGACTATGTTTGAATAACCGTTGAACCGGGACATTGATTTCGGCTGCTATCTATAGCTCAGGACTCTGTGAGAGGGGAACCTTGAGACTTTCTGGTGGCCTGAGTGTAAATAGCTCGACATTTCTTTCCCTGTCTTTGTGTTTTTTCCCCCCTTTCTTGCACGTCTCATTTCCTGTATTATTGCTGTGTTCATATTTGGCCCGGCTGCAAGCCATCTATTATTCAGCTTTAATCTCAACTACAGGAGTCATTAGTACACAGAAAGAGAGAGAGAGAGAGAGATAAAGGGGTATAGGGGGGTGAGGACCATGTAGCCCTTCAAGTGTCCTCCTTCTCCTTAATCTAGCTCCCACAGCTTGTTGCTTTCCGTCTTTCTCTTCATCCATCTATACATCCTCCCTCTGCCTCTTATCTGCATGCGTTGTCTTGACTCCAGATAACAAGTGAAGGGGAAACAGCGTTAGAATGCTTGTACACTAGAGCATAGATCACCTGCTCTCTCTCTCTCTCTCTCTCTCTCTCTCTCTCTTTCTCTCTCTCTCTCTGCATGTGTGTGTTGGAAAGGCTGAATGTGACTTCAGGTACTGAACTATTTGTTTGCATACATTCTACTGTTCATTACTGTCTCCCTGATTTATCTTTTCACTTATTCATTCGATTTAATTACACCAGTGTGTGTGTGTGTGTGTGTGTGTGTGTGTGTGTGTGTGTGTGTGTGTGTGTGTGTGTGTGTGTGTGTACAACTAGGACAGTGCATGTAATTTGACTGTGATTCTCTTGTGAGGTTTGATAAGCTTGACCTTCTCTGTCACTCTCCACACCCACTTTTTACACACACACACACACACACACACACACACACACACACACACACACCCACACACACACACCCACACACACACACACACACACACACACACATGTACACACAATTCGATTCACCGATTTACTTGCAAGGGTTTCTAACTAGTTTGTAATTTCAGAATTAGTTACACTTGTCAGCTAATCAGAGAATCGAGTTGCGAGGATGACAGCCGGGACAGAAAGGAACAATCAACGAGTTTGGATTCAATAAAACTTTACCGTCATGTGACTGTTAAGTTGAATTTCTATGAATTTGCCCACTTTTTTTGTTATATGTTGTAGGTGGCAGGGGCTTCACTCACTTATTTGCCAAACCGATTAGTCCTCTTAGGGTTGCAGAGAGGCTGATGCCTATCTCAGCCGACACTGTTCAAGGCATTGTAAGCTCACCAGACCATCACAGTGCAGCACACACACACACACACACACACACACACACACACACACACACACACACACACACACACACACACACACACACACACACCAATTAACAGTCACAATCACACCTAGGGACAATTTTAAAACAGTAAATTAGACTAATGTGAATATCTTTTGGCTGTTGGAAGAAACTGGAGTACCAAGGGGAAACCCATGCCAGCTCGGGCAACGTGCAAACTCCTGAGCCTGGAATTCAAACCCTGTACCTTTTTGACGTGAAGCGGTCATGCTAACCACTAGGCCACCATTCCACCGAAGTATGCATTTTAATTTAATTTAGTCATGGGTAGGTTCTCTTTCAGTGGAAATAATTTAATGTTTGGCATCAAAAATATCGAATATAGGGGGTAGGAGGCTTGGGTTACAGTATTGTCTGGATTACTGGTGTTTTTCTTGCACTATTAAAAATAGCACTGTGATACTTGATATATCTCGATTTTTTTTTTTTTTTTTTTTTTGAAAAACAGTCCTAGCAAAGACTTTGTTGTTTTTATACTTCATTTTAGATAATGGACCTTATCTGTTTCACAAAGCTGAGATAATGTGAGCCAAGATGGACGTCTTCCTCCCACAGTCTAAAAACATGCACACGAGGCTAACTGGCTGTTCTGAATTACCCCTAGGTGTGAGTGCCAATGTGAATGGATGTATGTGCAGCCCTCTGATGCTCCAGTCAGCTGTTCAGGGTGTACCCTGCCATCACCCAGTGTTGGGTTGGGCTAACTGACTGTTCTGAATTACGCCTTGGTATGAGTTGGAATGCAAATGATTGTGCTGCCTTGTGATGCTCCAGCGAGCTGTTCAGGGTGTACACTGTCAGAACACAATAATGTTGGGTTGTGCTAACTGACTGTTCTGAATTAACCTTAGTTGTGAGTTGGAATTTGAATGGATGTATGTGCCACCTTCTGATACTCCAGTGAGCTGTTCAGGGTGTACACTACACTGCAGGAACACAGTGTTGGGTTGGCTGAAATAGACTGCAGCATTCCTGTGATCTTAGCACGAGAATAGTAGAATATTTAAATTATATTTAAGATATGTTTACTTGTTAAGATGTGATATTTGCTGTGTTTAAACTTTAAATGAATTTAAAAAAATAAATAATAATTTTAGTTGTTTTTCTTTTCTTATGCTCCTGTGTAGCATATACTAAAACACCTTTTCAAAAAGGACTTATTCACCTCAGGCCCAGTGAATAATTATTCATTACCATCTCTATTGGAAATAACGGGGCAGTGGTGGCCTGGTGGTATAGGGTGCTAGATCACTGATCCTAAGGTTGGGGGTTCAAACCCCACTCTCCATGGGTTGTCACTGTCCCCCCAGTGCACTAATTTGGTTATCAAAGGCCGAGCATGTCTCACGCTGTCTAAAACACGCTGTAAAAGTAAAATGGGCTACAAATGAAGGCTTTATAAACTGGCTAATGCAAAATATTAAGCATAGTTTAGCCAAGTCTCTCACTGTCTATGGTGAGAGATTCATGTAAAAGAACCATTGCTGACTTTTGTCAAGAGTAGCTGCATATCCGTCAGCGGGTTTCTGCCCTGTGATGGCCTGGCGAGCTGTCCAGGGTGTACTCTCCCTGCATTCAGAGTCAGCTGGGATGGGCGCCAGCCTCCCTGCGACCCTAATTAGGTGGTTACACACTAGCAACCCAGTGTGAATAAAAACAAGACATATCAACTGGTGGACGAACTCTTTAGCGTTAACGGCCAACTAGCTAGCGATGGTGTCTCAATAAAAGCACCATGCAGAAAGAACTTTGGGCCTCTACTGCGGATTTTTTGCCCTTCGTATACAGCCATGACAAGAGCTGTTATGGCTGCCGCCTACGCAAGAATTCTGGCACAGAACCTAGATTGATTGATTGGTTACAAAAAAATGAACGATGATGAACAATGGTTGGAAATATTATACAATATTATTATTAGTATTATACAATTGTACAGCTCTGTTTAAGGTGTGCATGCACGCTTTTAGGAAACATGCCCAAATATGGATGAAATGAAGGTATATATATATATATATATATATATATATATATATATATATATATATATATATATATATATATATATATATATATATATATATATATATATATATATATATATATATATATATATATATATATATATATATATATATATATATATATATATATATATATATATATATATATATATATATATATATGAACAGAAGGTTATGACTCCTTCCATAGCTAATGTTGAGCGCAGATACCAGTATCTCATATATGCTGGTACTGGTTTCAGTGAAATGACTGATGGAATTGGAGTTTTTCACTGCAAACACAAACAGTGAAGTGATCCAAAAAACTTTGTCGCAGTGCGGTTATACTAAATATAAGCCGTCTTAAAACACTGCTCATCCAATCAAATTGTTGGACTGGAAATAACTGGTGTATAAAACCCTTCTTTCTGTACACAGTCGATTTTTTCAGGATGCCTTCAGCATGTTCTTACATCGAGTTCAGCGGAGTGAATTCTTCAACAAGAACAATGCACTGTGTCACTGTAGACTGATCGCAGCTCAACAGTTGTTTTTCTTCGATGTCAGTACAGTTTGAACAGTTGTGTGCAAAGTTTCATTCCTCTCAGACATCGAGGCAACGCAGCAGTGCATGGTGGTGCTAGCCAGTCACGCTGTCCGACCCACACAGTGCTGCTAACGTGCTAACATGTGCACACAGCGTGAACCTCGCTCAGACGTAAGGTGAAAAGGCTGCTCATTAATTTCCTCTCGTAAGTGTTGAGTTCTCGCAGATTCATCGATGCTAACCTGTTTTATCAGAGACACTTATTTCTCAGATACAGGAGCGACCCAGACAGCTGGGTCAATACCAGAGAATAATTCACACTGTCAGTCTAGTGCACTGTGCTGACTCAGCCCAGGAAAGCTCCCTCCTTTCCTCCCATTCTCTCTCTCGCGCTCGCTCGCTCGCTCTCTCTCTCTCTCTCTCTCTCTCTCTCTCTCGCTCTCTCTCGCTCGCTCGCTCTCACTCTCGCTTTTCCAATGCTGTCTAAACTGCTGTGATGGTTTGATGCTACACCTTCATAAACCAGCTCTCTTTGCTTCTTCTTGATCTTTTTCATTCATTCATTCATTCGTTTTCTGTAATCACTTAATCCTACCCCCAGTGCAGCTAACTGGCTTATCAAAGGCCGGCCATGTCTCTCACTGTCTATGGTGTGAGGCATGTAAAAGAACCATTGCTGACTTTCGACAAGAGTAGGCTGCAAAGCCGTCAGCGTGTTTCCGCCCTGCGATGGCCAGGCGAGTTGTCCAGGGTGTACTCTGCCCTCGGCCTGAGTTGGCTGTGATGGGCACCAGCCTCCCTGTGACCCCAATTAGGATGAAGCGGTTACAGAGAATGAACTGATGAACTGATGAACACTTAATCCTAATTAGGGTTGCAAGGAGGCTGGCGCCCATCCCAGCCAATTCCAGGTGAGGGCAGAGTACACCGTGGACTGCTTGCCAAGGCCATCACAGGGCAGAAACACGCTGACGGCTATGCAGCTCCTCATGATGAAAGTCAGCAATGGTTCTTTTACATGATCCTCGCACCATAGACAGTGAGCGACATGACCGGCTTTTGATAACCCAGTTAGGTACACTGGGGGGACGGGAGATTGCACCAGTCAGAATCCGTTGAGAGTAGGGCTTCAACCCTCAACTTTAGGATCAGTGATCCAACACCTTTACCACCAGGCAACCACTGCCCTTTCCCCAAGCTCGTTTTTCTTTTATACTTAATAACCATAAATATATATATATATACTCACTCATCACTCACTTATCAGCCAAACCACTTAATCCCATTAGGGTCACAGGGAGGCTGGAGTCTACATTTGCCAACACCGTGCAAAGGCAGTGTACATCCTAAGCATCACAGAGCAACACAACCATGCACACTCAGTCTCACACCAGTGTAAAGTGCACGTCTTTGTACTTTTGGAGGAAACCAGAGTACACGAGGAAAACCCACACAAGCAGAGGGACAACATGCAAACTCCTCACAGAACCGCCCAAGCCCGCGGCTTGATTTTAGAACCTTCTTGCTGTGAGGTGAACGTGCTAACCACTCTACCAGGTTCATGTGTCATTCAGTTTATGCAGCGGTTTCTCAGGGTGTCGTTATCTGGATAGTCGGCTTCGCAAATTCTTTTGGGATTTTCGTAACTTGCTTGGTTCCTTAGCAAACTGTTAACGATCTTCCATAATGAAATGTTAATTAATACATAATACGTACATGCTTCGAGCTCAGTGCTTCTCAATTATTTTCTGTAGCGCCCCCCGCAGGAAGAGGAAAACATTTCATGCCCCCCCCCCACATAAATAGTGTTATTTGTCTAAAAATTGTTATAAGTAATTCTCTGCATAACACTGTATTGCTATTAACAGAATTAATCCGTATTATCATGATGGAATATTAAAAAAGGAAGAAATATAGATAAACTTCCAACAAAGAATAACTTTATTAACTATTTTTTAGTCTTTAAACAAAAAGAAATTAAAAAGTATCCTCATCTAAACTGTCAACATTTTTGAGTAACAATTTGAACCATTTTATACTGAAAAATAAAATTAAATAAAATCAATAAATAATAAATTCAAATTGATCAGCAATATCAACTCAGGAGCACAATATATAAAACACATTAACCTACAAAACAAAAATGAATAAAACAATTTGTATTTTTTTAATATACAAATTATATTAAACCCGGGGGCGGGTTTTTTTAAATATCGATACATGCATACATGTGCATACATTGTATATTATATAAAAGTGTGTACATATATGAGTCCACGGGCATGAGAAAAACTAATGTATGCACATGTATGCATGTATCGATATTTAAAAAAACTGCCCCCGAATACATAATGAACACCACCCCATCTAGAGGACGCCATGTTCATCGACATAGTACCTCCCCCAGCACTTTGTAATCATTCTTCTATAATCACCTGAAGAGAGAGGATGGTTTCACCACCCCCCGAAACAGATCTGTAGTGATAAATGGAGTTTCAATAGAAAGTCTTTGTCCTGTCCTTTTATTCTTATTATATATATATATATATATATATATATATATATATATATATATATATATATATATATACACATATATATATATATATATATATATATATATATATATATATATATATGTGTGTGTGTATATATATATATATATATATATATATATATATATATATATATATATATATATATATATATATATATATATATATATATATATATATATATATATATATATATGTCAAAATGATTCATTCCAGATTAATGGTACAATGAGCCCGTTTCGCAGTGCACAGCTTTTCGAAGTCGAGTTTAAAGCACGATACTGAACTCTCAGCTCCTGCTCAATGCTGAACTGGGACCTGGATTTATTTCCGCAGCAGTGACGTCATCGAGCATGACGGAGACCGTTTGTGCTGCGGGTCGTATCAGTTCCTCTGCTGCGCTGTGGGGTTTTCTACACTGAGCAGTTTGGACCTCCACCTTATCTGATGCTAACAGAGCTCGCTGGTTTGCTGGAATAGCATTCATGAAGCGGGATGGTTGTTGGCAATATTCGGCACGTTTATGCTGAAAAAACTCACGCGGATCATCACGTGATCGGGGTGTGATATCTTTAAGTGACGCCTGAATTTATTCAGGTTCATGCTGTCCGCTGCCAATGTTTTCAGACATGGTAAACACAGCGGTCTTTCCTCATTTCTCACCGCAGCACAGTGAAGCCGAGCGCTACATCCGCTTCATCATACCTCCTCCACTCAGCTTCCGGGAGACTTTCGGTTCTCTCACCGTCTCCGTCTCTCTCCGCCTGTCTTTCCATCCATGTTAAAAATTTCCATGGTGGGTTTATTAACTTCACTTCTTTTTTTTACCTTTAGGCACACTCTGACCTGAAGCCACTGCCACCTGCTGTAGTGGATGTACAATTACACGTTATTCTAACATGGCAAAAAAAAGCATGTTCCCTGGGGTCACACCTGCCCCCCTGGTATCGCACTGCCCCCCACACACACACACACACACACTATTTGAGAACCACTGTTCTAGCTGGATCACTCGCTGTCGAACACAAGAGATCCTTTGTAAGCATTACCTATAGACACTAACGGCACACACACACACAATCATCTTATATGTTTAATAAATGACATTTCGTCTGTCAAACATCAAAAGATCAGGCTCACAAGACTAGCATACTCAGTTTACGTCTGTCTTATGAGTACAGGCTTCCTTAGGACAAAACGTTGAGCTGTTAAACCTCCACATGGAACAATCTCTGTGGGTTTTGGATTGTGTTATTCATCATAGATCATTACCACAGATTTTACATTTGTAACATTTTAAAATTGGGTTACCTGATAAATTGGGTCGGGGGGGGGGTGTAGGAGGAGGAGGAGGAGGAGGAGGATGAGGAGGAGGAGGGGGGGTGTCTGTGTCTGTTTCCTCTGTCTCAGACATTACTGCAGCTGAATAAGCATCTGGCAGCTTGGATGTAAACCATGGTTTGGAAACCATTCAATTAGAGTGGCTCTCTATTGAATGATAATAAAATGTGCATATATTAACCTTTTAATTAATTTACGGTTTTACACTTAGTTTGAAATGATGATCAAAATAAATACACTCCAGATACATTAAAACTAAATGTACTTATTTAATTATTCGACAAAAAGTAGTGTTAAAGTGAACCATTTCCTCGAGTACTGTAATACTAGTGCATGTAGTTTGTTACCTTTTAAGCTCGATAATGGCTCACAGTGCTGGCAAGAAAAAGTTGGGCTTCCTGTGTTCTTTTTTTTTCCCTGTCTGTGGTTTCCTTGACTTTGGCATCATCTTCGGACTGTTTTTTTTTTTTTTTTTTTTTTTTTTTTTTTATACACTTTACAGTTTGGTTCTGGCCAATTCCCACCCGATAATTATGTTTCTCCGAGCACTTGGCAGCTTTCAGTCTGACAGGTAGATGGCAAACATCTCCTCTGAGACTTGAAGTCTCATAAGACATACGAAGACCTTTGAACTTCTGCTCAGAGGAACACACTTGAAAATCACTAAATACTTTCTTCCGTACATACACACATCCTATTGCACATCCTTTATAATGTCTGATATGCTTGTCTTTATAATAAAAATGATGGGTCGCCGTGTAAAATGTAAATACTGTAAAACTGTAAAAAAAATCCATACTGTATTTTATTTGCAATCGAGCACAGAAAACATCAAATGTTGAAACTGAGATCTTTTACTGGTTCATGATAAATATTCGCCTGTGGTGTAGTGCTCAGTGCTCACTTCACAGCAAGAAGGTCCTGGGTTCGTGTCCTGGGCTCGGTATGGGCGTGTCTGTGTGGAATTTGTAAGTTCTCCCTGTGCTTTATGGGTTTCCTTCAGGTACTCTGGTTTACTCAATTCAAAGACATGCACATTCGCCTGAATGCATATTCTTATCATCTTGATTGCCCCTCGGTAGTGGGAATGATTTGAGTGTGTGTGCCTAACAGTGGTGTCGTGATCGGTTCAGGGTGTACATAGCCTTTGCCAAGTGTCTCCTGAGATCCTAGTTAGGATTTTGTGGAACGCCAAAGAGGTGAGTGAGTGAATTTGCTGACAGCAACATGTCTCAAAAAAGTTGGAAAAACGTCAGTGATACTGAAAGGAAACAGCCAGAGGAACATTTTTCAACTGATTTGGTTAATTGGTGACAGATCGGATCACATCACTGGGTTTATAAAGAGCATCTGGGCAGATGTTCACCGATCTGCAGAAATCTCTTCTTCTTTTCCTTACGGCTGTTCCCTTCAGGGGTCGCCACAGCAAATGATCTGCCTCCATCTCACCCTATCCTCTGCATCTTCTACTCTTACTCCAACGACCTTCATGTCCGCCTTCACCGCATCCATAAATCTTCTCTTTGGTCTTCCTCTGGGCCTTCTGCCTGGTAGTTCCAACCTCAGCATCCTACGACCAATATACTCACTATCCCTCCTCTGTACATGTCCAAACCATCTCAATCTAGCCTCTCTGACTTTGTCTCCAAAACATCTAACATGTGCTGTCCCTCTGATGTACTCATTTCTGATCCTATCCATCCTCGTTACTCCCAAAGAGAACCTCAACATTTTCATCTCTGCTACCTCCAGCTCTGCCTCCTGTCTTTTCCCCAGGGCCACTGTCTCTAAACCATACAACATCACTGGCCTCATCACCGTCTTGTACACTTTTTCCTTCATTCTTGCTGACACTCTCCTATCACACATCACACCGGACACTTTTCTCCATCCATTCCAACCTGCCTGCACACGCATCTTCACCTCTTTTCCACACTCTCCATTGCTCTGGATTGTTGAGCCTAAGTACTTAAAATCCTCCACCTTCTTTATCTCTGCCCCCTGTAACCTCAAACCGATCTGCAGAAATGATGGTGCGATTTTAGGATAATGTACCCGAACATAAGCTTGAGAAGACTTTGAATATCTCAGAGGCCAGTGATCACCTGGTGGTAAAGGGCGCTGGATCACTGATCCTAAGGTTAGTGGTTCAAGCCCCACTCTCAACGGGTTGTCACTGTCCCCCCAGTGCACTAACTGGGTTATCAAAGGCTGGCCATGTCTCTCACTGTCTATGGTGAGAGGTTCATGTAAAAGAAGCATTGCTGACTTTCGTAAAAAAGGAGCTGCAACGCCGTCAGTATGTTTCTGTTCCTTGTTGAAGGGCATCCGACGTAAAAACCTATTCCAAATCAAACATGCGAATCAGATGATTCACTGTGGCGACCCCTGAGAAGAAGAAGAAAAGAAGAAGAAGAGAAGAAGAAGAAGAAGAAGAAGAAGAAGAAGAAGAATAAGAAAAAAAATAGGAAGAAAATCTGTATATATATATATATATATATATATATATATATATATATATATATATATATATATATATATATATATATATATATATATATATATATATATATATATATATATATATATATATATATATATATATGTTGTGGACTCTGATAATCTCATGAGCATGTTTATGCCCTGCCATGACCTCATGAGCTGTCCAGGGTGTACTTTGCCCTCATCCAAGTCGGCTCCCCATGACCCTAAATAAGATTAAACGGTTACAGAAAATGAATGAACATCAGCAAAAAGGTCCTCAGAATCTGGAGAATTTTTTGTACACAACAGAAAAGGCTGAAAGTCAATTGTGGAGTCCCATCTATTTTTAAGGCAAATTGTTCATATATATACATATTTCATATATATATATAAAATCCAGGTTACGAAAAACATTTTTCAAAATTTTTTGTCTCTGTATACAAAAGAAGTTCTCCTTACGAAACGCACCAAACACGCCATTCAAACATTCAAATGCAACATTCAAGCGATGCACGAGCTGCTCTCCCATTGACTGTCTTCCAACATTTCACCCCGCTGGCCTCCCATTGGCTAGGAGGGATGATTCAGCTCTCTTGAGCAGCAGCTTGTTTCATGAGTTTTTCGAGTGTGCTCATTGCAACTTCATTTTTTGACTCAGGCTTTTAATTTTGCTTTAATTTTGCAGGCTTTTAATGCATAAACATTTGTAAGATTATTACTCTGCTAAGGTCAACACACACACACACACACACACACACATGCACGCAAAGCGCACACACACACACACACACACACACACACAC
>CM045743.1:7058939-7071439 GCA_024760905.1 Plotosus lineatus
TGTCAGAGATAAAGAAGGTGGAGGATTTTAAGTACTTAGGCTCAACAATCCAGAGCAATGGAGAGTGTGGAAAAGAGGTGAAGAAGCGTGTGCAGGCAGGTTGGAATGGTTGGAGAAAAGTGTCCGGTGTGATGTGCGATTGGAGAGTATCGGCAAGAATGAAGGGAAAAGTGTACAAGACGGTGATGAGGCCAGCGATGTTGTATGGTTTAGAAAGAGTGGCCCTGAGGAAAAGACAGGAGGCAGAGCTGGAGGTAGCAGAGATGAAAATGTTGAGGTTCTCTTTGGGAGTAACGAGGATGGAAAGAATCAGGAATGAGCACATCAGAGGGACAGAAGAAGAAGAAGAAGAAGAAGAAGAAGAAGAAGTGCATTACACTTTGTAGCTGCATGACTTTAATGGTGTTAATGACAAACATACCAGAATCTACTTGGTGTCTTCTGTTAATTGATGTGAATAAATTACTGCCAGGACAGCAGACTTGTACAAGTACAGTTTTAGTCCAGTGTCCGAATGGGGCAAGAGGGGATTTTGCATTTTCAGTTGAATTTCATTTCCAATTGAAATTGTATGTATCTGACAAAAAGGCTCTCGTTTCAGCACCATGGACAGCGAGAAGGTCTCGGTTTCAAGAGGCATTTCTGTGTGGAGTTTTCCTGTGTGGGTTTCCTCCGGGTACTCGTGTTTCCTCTCACAGTCCAAAGACATGACATGCACATCAGTTCATTATCCGTTCCAAACTTCTCTCCTAGGTGGTGTGTGTGTGTGTGTGTGTGTGTGTGTGTGTGTGTGTGTGTGTGTGTGTGTGTGTGTGTGTGTGTGTGTGTGTGTGTGTGTGTGTGAGTGTGTGTGTGTGTGTGTGTGTGTGTGTGTGTGTGTGTGTGTGTGTGTGTGTGGATTTGACTCTGCGATGGTCTGGTAAGCTGTTCAGTGGTATCCTGGTTTCAAGTAGTGTGAGATGAGATAGGCCGCAGCCTCCTTGGAACTGAAATAATAAGATAATAGTTCTGATAATAGTTCTGGTGGACAGAGGCATACTTGTAGTGACTCCTCGATTATTAGCCCAGCACCCTAAGCCTGACTCCGCCAGCTCCCTACGTAGTAAAAGCAAGACAGGAAGTATATGTTTTGAATTCTAGAGCAAATTTAAGAGGTGCCATTACAATTTCCCCCAAATATTACTATTTACTATTTAGTTTCATTATCTGTTTCTATTAAAATTATACTATATTGCCACCTGTAGGAAAAAAAAAAAAAAGTATAAATAGGTATTTTAGGATGATAAGTGACTTTTTAACTAAATAAGACTTTCCCTCCTCATCAGTTTAACTGCTCCCCAACAGTCAGTCCATACTGGCACCAGGCATGGTCTAACACATCCTCATAGATGGCAGGTCTCTTTTCACTGGGGATGGGTGATAAGAGAAAAGAGATGTTGTTTAATTTTGTTTCGTAAGTGTCGCACTCTCAGAGATTCATCAGTGCTAGATGTAAAATGTGTGATTCGTTCAAAGGCCCCCAATACTACCCCCTAAACCCTTTAAAAATATATAAGTATACCTTTTAAGGCCTCCTTCTGTTCAATATCGTACCAATGGTAGACGGGTTTGGCCAGATTCCTTTGCGATATCACTCAACCGCATGCCATGAGCCCACTTCCTCTTTTCACTCACACCGGAAATCACATGCGTGCGTGTGTGTGTTGACCATGTCAAATAAGAGCGTTATAATCTACAAATGTTTATGGAAGGTTAAAAGCCTTGAGTCAAAAATACATGAAACAACAGTAACGCTGTCCTTTACACAAAAAGCATTATGGGAGATGCAGCTCCATAACAGCCAATGGGCGGGAGCTGCGTCATCCCTCTTAGCCAATGGGAGGCCAGTGGGGCGGGATGTTGGGAGATAGCCAATGGGAGGGAGCTAAGTCATCCCTCCTAGCCAATGGGAGGCCAGCGGGGCAGGATGTTGGAAGATAGTCAATGGGAAAGCAGCTCGTGCATTGTTTTAATGTTTGAATGGCGCGTTTGAATATTTGAATTGCGCATTTGGTATGTTTCGTTAGGAGAACTTGTTTTGTATACAGAGACAAAAATGGTCGGAAAATGTTTTTCGTAACCTGGATTTTTCGTTTGCTGGGACTATTGTAAGGTGAGGTACCGCTGTACTAGCGATTAACTCACATCACTAGCCTGGTTTTCTGTGCAGACTCAGTCCTGGAATGCCAATTTTAGATCTGGTGATCCCATTTGGACCTTACTCTAAATAATCCTATTAGACTTGATGCAACTGATCTCCCGTCAGTGGAAAATTTGGGCTGATAGTAACTTTTGAGACTTTCTGAGTAACTTTCTGAAGTGACCGGACGTTTTTAAGTAGCCCGCTGACACTCAGCCTGTGATTTTGAACGTGAAATTGCACTCTTTATAAATGATCCATACTCTTGACACTCCCTCATCTCCCTTACACCTCTATGTTGCTATCGTACCATTTCCACTTTGAAGTATTATATTAAAAAGGCTATGATGGTCTGAATTGGATCAAGACTTATAAAAACAGAATCTATAACAGCTGTGCGCATTCAGTTATTCATTCATTCATCGTTTGTCGAACCTTGACACTTTATTCTATCAGGGTCACAGGTCAGAGCTTTGGACAAAAGCAGGGTACACCTTAAACAGCTCGCCAGTCCAACGCAGGGCTAATACACTCACAGTCATGCACACTTGCACTTTAGCACAGTCTTTGGATTACGGGAGGAAATGGAAATACCCAGAGGAAACCCTGTTTTCCACCACGAGGAGAACAAACCACACAGAAAAGCCTGTTGATCAGGACTGGAACCCAGGATCTTCTGCTGTGAAGTGAACATGCTAACCACTACACCACCATTCCGCATTGTAGTATATATATTTATACTATATATATTGTTTTATATATATATATATATATATATATATATATATATATATATATATATATATATATATATATATATATATTGTTATTATAAACATTCATAGCATTGAATATGGATTTATTGACATTATATACCCATATACATGTACGTATATGTCAGCCAGGTTGGGTCATTCCTACTTTGTGTGGTCGTGGAAAGTGAGGGATCCCTTTATGTGTATATATATATATATATATATATATATATAAAATGCTACATGCAAATTCATGCCGAAACACCATAGTTTATAACTATACAGACTGTGTATAATGATGTATTGCCACTGCATCCCACAATGCAAAACGGTTCATTTATTTCTCAAAGAAAAGCCAGACAATGTCAAACGTTTTGCATGAAACATTTTTGCTGACAACTAAATACTTCTGATTGACATGGTGTGGCATTGGTCAGCTGAGTCACATCACAGGACAAAGCTTCTTGGTCAAACCTTCTAGGTCACCCAGCAAGTCTAAATTGCCCTTAGGTGTTCATGTGAGTATAAATGGTTCTTAGTCTTTCTGTTTGGGCCCGTTAAGGCTCCCTTCATGAATGAAAAAAAGTTTCATCTACATACCTTCATACGTCAATTACGCCAGAAACAATTTTAAGCACTACATCCACTAGGAAGGCAGTTCAGAGAAGATGAGGCACAAACATGACAGTTGATGAAGAGATCATTCGAATGTAGTTTATTAGGCAGCAGAAAAACATGGAGGTAGTGGGATAAGCTGTGGTGGTCTGTGAGGCCACTAAATATTTAGAAATGTATACAAATAAATGTTTTCCTTTGTTTGCTCATGGACTTGTGGGCACAAACAAATCAGTCTGCATAAAGTGCCCTTTTTTTTCACTATCCAATTCATATCCTGTGTTCTGGACCAGCTGGTCTATTCACTTGGGTGAACTGACACCATATTGATACAAGTTCTAAACCATCAAGCTTTCTAAAAATGTGTGAAACTATTGATGAAATGAACAGAGAATACAGAAATAAGGTCCGGTTTGTGTCTGTTTGCTTTTAATATCGAGCATGAATGAGCCTTTGGTTCTGCAATAGATTGGTGACCTGTCCAGGGTATACCCTGCCTCCACACAGAACATGGGCACGGGTTTATTTTTCCAAAAGGTTAGCGAATTAAGAAGGAGCACGATTTTGTAGAGTTTTAAATATGTTGGAATTTTAAACTCAGTCTGATAGGAAACAGAAAGCCAGTGAATCTGGATCAGCAGAAGTGTGACATGGTTTGTTAATTAGGAGCCTGTAAGAATCTTTGCTTCGTTTTTGCTGCCGTTTTTTTTTTTTTTTCTTTTGCATGCATCCCTTGCTGAGTTTTGAATTATTTGTTGCTGGTGAAGTAATTTATTAGGAATGAAAGACAGGATGGAATTGTAGTAGGCAGTGCGGGGGGAACATTGACCAGGACGTCTCTGAGTGGAGCTGGTGCAGCCATCTGTGCAAAGGCTGAAAGAGTTTGTCTTTGCAAGGGTTGATTAACAGCCAGCGCTGAGTAGCTCAGTATCATTGCTGTTTGATTTCAGATAATTTTTACTCATCTTCGAGTTGATGCCTTGAGGACTGGGAATGATTGTGCTTGGAGGAAAACAGAGAGTGCGTTTGTAGAGCTATAAAGCTGAGGGTTTTTACAAGAACAGTGTAATGAAATCATACAAGTCGGAGGATTTAGATGATAAATTTAAGAGGTCCTAAAACCGAGCCTTGAGGAACCCACTTGGTAACATCTGAGTGTTTTAAATTTACTTGAGCTCATTATTTGGAGAAACACTATCCTGTTATTCGATGGTAGATCAAGAACCATTGATGTACGTGCCATGGACTGCAGTGTTGATTAGAGGTTCTAGGAAAAGTCAATCAGAAAAGGTGTCTGAGGCTACACTATTGTCTAGGGGGATGAATATGTCGTGCAGAATCAGTTGGTTAAGGATCGTCATTGGTTATCATATCCATATTCAATAAAGAATAGCAGAATTTCCATATGTCCCATTCAGATAGAGGTTTGAGCCCTGAGGGTTGAAGTGGCACTTTGCTGTGCTGCTCAGTGGATTGTGCTGAGATGTGATGCAAATAGTGTGTCGCTGGCCTGCTATATATTGTTCTGCTTTCAAACACTCCAATTATATGCTTTGCCTTTTCATAATGTGGATTATGTATCAAATGTATTTCTGAAGACCTTGTTCAGAGTCGGCTGAGATGGGTGCCAGCCTCCCTGAGACCCTATTTAGGAATAAGTGGTTCAGAAAATTAACAAACGAATGTATTTCTGTAACATGTTTATTCTACAGATTAATCATAAAACCCAGTGAAAAAGTTCCTGGTGAGGCAAACAGTACCCCTGACTCATAGCAGAGGGCGCTAGTGAGCCCATAGATTTCTACACAACCTCCAATTTTCTTCATTTGTGGTTTATATTTCCTTTACAATCCACCTCATCAAAGTGGAAGATTACATTTCCTTGCTGAGATAATTTGTAAATCTGGACTTTCAATCAAAACAAGAGGTAAAAGCTAAAGGAAGAGCAACGCAGTGGGAATAAATTTGAACCTGAAATGAAATATTTGTATCATGTTTGTGTAAAGAAGGCAGATATCAGATATAAAACACAATGCATTGTCTGTTATCAATCAACTGATTAATAATATAGTTATGAGTTCATTTGTATTTATAAATGTGACTTAAAATGTCAGAGCCTCACCAGCTGTCCAGCTCAGGACACAACACAACTCATCACTGCTAACCATTACACCACTGTTTCCCCCCCAAGCTGAGATGATGAATTAATCATATGTCCGAAATAATATGCAATAAATTATTTGTTCATTCATTCATTTCTGGAACCTCTTAGTCCTAATTAGGATCCCAGGGAGGCTGGCGCCACTCTCAACCGACTCTGAATAGCTCACCAGGCTACCACAGCTACCAGACTCACTCACACCTAGGGGGCAATTTGGAACAGCCAATTAAAATAGTATGCTTTTAGACTGTGGGAGGAAACCCAAAAAAGCACGGGGAGAACATTCAAACTCCACTCAGAAACACTCGAGCTGGGAATCAAACCCAGGACCTTCTTGATATACAGTGGACGTGCTAAGTGCTACTCCACCACGCCGTCCAATAAACCATTCATTCATTCATTTTCTGAACTGGTTAATCCTAATTAGGGTTATGGGGAGCTTAGTGCCCATCTCAGCCAATGGTGGGCCTGGGCAGAGTACACCCTGGATGGCTTGCCAGGCCATGTCAGGGCAGAAACACGCTGACCGCTTTGCAGCCTATTCTTGTCGAAAGTAAGCCATGGTTCTTTTGATAACCCAATTAGTGCACCAAGGCGGACAGTGACAACCTGTTGAGAGTGGGACTTGAACCCCCGAAATTGGGATCAGTGATCCAGAACCTTACTACCAATCCATCACTGCTTTCATAAATGATTCATTATTTGTTAATCCTATTCTGAACCAAATATTAGCGAGGTATGCTAGCTGCTAACATCAGTAATATATTTTCGTTGTCCTGCTTCTTGTACATTTGGGTTAAGTCAGTTTAAAAAGTTTTAAAGTCTATCTTTGCTGCTTCATTGCATCAGTTTTGGCTTTCACCACATCACAGATCTGGGTCAAAGTAAGCGTGAAACTCCTCAGCACATAATGAAGCAGTCTGAGGTAATTCTGAGGTAACCGCATCTATGAGTGAGCTTAACTGACAAGATGGTCACATGACTGTGCTGTAACCCAAATACTAAGCTTGGCAAACTATAATGTGAGCGACCGGGAACCGTTGAGTATATAATAATATATATTGTAAGAACTGCTTCACGAATCATAGGCAGCATTTCAGGATACCAAATTGGGACCAAAGGCTGATGCTAGTTTACGAAAAGGTCATCGTAGGTCATGTTCAAAGTCGACAAAATGGCCGCCAACTGTTTATAATGGCCAGGTAGCTGCTGCTCTGATTCCCACATCGGGGGCGTCTAGTTCTCTCTCTTACTCTCATTCTCACAGTTTAATCGGCTCTAGGCTGAGCTTATTGAACATGGCAGCTCTGTGTGTGTGTGTGTGTGTGTGTGTGTGTGTGTGTGTGTGTGTGCATGTGTGTGTGTGGTGTGTGTGTGTGTGTGTGTGTGTGTGTGTGTGTGTGTGTGTGTGTGTGTGTGTGTGTCACTCGACAATATCATTTTACAGAGCCCATCATCCCTTTCACCATCCCGCCCTCCATCTCCATTCATCTATGTTTACATTAATCATGTTGTGCTCATGATCAGGAGGTTGTCTGTTCGAATCCCAGTTAGACTTCCACTGTGCGAAGACTGGGCAAGGTCACCCAGCAGTATAAATGAGTACCAGTAAAAAATATACAGTGGTACCTCACCTTATGATAGTCCCAGCAAACAACAAATCCAAGGTTACGAAAAACATTTTCCAAAATTTTTTGTCTCTGTATATGAAACAAGTTCTCCTTACACGCCAAACGTGCCATTCAAACATCCAAACAATGCACGAGCTGCTCTTCAATTGACTATCTTCCCACATCCTGCCCCGCTGGCCTCCCATTGGCTAGAGGGATGACGCATCTCCCTCCCATTGGTTATCATGCAGCACGCATAATGCTTTTTGTGTAAAGGACAGAGTTACTGTTGTTTCATGAGTTTTTCGAGTGTGCTCATTACAAAGTTATCTTTTCGCTCAGGCTTTTAACCTTCCATAAACATTTGGAAGATTATAACTGCTATTTGACATGCTCAACACATACGCGCACACACACACACACACACGCGCGTGCGTGCGTGTGTGTGATTTCCAGTGCGAGTGAAAAGAGGAAGCGGGCTCGTGGCATGCGGTTGAGTGATATCGCAAAGGAATATGGCCAAACCCGTCTACCATTGGTACGATATTGAAGCAGAAGGAGGCCTTAAAAGGTATACTTGTATAATTTTTAAAGGGTATGGGGGTAGTATTGGGGGCCTTGGAACGAATCACATGTTTTACATGTAAAATGCGGTTCAATTAACGAAAAATCCAGGTTCCGAAAAAGGCTCTGGAACAGTTTAATTTCATAACGTGAAGAACTACTGTACAGGGAAGGTAACCTGCGATGGACTAGCGTCCAACAGACTTACTGAGACTAATCATACTCAAAGGCTCATACTCTCATACTCATACCCTCATACTCATACCCTCATACTCATACCCTCATACTCATACTCTCATACTCATACCCTCATACTCATACCCTCATACTCATACCCTCATACTCATACTCTCATACTCATACTCTCATACTCATACCCTCATACTCATACTCTCATACTCATACCCTCATACTCATACTCTCATACTCATACTCTCATACTCATACTCTCATACTCATACTCTCATACTCATACTCTCATACTCATACTCTCATACTCATACTCTCATACTCATACCCTCATACTCATACTCTCATACTCATACTCTCATACTCATACTCTCATACTCATACTCTCATACTCATACCCTCATACTCATACTCTCATACTCATACCCTCATACTCATACTCTCATACTCATACTCTCATACTCATACCCTCATACTCATACTCTCATACGCATACTCTCATACTCATACCCTCATACTCATACTCTCATACTCATACTCTCATACTCATACCCTCATACTCATACTCTCATACTCATACTCTCATACTCATACTCTCATACTCATACCCTCATACTCATACTCTCATACTCATACCCTCATACTCATACCCTCATACTCATACCCTCATACTCATACCCTCATACTCATACTCTCATACTCATACGCTCATACTCATACGCTCAACTTTCATTATTATTATTATTATTGTTATTATTATTATTATTATTATTATTTGTGGTCTCTGTGCATCAGCCAGATCTGCTCTCGTGATTAAATCTCACATGGCTTGTAAAGCTACACGACACCTCGCCCCTTCCGCAGGGAGAAGTTTCAGTCACAGAGATGGCACGACGACCTCTTTTCTAGCGCACGCCTCTCGCCCTCCCCGCATTATCACCACAGACACCAGCGGATAATTACACGAAGAGCCACTGCTCTATAATTCTGCTGGCATCTTCTACCCCTTCTGCCCGTGCACAGTTACAGAAAGACGAAATCAACAGGAAGTGATTGGTCTCCTGGCGGCTGTTGGGCCGTGTCGCGGGGAATTGTAGCGGAGCAGAGCTGCTTTTATCTTTTATGTTCCTGTATAACTGCGCAGGTTTAATTGTGGGGTTCAGGGTTGGTAGTTACTGTGTGTCAGGCTGTGGATTATACTGAGAGGAACACCAAGAAAAACTCTCCTCTCTTTCTTCTCATCTTCTCTTCTGCTCCTCTCGCCTCACTTTTCTTTCTCTGTCCACCTATTCTTATTTTTTCTTCTCTTCTTCTCCTCTCTTGTTTCCTTCCCTCTTTTCATTTTCTCTCCCTCTCTTATCCTCTCTTCTTTTCTTCTCCTCTTCCTCTATTATTCTTGTCCTTTTCTTTTATTCTTATCTTTCTTTCTTCTCTTCAGCTCTTCTTCCCCTCTTTTTCTCCTCTATTATTTCCTTCCCCTCTTCCCCTCTGTTCTTCTCTTCCCCTTTCTTCTTCTCTTCTTCTTTCCTCTTTTTATAACAATTTTTCTTTTCTCTTCTCCTTCTCTTTTCTTCTCTTTCCCTTTTTTCTTCTTTCATCTTTTTCTTGTCTCTTCTCTCTCCTCTTCTTCTAATCCACTTCTCTTTTCTTCCTTTTTCTTTACTTTTCTTTCCTCTCCTCCTCTTCCATGTGCTTTGCTTCTTCTCCATTGCTTTTCTTTTACTTTTGTTCATTTTAGCTCTGTTCTTTTCTTCTCCATTTTCTCTTTCCTTCTCTTATTTTCTGTTTTGTTCTCTTTTTTCATTTTGTCTTCTTTGTTTACTTTTGCTCTTCTGGGTTTTTCTCTTCTTCTTTCTCCTTCTGTGATACTTAGTTTATTTGTTAGTTAGTTAGTTAGTTAGTTAGTTTGTTTGTTTGTTTGTTTCTTTCTTTCTTTCTTTCCTCTTTAAGTATTTTAATCATCTTGTGTTCTCTTATTCATTTTTCTTGTTATTTAGTTATATTTATGTCCTGGCAGTGGTGGTCTAGTGGTATAGGGAGTTGGATCACTGATCCTAAGGTTGGGGTTCGAGTCCCACTCACCACAAGCTTGTCACTGCCCCCCAGTGCACTAACTGGGTTATCAAAAGAACCATTGCTGACTTTCGACAAGAGAAGCTGCGAAGCCATCAGTGTGTTTCTGCCCTGCGACGGCCTGGCAAGCTGTCCAGGGTGTAATCACCCATGCACAAAGTTGGCTGAGATGGGCACCAGCCTCCCTGTTACCCTAATTGGGATTATGCAGTTCAGAAATTGAATGAATGAGCATTTATGTCTTTATCTTTCACTTTTTTCTTCTCAATGTTCTTTTTTTTTTTTTTTTTAAGTTTTCTCTTTTTTATACAGTGGTATCCCACTTTATGAAATTAATCCATTCCAGAGCTTTTTTTCGTAATCTGGATTTTTCTTAAGTTGAATCACATTTTACATGTAAAACGCCTGATTTGTTCCAAGGCCCCCAACACCACCCTTTAAAAATGATAAAAGCAAACCGTTTAAGGTATTTACTTCGTGCTGATCATGTCTTCTTAGCAGAATTATAATCTTACAAATGTTTATGCAAGATTAAAAGCCTGAGCCAAAAAATAAAGTTGCAATAAACACACTCAAAAAACTCATGAACAAACTGCTGCTCAAGGGAGCTGCGTCATCCCTCCTAGCCTGAGAGAGGCCAGTGGGGCGGGATGTTGGGAGATAGCCAATGGGAGAGCAGCTCATGCATTGTTTGAATGTTTGAATGGCGTGTTTGGCGCGTTTCGTAAGGAAAACTTGTTTCGTATACAGAGCAAAAAATTTTGGAAAATGTTTTCGTAACCTGGATTTGTCATTTGCTGAGACTATCGTAAGGTGAGGTACCGGTGGGTGTGTTTTGTTTTTCTTGCTTTGTTTCCATGTTATATTTTCACTTCCCTCTGTTCTTTTATTCTCTTTACTTACGTTTTTCTGATTGTGTACCTTGGTTTAATATTTTGCTCTTTTCTCATCTTTCCTGTTGTTTTTGTTTTATCTACTTTTTCTCTTTTCTTCTTCATTTTCACATTTTATTCTTAGCTCCATTTCCCTTTTTCATCTCCTTACATGTTCACATCTCTCTGTGTCAGTGCAGCGCGCGCGCGTGTGTGTGTGTGTGTGTGTGTGTGTGTGTTCTCCACTGTCTTCTTTATAACGATTGTTCCTTTTTTTTTTCTTTTATTTCCCAGTCTCTGAATAAAACAATTCAAAGCACGATTTTTATGTTTTCCACGTGTAGTCTTTATAGTCTTTAATGACACCCAGGTGAAGTTGTTGGAATGGTTTTTAAATGGAGTTTCAGAACAGGAACTGAACTCTTATTCCACCAAACTGCTGACTTCCTGCCCCTCTCTCTCTCTCTCTCTCGCTCTCTCTCTCTCTCGCTCTCTCTCGCCTCACTCTCTCTCGCCTCGCTCCTACATAAAGCTTACAAACTCTGTCAGGATCACTAACACTGTTCACCAGTATCCGAAATCAATATGACCTACACGCGCAGGAACATACACTCGTACTTCTCCTCGCGGTGGCTCAGCCTTGGGGACGCATTTTAACAGTTCTGATGAGGAAATGGAGAAAACAGCTTCTCGCAGAGCTGGGGTCAACGGCGTGAGAGACTCTGGCTCGGTTAAGTCCCTGACTGCTCCAGCGTTAAAAGCATTTTAAACTCAACCAAACACACACACACACACACACACACACACACACACACACACACACACACACGAAGCTATTTCACCAAGAAGTGTTATCCTGTGCACTGTGAGAGCCGTACAGCGGGGATCTGATATCCTACAGTCCTGATGAGATGTTCTGGAGCAGGATCCTGACGTATGGCACTGTATACTAAGATATTTATGTTTTTGACTTTTTTTCCCCCCTCTGATAATTTTAGTTGCATCCAGTTCCCACCTATCAAGAATTGTCTCTCTGTCACATACGCCCATCACCAACAGGCGGGGTCTAAGTGTACACGCTTCTCTATGGCGTGCAATTGTTTTCAAACTGCTCCGTATGGGCATTTCAGGTGTGACCTCCATAACACACTTGGAGGGAAAGTGATATCCACCTCTTTCGTACGAATAAGTTCGCAGCCGCCCATTGATTGGCTAGTGGTCGCTGTGAGTGTGTCAGCCAATTAGCTCCCATCAACAATCCCATCGAGTTGCAGTTGTTTTTGAAGATCCACTCGGGAACCCATCGTTTATTTATTCATTCAGTTTCTGAAACGCTTAATGCTAATTAAGGTCACTGGGAGGCTGGCGCCCATCTCAGCCGACTCCAGGTGAGGGCAGAGTACATCCTAGAAAGCTCGCCAGGCCATCTCAGTAATCCAGCACCTATGCCACCGCCGTGCCACGCCCCTCACCCCACACCCC
>CM045743.1:7073939-7093939 GCA_024760905.1 Plotosus lineatus
CACACACACACACACACACACACACACAGACACAAACAAACAAAAACAAACAAAAAAAAACATTGTGTAACAAGTGTAGATATCATGTACAGTATGGTTTTATTCAACGCTGTGCTGTCGAATTGAAGCCAACATACCTTTGGACGGTATGGCACCGTAGTGGTAAGCAGAACCATTACACAGCAAAAAGGTCCTGGGTTCAAGTCCCTTGCTCGGTAAGGGCCTCTCTGAATCGAATTTGTTTGTTGTCTCATGATTACATGGGTTTCCTCTGGGTACATTGGTTTCCGCCGACTGACCGCTGCCAACTGGCCCTACGTGTGAGTGTGAAAGGTTGTGTGTGTCAGCTCAGCAGCGGCCTGGTGAGCTGTTCAGGGTGCACCCTGCCTTTCGCCCAGTGTCAGCTGGGATAGGCTTCAACCTCCCTGTGACCGTGATAGGATTAAGCAGTCTCTCTCAATGAGTCAGGTGGAGGATTTCTGAGCCTGGTAGAGGTTTGCGCTCTCAAATGACTCTTGTTCATCACTGTACCACAGAGAAAATTGTTCTGTCCAGCAGGCCCATGTACACAAGGGTATGAAAGCACGAGACCCGGAGTTAGAGATAGCGTTAGTGTTACTGTGTGCGGGACTTTGGGAAAAGAAGGGGAGAGGATGAAGGCTGCAGCAGCAACAGCTCTATCATTTACATATAAATGAGAGTTGCCGGTCATGTGGTCCTGACCTCATTAATTCTGATGGTCGGACACTCAGAGTGTGGCAGGAGCCGCTGGAACTCAGATTACACCTCACCTGGCGTGCATTTATGATGCGTTTCCTGGCTGACAGGAATCCATAAGTGCAAAGAGCGTGACACTGGCATTTGCTGTTTGTCACACTCCTACGTGGCACCAATCAGGGTAACATTTAAGTGGGAAGCGTGTCTGCTGGGCTCACCTGTTTTCACACCGAAGTTGTTAGCTGAAGTGTTCCCCTTTCCATAATGCAATTTTACATCAAAGGCTCCATGAGGCTTAGCATAAACAACATGGCTCGTTGGGAAGAGAAGAATTCCCCCCCTCCTCCTCCTCCTCCTCCTCCTCTTCCTCCCCTGGCATACTGTACACTCACACTCTGCTTTCTATCTGTGTGTGTAACGCTGCCATCCTCAACCCGTCGCCGGCATATTCATCTGGCCCGAATTAGACACGTCCCTTCCCCATCAGGCCTGTCATATCTGCAGTAGGCCCATCCAGCAGACTGTAATCCTCTCTGACAGCTGCAGTGGTTTAATGCAAACACACATGCCCAAACCCTAAAAGATAGAGAGAGAGAGAGAGAGAGAGAGAGAGAGAGAGAGAGAGAGAGAGAGAGAGAGAGAGATGTCAAAAGAAATTATTCTGAGAAGAGACTGCAGTTTTTGGTCTATATAATCACACTATACACGCTGTGCACACCAAACACACCACTGGCCCGCCTATATTACATCACCCACGACAAACAGTGACTGACTGATTGTTTATATCTGTTTTATTTTAAACGTTTCACATGACTTGTCAAGACGTATTTATAAACCACTCAGTTTGACTGTTTAGATTTGAGTATGCCTTATCCGATATTTGTGCCTGGCTTGAAAACAAAAAAAAGGGGAGGGGGGGTTATGAAGCTGGTATATTTTGCCTCAACATCACAGAGCCTGTTACTGCCCATTTTGATTTGTTTATAGTTATTAATTTATTAATTCACTGATTCAACAAACAGATTAATTATACTAGAGTCGCGCCTAGACTGGAGCCTATCTCAGTAGAATCTCAGTGAAGGCATGGTACACCCTGAACAGCTTGCCACTCCATTGCACGGCCAACACACACACACACACACACACACACACACACACACACACACACACACACACACACACACACACACACACACACACACACACACACTTAGGGGCACTTTGTGCAAATATTTGGACTGTGGGAGGAAACAACAAGGAGGTGTCCCATGTCAAGCACTGGGAGAATATGTTAACTCCACATGGTAACGCCCTTGCAGAGCCCGGGACTCAAACCTAGGACTTTTTGCCCAACAATGGACGGACAAACTGTTCAGGCTGTGCCCTGCCTTCTCACCGCATCGCCTGAGATAGTGTTATGGGCATGTAAATATTTGTATAAATGTAAATATAAAAATAATGAATGTATAAATGTTGAGTTAGTGACACATGGTATTACTCAGCTGTTTTTGGGTCATTCTTGTTTTTTTTTTTTTTTTTTTTTGCCTACATGGTCTAATTGGGTCTGGAATGTTCCATTAGGGAAACTTCCAGCATAGCACTAGTTGCACATGCGCCCTGGTGGCGTGTCAGGTTATGTGGAATTTTCCAGAATGGAACTTTCTGAAACTTTAGGGAATCTATATTAAGGACCTGTTGCCGACTGGCTCCAGTCTCTTCGAGTCTTTTCGAGTCTCTTCAGCTGACACAAATAACCTGAGGAATCTCTTTGGGTCTCTTCGGGGCACGGATAATCTAAGGAAACTCATCGCGGCAGATCAGGTCATCCAAGGAACGCTCGTCACCCAAGTTTCGTCATTCAAGACTTCAAAGTCCGTCATCCACATTCACCCACAGCCTACGCGAAGATGTTCATCATTTGTTTCTTTCGCAGAATTCCAAACCTTTCCCCGCCAGCGTGCGCGCCGTCTCTAAATGTACCATGCTGCTGGTGCTTGGCGACTATGCGACCCTTTGTTTAATTTGTATTTTGTTCATCTCTAAGATGCAAGTTATTATTTTGTCTTATTTTGTTCATATTATTAAATTGCATATAGTTTGTCATGCTCTGTCGTGCTTTGCTGGCTTCACGGGGAAATATTATTCTTCTAAATTCCACACGTAACAAAATTGGGGGCTCGTCCAGAATCGAATCCATTTGGCATCCAATATTCGATATTCACTTGTCTATTTGTCGGCTGGAAGACAAATATATCGTAATTAGGCGAACCCCTCTCTTTATAGTGGAGTTCTCAAAGAATTGGCCAGCCTAAAGCAGAAATGAACACGGACACATCCGTAATTAGAGGCGCTGGAAAAGTGGTTTGTCAGTGGTTAAGGTTCTGAGCTAGTGCTTTGAAGGCTTTGTGTTTTAATCGCAGGATAGCTAGAAGGCCATCAAGCGCGAATATTAACTGCTTTGGATTAAACCTATCTGGAAAAATCAATAAGTGCAAGAGTCTAGACAAAACACAGCAATGGGTAAATGTGGTCAGATGGAACTCATCCTATATGATTAAAAGAACATTTGATGACTGCTTTAGAAAGGCTACAATAATTTGTGAAATAGACTCTTCTTTTCCTTTCGGCTTTTTCCTTTTTTCAGGGTCGCCACAGTGAATCATCTGATTCGCATGCTTGATCTGGCATAGGTTTTTATGTCCGATGCCCTTCCTGACACAACCATTAGCAAGGGGTAGAAACACACTGATGGCTATGCAGGTACTCTTTATGAAAGTCAGCAATGGTTCTTTTACACGAACCTCTCACCATAGACAGTGAGAGACATGGCCGGCCTTTGATGACCCAGTTAGCTGCACTGGGGGTGGGGGGCAGTGACAACCTTGTGGAGAGTGGGACTCAAACCCCCAACCTTAGGATCAGTGATTCAGCGCCCTTTACCATCAGGCCACCACTGCCCTTGCCCTCCAGACTCTTCTTACAGTGAAAATATTTTAAATAATAAGATTTAAGTCTTTACCAAATTTCTTTTACTATGTAAATCTGCTTTGAGCCAAAATTGAAAAAAAAAAAATAAAGAGCTGCACAAATAAAACTGAATTAAATTGTGTTGTATGTTGTCATCACGAGGTGGTTTTTACTTACATTTTCAAAGCTTCGATTTTCTAAACTATGCTTAATATTTTGCATTAGCCAGTTTAAAAAGCCTTCATTTGTAGCCCATTTTACTTTTACGAGTGTGCGAAATCACGAGATTAGGACACAGGCACCTGAGTTCCAATAATGCAAGATGACGGCAAAAATAACATTAAACAGGTATTAAACTAATGAGTCAGACATATACTGGTGAACCTCTGAATAAAATAAAGCTAGTTTATTTAGCACATAATACAGCATTACATTTACGTCATCATTCAAGCATCTACCCGTGTACGGGACAGTGTGGTATATAGCTCGGTGCGTTTCAACACACATCACTTCCGCGTATACAACTTCCTCTCTGATTTCATGTGCCACCTTGTTCAGTACAATGGCATCATCTGCGTGAGGATTTATAAATATTTTTTTCCTTCACAAGAAAAAGATAGTAATAACAATTGTGTTTTTGGATGTATAAAGAAATATAGGAGGTATGTGAGCTTTTATTAAATTTGTGTTCAATTCCAGTTGATATACATCGTCACAGTCACATCTATTGCAAGGAAGTGCTCTTGAAATGGGAATTGGATTCTACTTCACTCGTGAAATTGAATAAAAAGAAGAAACATTTCAGAATAGATTAAATGTAAATGCATGCATAGTCTGCTTTCTGTTAGCAAACTCAAGAGTTCATCTGCTTTGTTAGTCTTTCCCTGTATGTTGGAGCTTTAAAAGTCACGTCTCTTATTCAAGACTGACTTTTACAACCAAAAACAATTTCTTGCCCTGACATTTACATTCTCCTATTGAATAAACATTTATTTTATACCATTACAATACCCCAGATTTTTTCTTTCCACATACCTTCAAATTTTGTTCAATAGCTCGATTCGAGGTATGGCACAGAAATAAATGTAGGGAGTCAGAAAACACTTCAGGCTTGTTGTACTGCAACATGGCTCGTCCTGTTATTCTCTGATCTGCTATACAGACGTTTTTTAATGTCAAGGCTTATGTATGTGTAAACATAATTATAAGATATGGCATGAAAATGGATGAAGTCTTTCACCTTCGGAACTGTGTCATCGCTTTTCTCATTCTTTCGCAATTTTCCTGCTTGGCTTGGAGTTTGTGTCCCACTGCTGGTTTCCCCCCTTTTATTTATAGCTTCCCTTTCTTTTATCTTCTTCCACTCCTTCTGTGCTCATTAGCTCAGTGTTTTGTGCTGTGTGTGGCCTGGATTATAGAAATGCAACACTGTCACTTGCCTGTGGGTTGTTTTGTTTCCCCACAAACAGACCAAAAGAGAGGTTTTCCCCTCAAGACACTGTGACATATTAGTCATACAGCAAACAAATCAAGAATTGAATTACACCCTTATTCAAAGGATTGGCGACATGCAGCGGGTGGCCACTTCGCAGAGTTTAAATAACCTTTTCTACTGGTCAATAACAGCCAAGCGCTCCATTTGAAGCATGACAGCTCAACCCCTGTGTATTTGTTTAAGACTGTGATTTGCTGCTGGGTATCGAATGAGTTCAATCACCCCACATGCTTAGATCCTTTACACATGTCCAGGCTTTTACGCCATTACAAAATGAACTGGCATTCTGCCGTAACAATCTAGTTCATTAATCAATCACAGCTCTAATAGCATCTCAATACGGAGACTGGGTAAAGCATGTGAATACTCTGATTGTGTAATTGTGTTGTGCAGGCTTTGAATGGGTCTATGAGGTCTAAGATCCCCATGCGCTTAGACACTGGCTCCGAAAAAGCTCGCGCTGCTCTGTTCAATTTGAGTTGTGGGCAGGGCGATCAATATGACCATTAATTCTACTTAGTGGCGCCGCATGGAACAAGTAGAGGCCGTAGGCCGCACAAGGCCGCGAATGAATGGTTGACCTTTCGAAAGCTGTGTTCCGTCGTTCATCATCAGCAGTCATGTCAGTGCTCATGTTAGACAAATATGGAAAGCTACATGATCTACAGGATAAAATTTATATTTACCTTATGATGGACCTTCATATCTGCAGGAAAGTAAACCAATTAGGTCAGCAATGAACGCTGATTAATCACATACACTCCTGAACTATTGATCTTACTCCCAAAAACTCTTGGTCAATTCCTGTGGCTCCTGGAGACACCCTATAATTATGCCCACCCTCAAATCCTTGACCAATCTAAAGACACTCTTGATGTATCTCATCTGTTCCCGCAGATACCTATGACTGTTTGTTTCCTGCTTTTTCAAGCACCTTTGACCAATCTCCCTGCATTCATAAACCCTCTTGCCCAATATTTTCCACTCCTGTGGACACTGTTGACCAATAGTTTCCACTCCTGCAGCCAATCTTAACAAATATTGCCAACTCCTGCAGCCAGTCTTAACTAATCCTGCCCACCCCTGCAGACACACTTGACCAATTCCACCGAGTTCCACAGACACCCTTGGCCAATCCCCCAGTTCAGCTGACACCCATGAACAATCCCCCTGCTTCCAATCCTGCAAACACTCTACTCTTTAAGTTCACTCCAGCAGACACACTTAAACAACCCCACCCACTCCAACCGGAAGTCTTAACAAATATTGTAGACTCCTCTAGACATCCCAGGCCAATTTTGCCCATTTCTGTGGCTATTATTTTTGCTTGTATTCACCTTCCAACACATGTTCTCTAAAAATACACTACCTGACAACAAAAGACCAACATTCTAATAATTAGTCCAAAAACCTTTAGCCTTGATTGAAGCACACAAAAATCATGCAACTAAAATGTTGAATAGTTGTTTTCATGTCAATATCATTAAATACAGTATAGTTGTTTTTGTCCAAACTTCTTACTGACTGTGTATAATAGCAGGGGTAGTCTCTATACCAGAATTACATAGGAAAATTTTACACACACACTATATATATATATATATATATATATATGTGTATATGTATATATATATATTGGCGGCACGGTGGCGTAGTGGTTAGCACGTCTGCCTCACAGCAAGAAGGCCTGGGTTCGATTCCTGGCCTGGGCGTTTCTGTGTGGAGTTTGCATGTTCTCCCTGTGCTTGTGCGGGTTTCCTCCAGGTGCTCCGGTTTCCCCCGCAATTCAAAGATGTGCACTGTAGGTTAATTGACCGTAGTTTCTCTCCTGCAGCGGCACTGGAACCCAGTCGTATCGGCACTTGCCTTTCCATTGGATCCTTCTGGTGGCGCCGAGACAGGGGGGGACTTGCTGCTTGGGTAACAGCCTGTCCCTCATTACTCCCTACCCAGGCTCTGTGCACTGGGGAGTATCACCAGTCGGGATACTGGCCAGAGCGCAGACATAGTCCTTCGGGACTGACAGAGGCCTACGCTATATATATATATATATATATATATATATATATATATTTATATCACATTAAGAAATAATTATTTTATATCAAATTATATGTGCCACAATTATGAGCCCCCTGATATTAATACAACCGCCTCTTACCAATAAAACAGCACCTAATCTTCTCCTGTAATGTTTCACAAGATGGGAGAATACAGAAGGATGGATCTTGAACCGATCCTCTCGGCACAATCTCTGTAAATCATCCAGCGACCTGGTCCTCTCCTCTGCTCTCTCCTCTTCAGTTTACTCCACTGGGTTTCAATGGGGTTGAGGTCTGGGCACTAAGATAATCATGGGTGGAGCTTGATTCTGTGCCTGGTGAACCATTTCTTTGTAGATTTGGCCACATGTTTAGGGTTATTATTTTGCTGAAAGACCCCGTGATGGCCCATGTTCAGCTTAAGGGCCGAAGCCACCAGATTTTGATTTAAAATGTCCTGATATCTCAAAGCATTCATAATGCCATGCACCCGAACAAGGTTCCCCGGGCTTCTGGAAGAGAAACAGGCCACAGTATCACCGATCCTTCCACATACTTCACAGTGGGCATGAGGTGCTTCTCTGCATTCTCATCTTTTGGGTTCTGCCAGACCCACTTGGAGTGTTTGTTGCCGGAAAGCTCTATCTTGGTCTCATCTGACCAAAGCACGCGATCCCAGTTGAAGTCCCAGTACCACTTAGTGAACTCCAGACATTTGCGTTTATGATTGTTTGTGAGAAATGTTTTTCCCTGCATGCCTCCCAAACAGCTTGTTGGCATGTAGATGGCACCTGATGGTTGTTTTGGAGACTTTGTGACCATGAGACTCGCTCATTTGATGAAATACTATTACAGTGTGCTTGGGAAAACTTTTTATTTCTCTTATCATCCTCCTCACTGTGTGTGGAGGTAAAATAACCTTGCGTCCTCATCCAGGCTTGTTTACCATTGTTCCAGTTGTTTTATGCTTCTTAATGATTCCTCTCATAGTAGACCTGGACAGGTGCAGGCAATTTTCTTGTAGCCGTTGCTTGAGTTGTGAAGGTCGACACACATCTGCTTTACTTGAATGGTGTGTTCCTTTAGGTTTCCCATGTTGAAGAGTGGATAAGAGAAATGTCCACTGTGTCACGTCATATTTCTACCCCAGGGAAACAGGAAGTGATGAATTACTAATTAAATGTTCCGGGATACTCTGATCAACCTAATAAACTACAGTAGAAATGACAGAAATACTTCAATTACATTTATTTCCTAAGAATTGATATGGGTGCCAATCATTGTGGGACAAGTGATTTTATGAAAAATAATTATTTCTTAATCAGCGATTTTTTTTTATTTTTTTTTTTGGCCCTTAAAATTCACTTGAGTTGAAGGTTATGTTCTACATATTTCAGTCAGAGAGAAGCTTCTGCAATATTGAATTGAATTTATTTTAAGGCTTTTAACACATCTTAACCAGGGGTGCCAATAATTATGGAGGCCAGTGTGTGTGTGTGTGTGTGTGTGTGTTTGTGTGTGTGTGTATATATATATATATATATATATATATATATATATATATATATATATATATATATATATATATATATATATATACACAGTGGTACCTCACCTTACGAAATTAATCCGTTCCAGAGGCGGGTTCGTGACCTGGATTTTCTATAAGTTGAACTGCATTTTCCATGTAAGACGCATGATTTGTTTCAAGGCCTCCAATACTACACCACCTAACCCCTTTAAAAATGATAAAAGCATACCTTTTAAGGGACTTACTTCATGTTGACCATGTCTTCTTAGCAGAGTTATAATCTTACAAATGTTTATGCAATGTTAAAAACCTGAGCCAAAAAATAAAGTTGCAATGAGCACACTGGAAAAACTCATGAAACAACAGTAACTCTGTCCTTTACATGAAAAGCATCATGGGTATTATGGAGATACAGCACCATAATAGTCAATGGAAGGGACCTGTGTCATCCCTCCTAGCCAATGGGAGGCCAGCACAGTGAGCTGTTGGGAGACAGCCAATGGGAGGGAGCTGCGTCATCCCTCCTAGCCAATGGGAGGCCAGCGGAGCGGGATGTTAGGGGATAGCCAATAGGAGGCCAGTGGGGCGGGATGTTGGGAGATAGTCAATGAGAGAGCAACTCTTGCATTGTTTGAAGTTTTGAGATGGTGCTTTCATAACGTGAACTTGTTTCGTATCCAGAGACAAATATTTTAGGAAAATGTTTTTTCGTAGCCTGGATTTTTTGTTTGTTTTATATATTGAGTTCATGCTCAGGCGCTTCTGTGTGGAGTGTTCATGTTCTCCCTGTGTTTGTGTGGGTTTCCTCTGGGTACTCCAGTTTCCTCCTTCTGTCCAGAAATATGACACATTAAGCTTATGTAGGTTTAAATTGTTCATTTCATTTCATTTTCTGAACTGCTAAATCCTAATTAGGGTCGCGGAGTGACTGGTGCCCATCTCAGCCAACTCTGAATGAGGGCAGAGTACACCCTGGACAGCTCACCAGGCCATAGCAGGGCAGAAATATGCTGACAGCTGTGCAGCTCCTCTTGTCAAAAGTCAGCAATCAGTCTTTTACATGAACCTCCCACCATAGACAGTGAGAGACATGGCTGGCATTTGATAACCCAGTTAGTGCACTGGGGGGACAGTGACAACCTGTTGAGAGTGGGACTTGAAACATCAACCTTAGGATCAGTGATCCAGCCCCTTTACCACCAGGCCACCACCGCTCCTTATATAGGTTTAAATTGTTGTTTAGGGTTAAATAAATTTTAGGTCTTCTTCTGGAAAACATCACTGACCAGTAGCCAAGTTATCAAAGATAGGTTACGCATGCACGCACACACACACACACACACACACACACACACACACACCATAGTATATGACATTTTTTTGTGTCTTAACTGAAAGACAACGTTTCCTGCTTGTGTGTGTGTGTGTGTGTGTGTGTGTGTGTGTGTGTGCGTGCGTGCGTGCACGCTTTAAGACAGCTAGCTACAGGGAATTTCTAATTGGTTATCATCCTGCCCCAGCTGCTGGAGGTGTGTAATCAGGAACAGGACCTTGATCTCCCTTTGCCCACGCTGAGCATTATGGGTCAGTGCTCCAAGGACACCCCGAGCTATAAAACGGCCCACGCAGGACCTGCAATCCGTCCTCACCATACAGCTCTCTGTATACAGAAACAATATGTAGGACTTGTAGACAAAAATTACATGAATAGAGAAGAATTCCTGAGAGGAATACTGTATAGATATTCATCAGTGTTTTCCTCCCCAAATGAAGTCTGCATTCTATCATTAGTTACAACAAATAGCCATGAGTAGAATGCAACACGCATTAGAGAAATCGCACAGCTCGTAAAGATTTATGTGTTTTGCGCATAAATTTGTGTCTTCCGGCAGGTGGCTAATTTGTCATTATGACAGCCTTATTATCTTCCCGATTATCATGAAACGCGAGTTACAAACTCTAGCTGAAATATTACACAGTGTAGTCCTTATGGCCTGTCCAGTGTGGAATATGAGTAGATCGACGTACACTTCCAGATCTCAGATTTGGGAATTTTTTAAACTGTTATTACGTAATTATCACTATATTGGTGGTACGCAGGTAGTCTGTTGGGCTTTTTAACACCCGAGCCTCATTAGGCCAGTGCTTATCCCCGATTTCCATAACTGAAGCTACCAGGAGCTCAACTCCTCCTGGATAGGACGCTAGTCCATCGCATGTTACCTTCCCAGTATATTTTTACTGGTACCCATTTATACTGCTGGGTGAACAGAGGCACACTTGTGGTTAAGACCTTGCCCAGGGGTCTTAGCACAGTGAGGGTCTAACTGGGATTCGAGAACACAACCTTCCAATCATGAGCCCAGCACCCTAATCTCTACACCACTTGCCCCACATATTAATGATAATAACCAATATTTTGGACACCGGAAACCTTAGAGGGCGGAGTGGCGTAGTGGGTAGCTCGTCTGTCTCATAGTAATAAGCTACTGGATTCGAGTCACATGCTCAGCGAGGGAGGTTCTGCATGGAGCTTGCATGTTTTCCCTTCGGGCTTTCAGATTTCCCCCAGTCCAAAGACATGCATGTTAGGCTTTTCGGCTGTTCCCGTTTGTGTGTGTGTGTATCTGTGTGTGATGATCTGGTCAGCTGTTCAGGGTGCACCTTGCCTTTGCCTAGTGTCAGTTGAGTTAGGTGCCACCCTTCAGATAACCTTAACAGGGTTCAGTAAATCATTGAGTGAATGAGTGAGATCATCAGTTCATTTTCGTAACCGCTCAATCCTAATTGTGGGGCCGGTGGCGTAGTGGTTAGGGTGCTACGCTCATGATCGGGAGGTTGTGAGTTCAAATCCCACTGAGACCTTCACTGTGCTAAGACCCCTGGGCAAGGTCTCAACCACAAGTGTGCCTCTGTTCACCCAGCAGTATAAATGGAAACCAGTAAAAATATACTGGGAAGGTAACCTGCGATGGACTAGCGTCACCTCCAGGGGGAGTTGAACTCCTGGTCACTTCACGCTACGGAAACCGGGGACAAGCACCGGCCTGATGAACCATGAGGCTCAGGTGTAAAAACCTAATAGACTTACCTTAATCCTAATTAGGGTTGCAGGGAGGCTGGCGCCCATCCAACTCTGGGCAAGGGCAGAGTACCCCCTGGACAGCTCACCAGGCCATCACAGGGTGGAAACACATTGACGGCTTTGTAGCGTACTCTTGGAGAAAGTCAGCAATGGTTCTTTTACATGAACCTCACACCATAGACAGTGAGAGACATGGCCGGCCTTTGATAACCCAGTTAGCTGTCCTGGGGGGGACAGTGACAACCCTGTAGAGAGTGGGGCTTGAACCTTAACCTTTGGATCAGTGATCCAGCACCTTACCACCAGCACACCACTGCCCCCACCAGGCCACCACTGCCTGAGTGAGTGAGATATTTTATGTAACCCATAGAAATTAATTGGTGCTAAATTGGTTGTGCAGTATTTTAAAAATCTTTGTCTATGACGAGCATGTGAATCATGTATTATTGTTAGGAGCAAGTATAGACTGCTTTACCTCACTTTCGCCAAGAGTTGGTTGAAATTGCAGCATTTTTCAGGTTCTAGCCCATATAGGCCTCCACATCCCCCTTCATTTATCCTTTGGGGTTAATTAGAAAATGTCAATCTTGTGATTATATATTTGACAAAGCAGCCGACATCAATTATTTGAGACGACGGATGTTTTGATTGGACATTGTCGCGCGCTACTGTGTGGTTGAAGGATGTGAAGGATGCAGAGATTCAGAACTAATATAAAAAAAGGATTATTAACCAGCCAGACTAACGTATTCATGATCCACACCCCAAGAACAAATTCAGGCAGGCGCAGGGAAATCCGCTGTAATAAAACGGGCAGGAAAAGATCATACAGAAAGCAGGCAATATTCATAAGCTAGGAATGAGAACAAGACTTGATTAGCATGATTAGCAGAACAATTACTACATCGGAATAGAAAACACATAGGGTGGGGGGGGGGGTTGGGCTCGGCAGTACAGATCTCAAGGAAAGCCCATCCAAGTGCCTGGTGATATGTAATGGTTCGTGCATTTATTTACACATTCGAGCCCGCCATGCTAAGAGTCCTGGGCAAAGTGCCCAGTGTGCCATAAGTGTATCTCTCTGTCCAACCAGAAGTATAAATGGGTACCTGTAAAAATATTGGGAAGGTAACCTGCAATGTGCTCATGTCCCATCCAGGAGAATTTGAGCTTCCAGTCACTTCATGCTACAGTAACCGGGATAAGCTCAAGCTGTGATGAGCATCTAGGCTCAGGTATAAAAAGCACTGGGTTTGATTGTCTCATCATTCCATGTTAAGGTCTGTCAGAGGATAAAATAATTGTCAGTCTACTAATTTTAATGGAGTAACCTTATTATTCTCAACAGGATTTGAAGATGTTCTCCTCCAACAACAGGGTTGACATGTTGCTTTTGTAGCATGCAGCTACTCCTGCTACGACTATGCTAAGTGCCTGCCACATATGCAGTATCCAGCAGTTGTTTGGAGCAGCACTTAGAGGGAACAGAGCATACTATCAGTTTTCTAGACGAGACTGATTTAATGGTCTGCCATACCATCCATGATGGTGCCCCATCCACTATTTTCTCTATTTGAAATAGCCATGATATCGTCATGATAAATGATAATGGATGTTTCGATTCTGGCATGCAAAGCAAGAAGATATTCCAGTGCCAATCTGGGATGATAATGCAGCCCCATTCATTTCCCTAGTGGATATCCTGTAGCATTTAATTCTTCAGATACACACACGGTATGCAGATGATGTTTTTGTTGCACTACCTTTAAGGTAATATAAAGTATTATAGATCCATCATTGGCTTATAGATAACATGTATGCCTTCATACCCCCCCCCCCCCCCAGAAGAGAGTTGTTCTACTCTGTGCAGAGTAAACGCTTGTATTATAAATGTGTTTGATTTAATGATGGCACATGTAACCACAAGGGATTGCAAGATAATGTAAAAATATACTCTTTGTAAATCAACCAGCACAGCGAGCTTCTTCCTGAACTAGCACGAGGTAATGGATGATAATTTTTTTACTTTTTTACTTTACTTTTTTAAGTACTGTACATGTAATTCTATATTTTAAATCTAGTTTTCAATGGTAGCATGGTGGCGTAGTAGTTAGCATGTCTGATTCACAGCAAGAAGGTTCTGGGTTTCAGTCCCATGCCCAGCAGGAATATTTCTGTGTGAGGTTTGCCTGTTCCCCTGTGGTTTCCTCTGGGTCCTCAGGTTTCCTTCCACGGTTCAAAGGCATACACATTGGGCTCATCCAGTGCTTCTCCAATAGTGGGGCTTGATGCCAGGGGGACCTGTATGACCCTGGGGAACATTCTTTTTTGCCATATTGTACTAGAATTAAGTGTAATTGCACATTCACTACAGTAGGTGGCAGTGGCGCTCTCATTATCGCGCTATGGTGTAGGGGTTGTATGCACCAAGCAAATGATATGAAGTGCAGTAAACAACTCCTCAAGAAACAACAGGGAAAAGGTTCTAACAGGAACATAGAGAAAGGTGGAGAGAGACGGAGATATTGAGCATGCACGAGTGCGTGGATATTAGGCACTTAACAAGTGACATTATTATTATTATTATTATTATTATTATTATTATTATTATTATTATTATTACTGAGGCAAAAGAAAGTCACCCGAAAGCCAAGATGAGGAAATACGATAAAGCCTATGCAGCACTCGGCTTCACTGTGTCTACGGTGGGAGACGAGGAAAGACCCGTGTCGATGATTACAGTGTTATGCAGGGGTGTACTAATAACAATTTTATAGACAAAGAATACTATTTATAATCACATGCAGGGCGGTGTGTGTGTGTGTGTGTGTGTGTGTGTGGGGGGGTTCTTCCTGCAGGGGCGTTAGAGGAAATAATTGAGAAGCACTGGACAAATCGAATATTCTTGGCTGCTCCAGATGTGAATGGGAGTGTGAATGGTGTGTGTGTGTGTGTGTGTGTGTGTGTGTGTGTGTGTGTGTGTGTGTGTGTGTGTGTTGGCCCTTCAGTTGTGAGCAGTGGTCCAGTGTTGGCCCTTATCTAGACCAGTGCATCAGAATAATGATGGCAAGGAACTTATTCAAACTGGACTGCCAAAACACAAGTAGAACTCAGAGCTTGCATCTGGGATATGATGCTTTCGTTTCGGGCTGTTTTTTGGCCCAGATTCCAAATTTCATTAAAATCTTTAAAGGCTGAATATTATACCAAATTTCAGATCTTTTTTTTTTTTTTTTTATTTTGCACACCAGAGAAGCACCAAAGTATGATTCCCCCACCCGAAATCTTTTTTTTTGTTTGTTTGTTTGTTTGGGGTTTTTTGAGTGCATGATGGCTTGTTTGGCTTCCTCCTCCAATTTTTGGTCTTTCTGCTATTTTTGCCTTCTCTGCACTGACTGGTTGCCTCAAAGCTTCACACCCAGTGTGTTTCGAGGCAGAGTGGAATGAGCAGGGCGACCTTTGTGCATCGAGGAACAGGGAAGGAAGCTAGTTAATCAGAAGGCTCAGCATGCACAGATACAAAGTATGTCCTGAAAAAAACAAATGATGAAAAACTTGCATTTACGTATAGCTCAAATAGCCCAATGGAAAATCTAAACATGCACGAACCTCGTTATTTGAAAATTTTTCATCATCTAATGGTGCAAAACAACATTTATTCATTCATTCTCTGAACCGGTCGGTCTTCCTTTCGGCTTTTTCCCTTTTATTCGGGAGTCACCACAGCGAATCATCTGATTCGCACGTTTTGATTTGGCAGAGGTTTTTAACGTCGGATGCCCTTCCTGTCACAACCCTTTTAGCAAGGGACAGAAACACGCTGACGACTTTGCAGCTACTCTTTACGAAAGTCAGCAATGGTTCTTTTACATGAACCTCTCACCATAGACAGTGACAGACATGGCCCGCCTTTGATAACCCAGTTAGCCGCACTGGGGATTCATTCTCTGAACCGCTTAATCCTAATTAATGTCATGTGGAGACTGGTGCCCATCTCAGTCAACTATAGGCAAGGGCAAAGAACACCCTGGACAGCTCGCCAGGCCATTGCAGGACCAACACCCACACAACCATTCATACTCACACTCAACCTAGAGTCAATTTGGAACAGCCAGTTAACCTACTGTGCATGTTTTTGGACTGTGGGAGGAAACCGGAGTACCCGGAGGAAATCCACACAAGCACGGGGAGAACATGCAAATTCCAACACAGAAACGCCCAGACTTGGAATCGAACCCAGGACCTTCTTGCTGTGAGGCGGACGTGCTAACCACTATACCACCATGCCGTCAGGGGCTTTGAACAAACCCCCAACCTTTCCTTGCTTTGAGCACAATACCGTGACTGACTCCTATTCTGAGTAAAGATAAGTGAAGGGAATGACGATAGAATGCTGGTGACTCTGTTGATGGTGGTTGGGATGATTTAATTAGAACCGGTGTGTGTGTTGGTGGTCGATTTTAAGGTAGCCAAGTGAGTATGCTCGGTGATGGAGAACTTTCCAGATCCATGGCAGTGAAAGACCTTTTAATATAAGATTTTTTTTTTCCAGTACAACCTTGGCCACTTTGGTATTTGCCCTTCCTAAAGTTGGAAAATGTAACTTGTGGAGGATTGGAGTGCATGGGAGATGTGTGTGTGTGTGTGTGTGTGTGTGTGTGTGTGTGTGTGTGTGTGTGTGTGTGTGTGTGTGTGTGTGTGTGTGTGTGTGTGTATTTAAGGATTCAGGCCAACTGTGTACTTTAAGATAGATGCTCTAACAGCAGAGATTGGGGTTCGGATAGTTGTATAAGTGTCCGCACGTAACAAGCCATGTGTCATTCAGATTAAAATCTGATGAGTGTGTCCCTTGAATATGTTAATCTATACATGGCGCTTGACAACCAGCTAGCTTTCTCTAGTTGTTTTAAGGCAAACAAATGGTTTTGTGTTGCATTTTATTTAGTCACCCATTTGCCAAACTGTTTAATCCTATTATGGTTGCTGGGATGCTGAAGCCTGATCTCAGCTGATCCTGGACTAAGTCGGGGGACACCTGAGACAGCTTGCCAATACATCACACACAGACAGACAGTCACACTCACACCTGGGAAATTTGGAATACCCTGGTATCCTAATGTGTACGTCTCTGGAGTGCAGAAAGAAACCGGACTGCACAGGGAAAACCTCGCACAAACAGGGGGAGAACAGGCAACCTCCACACAGAACCGAGGACTCGAACCCAGGACCTTCTTCCTACGATCTGTCTGTCTTCCTTTCGGCTTTTCCCTTTTACTCGGGAGTCGCCACAGCGAATCATCTGATTCGCACGTTTGATTTGGCAGAGATTTTTACGTCGGATGCCCTTCCTGTCACAACCCTTTTTTAGCAAGGGACAGCAACATACTGATGACTTTGCAGCTCCTCTTTACAAAGGTCAACAATGGTTCTTTTACATGCCTCACACCATAGACAGTGACAGACATGGCCCGCCTTTGATAACCCAGTTAGCAGCACTGGGGGGGGGGGGACAGTGACAACCTTGTGGAGAGTGGGACTCGAACCCCCAACCTTTGCATCGGTGATCCAGTGCCCTATACCACTAGACCACCACTGCCTATATCCAATCACGAGGAATGGACGTCGATCCCTGAAGCTTGAATGAAGCTCATATAGGGATTGTCATGGCTGTGATCACAGTGATCTACGGTACGGTTCGCCAGGCCACGTACGGACTCAGTCACACCTACGGGCAATTTGGAACAGCCAGTTAACCTACTGTGCATGCTTTTTGGACTGTGGAAGGAAACCCACGCAAGCACGGGGAGAACATCCAAACTCCAACACAGAAACGCCCCGGCCTGGAATGGAATCGAACACAGGACCTTCTTGCAGCGAGGTGGACATGCTAACGTGCTGTGTCGCCACTGTGTTACATTGAAATTCCCATAAACTCAAAGGAACATTGTCAGTCAGTCTTCAGAAAAGATGGATTATGCTTCATGAATAATCGGGCCGCATCAGATACTCGCCTGATACTCAAAAAGCCACGTTAAAAAAAAAATAGAAAAGAGTTTTCCAAGCCAATGTTGAACAGACTTGCACTCTGAACCTCAATCAGGAGATTGCATCATGGGAGTTCTGGGTTCGGAGATTGCACATACAAATACATATAATTAGCTTTGAGGTGACCCCCCCCCCCCCCCCAAAAAAAAAAAAAAAAAAAAAAAAAAACGTATTATCTAATAGCTCAAGTAATGAAGTCCCAAGAGTATCCATTTAGCTCTTTGTGCTCGGCGCTCACAAGGTGGTTAGATTGATCTATCTAGAAGCATTCAGACTATCTAAATAATAAAAGAAAAGATATTTGGATTCCTGCTTTATTTTGCTCAAAACTCTGATTCGAAAAGCTTTCGTATGCCTCCCTAGATATTCAATTCTATCGACTCAAAAGTGTGTTTGGAATGAATGGGCTCGCGAGATGAGATGGTGTGTTCCCCGCTATCCTAAACGATGGCATGTTGAGAAAGATTCTTTTGCAAACAGTCGCAGCTGCACCAGAGGCTGCAACTGAAAGCCTAAAGCATGTATTTAGACATGTTTGGATGTGCGTCGTGGTGGAGGGTGGAGATGAAGGGGGGAGGGGGTGGTGGTGGTGGTGGTGGTGGTGGTGTCAGATATGGGCGCTACGCTCCAGTTATCGCCGCTGCTAACTTCCTGTAGCAGTCTATCGTAACCGCCGCTTCCCGTTGTGCTTGTGCGGCATGAACCGTGACAGCTCACTACAGGGAAGCATTTCATCATCGCAATGGCGCTACGGGCGAGCGCGGATCTCACCCGCTGTTTCCCCCGGTCTCTCTCTCTCTCTCTTGTTTCCCTCTATTTCATCTCTATTTCCTGATCTCTTTCGCACGCTCACGCTTCTGTTGTTAGTTTCTGCAAAAACACAGGCGCTGCAATTTCCCTTCTTCCACACGTGAAGACTCTGATGAATCGATTCCCACCTGCACAGCCTAATTAGAATATTACATTTGACTGGATTTGAGTTGTACGATTTAAAAGCCTCCTCATTGGGTGTTATATGCGCGAGAAGCGAGCCGTCTCTTCTACCCAATTCCGTCTCCTCGGCCACATCTGAGTGTAAACAAATGCAAATACATCTTCCACGAGTTCCCTCCTCTCGCTCTGCGCTCCACGGCACACACACCCCTTATTCATGATATAAAAGGTGACTTCATGCCTCTGTGCGCAAGAAAAAACAACACTGGCGTGTGAAGAGAAAAGAAATCATCCAGCAAAATGACAAAAAAGCAGGAGAGCGATCAAACAGAAGGTAATTGGAGAGAGAAAATGATGGAGTAGTAGTTGTTGATGGGAACATGGCGCAGTCAGGGGCGCTCGAGGTGTTTCACGTGTTTTCAAGCACTATGCTGTGTACACAAAGAGGAGGGAGGGGGGGAAAAAATTCCATTTTATTAACCCTTTCAGACCTACATCACTCCCTCTGTGTTATACAATAACTGTGAATGCTTCAGTGTCACCCATTACTCACAAAGTCATTTGCCCAATTGATTGATCCCATTAGGGTCGCAGGGAGGCTGGTGCAGGGAGGCAACGCAGCTGACAGTGGGAACAGTACACCTAGAACATGTCGTAAGGCCATGGCAGGGCAGGTGTCTTTGGTCTGTGGGAGGAAACCGAAGTACCTAGAGTAAGCTCACAGAAGCATGAGGGAGAACCACGCAAACTCCACGCAGAGACGCACTTGTCAAGACTGCGACTCAGAACCTTCTTGCTGTGACGCTTGTTAGTGTGATGTCACATATCACAAAAGTTTTAGCTGGGGTCTTGATTGGTGATTTGTGGGGCCGGTGGCGTAGTGGTTAGGGTGCTGCACTCATGATCGGGAGGTTGTGTGTTCAAATCCCAGTTAGACCCCCACTGTGCTAAGACCCCTGGGCAAGGTCTCAACCACAAGTGTGCCTCTGTCCACCCAGAAGTATAAATGGTACCAGTAAAATATACTGGGAAGGTAACCTGCGATGCACTAGCGTCCCATCCTGGACGAGTTGAACTCCTGGTCGCTACAGATTCCGGGGATAAGCACCGGCCTGATGAGCCGCTAGCCCAACGGACTTTACCTTACCTTACCTTGATTGGTGATTTGATGCAAGCTCATCGCTG
>CM045743.1:7101439-7103939 GCA_024760905.1 Plotosus lineatus
AAGAGGACAAGGACGACCCAAGCTGTTATCTGCGCTCAGTTCAGAAGCTGCATCTGTGATGGTATGGGGTTGCATGAGTGCGTGTGGCATGGGCAGCTTGCACATCTGGAAAGGCACCGTCAATGCAGAAAGGTATATTCAGGTTCTAGAACAACATATGCTCCCATCCAGACCTCGTCTCTTTCAGAGAAGACCTTGCATTTTTCAACATGATAATGACAGACCACATGCAGCATTAATTACAACATCATGGCTGCGTAGGAAAATCCGGAGATTGAAATGGCCAGCCTGCAGTCCAGATGTTTCACCTATAGAGAACATTTGGCACATCATAAAGAGGAAGGTGCTATATAGATGGCTCAAGACAGTCGGACAGTTCGAGGCCTGTATTAGACAAGAATGGGACAGCATTCCTATTTCTAAACTTGAGAAACTTGTCTCCTCGGTCCCCTGACGTTTGCAGACTGTTGTAAGAAGAATAGATGCCTCACAGTGGTGAAAATGGCCTTATTCCAATTTTTTAAAGATTTGTTGACACCATGAAATTTAAAATCAACACATTTTTCCATTAAAATGATACATTTTCTCAGTTTAAATTTTTTGACCCGTCATCTATGTTCTATTCGGAATAAAATATTGAAATTTGGCACTTCCACATCATTGCATTCACTTTTTATTCACTCTTTGTATAGTGTCCCAACTTTTTTGGAATCCGGTTTATAATCTAATGAGCACAAGATCAGAAAAATATGTGGCTTTTTTGTCTTTGTGAGACAACGGGGAGTTTTTCTTTATGCTAGTCTTCTGATACCCTTTGTTATTCTTCTTTCTCTATAGTTTGGTCATGACAAAAAATAAATAAAGTACAACTGTGTTGTGCTGTATTTTCCACTGCAAATCTGTATGGTGCAAACTTTAGCCAAAATGAGCCCATTACTAAAGTCTCCATATTGATTACTTACATATACGTACAACATTTCATAAAAAAAAACCTCATGGAGCCTTTACTTAATTCCAAAGTGCACACTCTATGATTGTAGTCCCACTTTTCCAGCCAACAATACATTTTTAGTTAATTAGCAATCACCTATTATTGTTCTACAGTCACTAATCGTTCCACATGCCCATCAGGGCTGTTGTTTTCCATAAAACGATGCAGAATGGAACAGTATGGTCATAAATCATGGATTTGTATTGCTAGCTTGAATTAATAAGCATGAGTTTGGTTGCTTTCAGTGCAAAAGTGCTATGCAGGGACAGGTAGATTAAGTGGAATTTAAATATTGAAGTGCAATCATCAATTCACCTAAATGAATATATTAACGTGAAAATCCTGTGATAAAAATGATGAGTGCAAAATGCAGCATAATGTAAAGATCTGGTGTGTGACACTTGTTGAATATTAATCGGAATAGGTGTGTGTCTGTGTTGGCCCTGTGATGGTCTGACGTACCCCACCTTCAGCCAGTGTTAACTTAGATAGGCTTCAGCCCCCCCATGACCCTAATTAATCCATTCATTCATTCATTTTCTGAACTGCTTAATCCTAATTAGGGTCACGTGGAGGCTGGGGCTCATCTCGGCAGACTCGGGGTGAGAGCAGAGTCCACCCTGGACAGCTCACCGGGCCATCACAGGGCAGAAACATGCTGACGGCTATGCAGCCTACTCTTGAGGAAAGTCAAAAATGGTTCTTTTACATGAGTCTCACCCCATAGATAGTTCGAGACATGGCTGGTCTTTGATAACCCAGTTAAATGTTTGGTAAATGAGCCAGAGTGAGTAAAAACGTACCTGTTTTATTCTGCTCAGGGCCACACAGAGGTTTGTTGTTTTTGTCCATAGAATAAACAAAAAAATTTCCCATTGTCATCAGTACCAGCAGCACATGCATGTCCTTTGACACCTGGTTTATGGGTGTTGCTGTCTTGTGTGTGTTTGTGACAACGATCGCTCAAAAGCTAATTGACACATTTACCCCCAACATTTTAATAAAATGTGGGTCTCCATCCATCAAAGAGCTGATTAAGTTTCAGGGGTAATCTGAATCCGGTTCCAGGAAAGTTTTCAATGCTTTTTTTTTTAAACATTGTACTAAATTGCAAGGTGATGGGAATCATCAGAATGCGCATGGAGAAAAAAATAAATACAGAGCTCAAAAATAATTGTGGAACAGTTTACAAGGACCAGTGTAATTGCACATCATCTATCTTTATAACCCGTGTAAAGGTGAGATTATATAGCTTAGTGAAGGTCTGCACTCTCTGAGTCCTTTTGTAATTAGTATTGTGTAAAACTCAATACGTATATCTGCAATATACACATATTACATTTGATTGATTACATGCTCACACATTGGTTGAATTGCAGAATGCATTCTTATACCTCCGGATTAACTCCTTTCCCCTCTTTTCCCTCCGTTTTTCTTTTTCTGTCTCAAGAGAAAAAAACAACAACAACAACAACAACTTATACCGATATTTGAAATGCTACCCCTGAA
>CM045743.1:7108939-7131439 GCA_024760905.1 Plotosus lineatus
GGGGGGTTTAGTGCTCTTATATGGCCCCCTTTGCAGCCATTTTAAAAGGTCTTGCATTTACCATGTAATGACCGCAATCATTTCAATCACTTATATAATGAGCATGTTTTATATTCTCAAAGGGTCAAGATAATGACATCCTGAGGTTGCCAAGTTGAATGCTTTAACATTTTTAGATGACTTAAAAAAAAAAAGCATCTAAGTTTCCAAGGTTGGAGGTTCAAGCCCCACTCTCAACGGGTTGTCACTGCCCCCCCCCCCCAGTGCACTAATCGGGTTATCAAAGGCCGGTCATGTCTCTCACTGTCCATGCTGAGAGGTTCATGTAAAAGAACCATTGCTGACTTTCATCAGGAGGAGCTGCATAGCCGTCAGTGTGTTTCTGCCCCGCGATGGACTGGCGAGCTGTCCAGGGTGTACCCAACCCTTGCCCAGAGTCGGCTGACATGGGTGCCAGCCTCCCCACGACCCCAATTAGAAGCCTAATTAGGATTAGGAAATGGTTCAGAAAATGAATGAATGAATGAATGAATTATTATTATTATTATTATTATTATTATTATTATTATTATTATTATTATTATTATCATTATTATTATTATTGGGAGTGTTTTGGTAATTTAATGTTCTCAATTTTTGGTAATGTGATTTTATTTTTATGCTCCTCTATTTAGAGTTTTAAATTACTCACTCATTCATTTTCTAAACCGTTTAATACTATTAAGGTCGTAGGGACACTTGGGCCTATCTCAGCCTACACTGGGAAAATGTGGGATGCACCCTGAACAGCTAGCCAAACTCACACAGAAAATGTGAACCCCTCACAGACACCTCACCAGGCCCGGTACTTGAACCCAGGACCATCTTGCTATGAAGTGGATGTGTTAACCCCTATGCCAGCATGCATCCCCTAATTTGAAATTAGCTTTTTGTGATGTAGCTTTCATAATAGTTATTGTTTGATAGTCAAGCTTCATTTAGAGAATATGATGATTTTTCATGGCTGTTTTGACCATCCATCCATCCGTAGGTGTTATTACCCTGCCCATACTACACATGCTGAAGTACTGTGTGTGTGTGTGTGTGTGTCTGTCCTAGAGAAATGCTGGAAAATGCTATAAAATAATTCTTAGTTTTATTCGACCAAGTGTTCGTCAAACTGGATATGTTGAATGATACAGAAATACAGTGGCACCTTGACTTATGAAATTAATCCGTTCCGAGGGCGAGCTCCTAAGTCAAAATGTTCGTTAGATAAAACAAAAATTCCCACGGGATCTAATAGAAAACAAATTAATTTATTCCAAACTCCCCTCCCAGACTCATATAACCTGACTCAAACATGTATATTTGACCTAATATATTAAAGATACACACGTGAAAACAACAAATATTTCATAATAGTAATAAAACAAGAATAAACAATAACTTAACTAACCCTTCCAATCATCGACTGCGACAAAGATGTCATGTTGGCAGACATGAGGTGGTGTGTAACTCGCACAAAGCCAGTGCTTCTCAAATAGTGGGGCAGTGTGAGACCAGGGGAGGGGGCATGTATGACTCTGGGGAACATGCTTTTTTGCCATACTGTACTAGAATTAAGTGTAATTTTGCATCCTCTACAGTAGGTGGCAGTGGTGCGCTCACTGTGTTCCCTACACCATAGGGAACACAGTGAGAGCACCACCCCCACCTACTGTATAGGCTGCACAATTACACTAGGTGGCAGTGTCACTGTCAGGACTAAGCCGTGCATGGGGCATTGAGGGTGTGTGTGTGTGTGTGTGTGTGTGTGAAATGTTTTTTTTTTTTTTCTTCCTTTCAGGAGGCCACAGAAAATAATTGAAAAGCACTGCACAAGGTGTTCTCAGAGCGCAGAGGAATACACGTGGTAGAATATGAGGCTAATCGGCCCGGAAAAGCCATTTCCCCAGCAGAGCTTGTAAATCAAAATTTTGCTGGTTGGATGGGGCAGATTTTTAGTGGGATCGAAGCTTGTATCATAGAAAGTTCGTTATAAAGGACACTTGTAAATCGAGTTACCACTGTATTTGGAATAAATAATAAAACAGTTATAGACTTAAGCGTTGGTATGAAGGAGAAATGATATCGCCCGCCGCCATAGGAATAATTTTACATATCATACTTCGATAATGCTTATTACCATGAGCTAGCAATCCAATCAGACCACTGCATTCCTGTACAGTATTGTAGGTTAAGTTGTTTTGTACTATTTTTGAGTTTTAACCCAAGCTGGCTACTAGATTTCGAATATACTGATATCTCAAATGTGTAAATAGTCAAGGGCAGCTGGATGAATAGCATCAGTCATTCACAACGAGGAAAACAATTAAAATAAGATCTCTCTTTAAAAAAATCTTGGACCTGCCAGGTTTTCTTTTTTTTTTTCTTTTTTTTTACTGCTGTTCTCTTTGATCCTCTTTTTAAAATGAGGGAAGAACGAGAGACCAAGAGGAAGAAAGGCACAATCACTGAACAGAGCAAGGGAAACAGAAAGAGAGCTTAATGAAGAAAGGGAGCGAAATGATTAGGGCAGTGGCTGTTCAGTCTATGGTGGTTTGTGTGCGTATGTTTTCAAACAGCATCCACATCAAAGTACAATTTTGTTTTGCCGCCTTTCTCGCACTTCCACTAGCCGGGCTCAGGTCCAAGAAAGCATTTGATATTCTGTCCCAGTTTTTCTTCAGCTCGTCTCTATTACGCTTCTCTTCTGTATCTCATTCAGTCTAGGACGAGTACACACCACAACAGGAATAAAGCCACACCCATTTAACATTAGCTAGCTCATTGTCCACACGATTGTTACAGTCCACACAGAATTTCTCCTGTAGCAAACTAGTTCCATACAATAGGGGTAGAATATATACTGCCCGGATACAGATCTGATATGTGAGTGAATGTATTTTTAACATTGGAGGATTTTTTGGAAGTGTGATATTCCAGCATGCCTAGCAGGGGGCGCTGTTTACACTATATATATTGCTTTGACTTTATGAAAGACTTCACTCTTTAAATGCACTTGTTTTTAATTCTGTTCACATAGTCATTAATTTTGTTACACCTGCTTCTCCACATATGACATTTTCTACCAGATTTTGAGGATTTATTTCCTAAAATATCAACAGATTTGTACTAGAAATTAAAGCACAACAATTCTGTTTCAGAAATAATAAAACACACTCACTCAATCATTTGCCAAACCACTTAATTCTACTATGGTCACGGGGAGGCTGGAGTCTATTTCAGCTGGCACTGGGCAAAAGCAGGGTACAAACTGAAAAGTTTGCCAAACCATTGAAAGGCCAACATACTGAACCGTTTGGACGTACTTTTGGACTGTGGGAGGAACCTGGCGGACCGGTATGGAAATCCCCGCAAGCATGGAAAGAACATGCCACCTTGATACAGAAAAGTCCTTACAAAGCTCTGCACTCGAACCCAGGGCCTTCTTGTTATGAGGTGGAAGTGCTAATCTCTACACTACAGTGCTGCCTTTCTGGTACTCCTGCTTCATTAAAATGGACCAGATCGGAAGTCTCTAGTCCAGGGGTGTCAAACTCATGCCACAGAGGGCCATGTGGCTGCAGGTTTTTGTTTCAGCCAAGCAGCAGCGCACCTGACTTTGCTCATTTAAGCAAATAATTTGAGTCTTCAGGCAGTTGATTGGCCAATCAGTGTGCTGTGTACAGAGACCGACGAATCAACTGCCTGAAGGCTAAGATCATTTCTTCAAATGAGCAAAGTCAGATGTGCTGCTGCTTAGTTGAAACAAAAACCTGCAGCCACATGGCCCATTGTGGCACGAGTTTGACCCCTGTGATCTAGTCTCTTCTGCCCCCAGTACAGCTAGCTGGGTTACCAAAGGCCTGCCGTGTCAGCCACTGTCTATGGTGAGAGGTTCATGTAAAAGAACCATTGCTGACTTTCGACAAGAGTAGCTGCATAGCCATCAGCGTGTTTCTGCCCTGCGATTGCTTGGCGAGCTGTCCAGGGTGTACTCTGCCCTCCCACCGAGTCGGCTGAGATGAGCACCAGCCTCCCCATGACCCTAAATAGGATTAAGTGGAATGAATGAATGAATGAATGGCGTCTTCTGTTCAGAGATTTTGAAGCTATACTCATTTCAGAAGTATAGGGTCGGTCGCCTGTGATATAAACCGAAGACAAGTTTATGGAGATGCTAATGTTGATTTCGCATTCCAACAGGCTTAGCCATATTGAGTTAATTGCGTGAAAGTGTGCGTTTTATGTATAAACTGTTCATACATTGCGGTTCAACAGTCACCTTCGTTTTTGACTTTGCTTTAGGAAAATGGCTGTTTGCCCAAGTTGATGAAGAGAATTTAGGTAGGAAACGCTGTCTGGCTTGCTTAGTGATGAAGGACTAACTGTGCCGTCCTAAAAGCGGAAAAAGTCAGGCTCCGGGTCATTAGCAGCGTCTTCATACTGATTACCTGACACTTTATCGCTGTAATAAAACAAACCTTCATTCTCTTCACTATTGATCGACAAACCGAGCAAATGGTCTGTCCACACCAAGCCGCGCCAACACGATGAGTGTTCAGGACCAGCATTATTGGCTGTCTGTCCCATCTCGGGCCAACATAGGCTGGAAACAAAACAAAAACAAAAAAAAAAACATTCAGCCATCATAGGACTGCTAATGTTTTTGGGAATGAAGGGTAAAGGCTTTCGAGAGGTTTTACAATGCATTTGGGAGCCATTTCGAGCTTCTCTCCCCAAGCTTTGTCTGGCTCATACGGATTGGCTATGAATGCCAAGAAGGCAGCCTGCGAACGCTATAACAAAAGACTTAAGTGATGCTGGTGCCTCCGCTCACCTTTTTATTCTTTCTCTTTTTACTCAGCTCCTCTGTAATTCATATTTCAGAGAAGGGTAAAGGCTTTGTTGGCTTTTCTTTGACTGAAATGAGCTGAGAGATAGCAGCTTCGGCAAAGAAGAAAAAAAGGTGCAGGATGACTCAGACAGGTGCCTTCACTCACTCAATCGAAGAGATGCGTGTTTTTTGTATTTTTTTCTCCGCCAGTGGCCTCATACAAACCAGCAGCACTTCACTGCCGGCGAAAGCCGACGCTGACTTCGTTCACAGATTAAAAGCTTTTGTTATTTAGTTTAAAAGTTTATGATGACAAGATAATATCCCCAAGTGCACACATATCTTAAATGCTTAATGAACTGGACGTTACTTTGTTAGGTAACCTACAGCCTGATTATAACTTACACTTCGCAAAATAATTCATTCTTTAATTAAAATAATGGCGTACGGCGGCATAGTGGTTACCACGTCCGCCTCGCAGCAAAAAAGGTCCCGAGTTTGATTCGCACACTCGGTGAGTGAAGTTTCTCCTGCAGCCCAAAGACATGCATATTAGGCTATTTGCATTCATTCATTCATTTTCTGTAACTGCTTAATGCTAATTAGGGTCACGGGGAGGCTGCCGCCCATCCCAGCCGACTCTGGGCGAGGGCAGAGTACACCCTGGACAGCTCGCCAGGCCAACGCAGGGTTAGGCTACTTGGCTGTTCCAGATTGTTCATTGAGGTGAGTGGAAATGGTTGTGTGTGTTGCCCAGTGATGGACCGACAAGTTGTTCAGGGTGTACTCCGCCTTTGCTGCTCAGCAAAGTTTTAATTCCTAAAACACTAGTTAGTCTGAGCAAATGAGTGAAGTGAGGATTTCTCGCTACTTTTAATGAAGGTATTGTAACCACCAGCATTTGTTTGAGTATCTATCCATCTGTTTGTTTCAGTGCGTGTGGATAGTAATAATAATAATAATAATAATAATAATAATAATAATAATAATAGTCATAATAATAATAATAATAATAATAATAATAATAATAATAATAATAATAATGACTGGGGAGAGGGACGTCTGGACCTCATTGCTTAGGCTACTGCCTCTGTGACCCCAGAATAAGTGGAAAATGATGATGATGATGATGATGATGATGATGATGAGGAGGAGGAGGAGGAGGAGGAGGAAGAGGAGGAGGATCTTGACTACACCCATGCATGGATTTCCACCAACCGTGGTGAAGACACTACCCTATCTGAGTCCCAGACGTGATTTGACTTTGGAATGTCAAGGTTAAATGTGAAGGTCGGAGCAAGGTGATAAACTTTTGAAGATGAAGTTGCACTTATAATTTGGAATTGAATGCTGATAGACCCTCCATTATAATGGAACATGACTTTTTCACAAAAGAGTGAGCCCCCCCCAGCTGTGCCCTGAGGCCACCACCTGCCAGTTGGACATGGGGGGGGCAGTAGTGGCCTGGTGGTAAAGGTGCTGGATCACTGATGCTAAGGTTGGGGGTTCAAGCCCCACTCTCAACGAGTTGTCACTGCCCCCCCAAGTGCCGGTCATGTTTTTCACTGTCTATGGTGTGAGGTTCATGTAAAAGAACCATTGCTGACTTTCAAGAACAGTAGCTGCATAGCCGTCAGTGTGTTTCTACCCTGCGATGGCCTGGCGTTTCATCCAGGGTGTACCCTGCCCTCACCTTGAGCGGGCTGGGATGGGCGCCAGCCTCCCCGTGACCCTAAATAGGATTAACCGGTTACAGAAAGTGAATAAATGAGCGAGTTTTTCAATTATTTGGTGGCATGATATAGAACACACCGTAACACGGACACATAGCTTATTAAATCTAGACATCATGAAGCGCCCATTATACATGCGGCGTCGCACTTTGAGTGCACTTCTATTTTTTTATTTATTTTTTTAATTATTATAATTGTTAATTTGGGTCTTAATGATGTAAAAGACTTCTATACAATCTCTCTTATTCTGATTTAATTCTCAATTATAACTTTTTAATCACAATGAAATATGTACACACACCCGTACGACAGCGTGTTTGCTACACTAAACAAGCATTGTGCCATTTTTAAACTTTTCTCTTCAACATTTAAATAAACGTAATTTGTTTTTCTCAGTTTGAAAATTCAATACATTTATCTGTTCACCAACGCATACATTGCGGGGGCCAGTGGTGTAGTGGTTAGAGTGCTGGGTTCATGATCAGGAGGTTGTGTGTTCGAATCCCAGTGAGACCCCCCCACTGTGCTAAAACCCCTGGGCAAGGTGTTAACCACAAGTGCGCCTCTGTTCACCCAGCAATATAAATGGGAACTGGTAAAAATATACTGGGAAGGTAACGTGCGATGGACTTGCGTCCCGTCCAGGTTCACGCTACGGAAACGGGGATAAGGACCAGCCTGATGAGCCACTATGGCTTGGGTGTAAAAAGCCAACTCATACATTAGTCTGGCTCTAACCAGCGACAACAGTCTTGCTTGATTTCATACAAAGGAATGTACAAAAGGAAACCATTTCCAGGTAAAATGCTCGTGGTGCACATGAATGTCTTTTTTTTTTCTTTCTTTTTTTTCTTTTTTCGTCTTCTGACGGGGCTACTTTCTCAGCCAGGTGCTATCTGCATTATTTATCCCCTGCAAACCCGTATTTGGTTCCCGACACCATGCCAGCTTCGCTGTGCGCAAACACGGTCTGGAACAGTGCTGACATTTTGCTGCTTATGTTTGGAGTTGAAATGACAGAGCTAGCCGTGTGTAACGCAGAACCCAGGTGCCAATCTCTTCTACTCACTGCTGATGATCACACACTGCAAAGTCTTCTGCTTCGTCTGGAAATGCACTAGACTGTAATAACCGCCAAAGCATGACATCATTTATATACAGGGATCCCTCACTTTCCGCGGTTAATCAGGATAGAGACCCTCCCACTATAAATGCTTATGATAACAATTAAACATTCAAGATGTAAATAAAATATAAATACACACACACACAAAAACAGAGGCGCTCGCGAGCACACAGATGCACACCTCACATTGAAATGTAAATAGTTTTGATGGGGGTTTTGATTTTTTGTTTTTTTGTTTTTTTTTGCATAATTGGCCTTGTTTTGTGGCATTTTCCTTAACGTTTACCCCTATTCTTCCTTAATTTCCTTATTTTTAAATTTGATGAATATTAAAAAAATAAAAAATAAAATATGATCCACTGAAGCCGCATGAATTGATGTTCAGTTCATTTTCTGTAACCGCTTCATCCGAATTAGGGTCGCAGGGAGGCTGGTGCCCATCCCAGCCAACTCAGGGCGAGGGCAGAGTACACCCTGGACAGCTCGCCAGGCCATCGCAGGGTGGAAACACGCTGACGGCTTTGCAGCTACTATTGTCGAAAGTCAGCAATGGGTCTTTTACATGCCTCACACCAGAGACAGTGAGAGACATGGCCCGCCTTTGATAACCCAGTTAGCTGCACTGGGGGGACAGTGACAACCTTGTGGAGAGTGGGACTTGAAACCCCAACCTTTGGATCAGCGATCCGGCGCCTTATACCACTAGACCACCACTGCCCATGAATTAATTGGTTCCCAGAAAGTGTGTGTGAGGAGAAAAGTTCGTGTTCCGAACATTTATTTCCCATAAGAAACCATTAAAATGAGAATAATCCGTTCCCAGGTCCCCATAAAACATAATTTTCTACTAAATAAGCCTTAAAACTACACAAAAATATACCTTATTTTATGTATAATAAATGTGCTATTGTATTGTAATTAAAGAAATAAACTGTACTGTATAATAAAGTGGTTTTATTTACCTTTGTGATGGTAGTTGACGGCTTGATGGAATGGAGTGGGAGGGAGGGACTTACTGTTTGGAAGGAGAGTTTGGAAACGCCTACTGTTTGGAAACACCCTTAGCCACACACGCACCCTTAATAGCTTCCTTGTTCTTAAGGATGGTAGCAATGGTAGACTTAGCGTACTGGTACTGGGACGCTGAGTCACACAAACGCACACCTCGTTCGTGTTTTTCAATGATCTCCGCCTGTGGTGGGGTCTTTTTCGGTCCCATAATAGCAAAAGTACACTCAATATGGTCCAAAATGTCTATCAAACACAAACCACTTCCGCACTCAAAGAAAGGGGGTGACGAACTGTGACGCCATGAGCATGCGTCAGCTTCTCGTGGCCGCCACCGTGGCGCTGTTCGACCGCGTGGTTTGATTCGTCCGCCGAAAACTAGTTAGTCAGCAGAGACTATATGCTCGCTAATTTAATGTTCTTGAGGCGAAAAGTTCGTGAGCTTAAGCGTTCGTCAGCGGAGGTTTTACTGTATATATATATATATATATATCTCATATGTGATGTAATAACTGCCCCAGTCCAATAAGCCCCCCCTCCCCCAGTGTTTTTTATCTTACATCGAATAACTGCCCATGTGTACTGTGAGCATAATGGTAGATCATACTTACCAATTTTATTCGATCAGTCTCTGTAACAGTAAAATGAGGCGCTCACTGCCTGTAAAAGTGAGTTTGTCAAGACCCCCTGCCACTGGGGAATGTCTATAATGTTCATCAGTAACAACACATTTGATTGTTCCGCCGTGCTTTAAAAGACAGGAAAATATTTTGCTGTGCTCTCTTGGTAAATGTCAAACAAGATGAACCATAAGAAACTGCTACAGCAAAACTATGGGATGCTCTGAATGAATGGAGCGATGAGCCAGATATGGACCTATCAGAAAGTGATGGCGAGTATTTTTCACCCGATTCTGCTGCTCACTAACTTCATACATTTAAAGATGTCCCTGGCCATGTGCTTTTCAACTTGTCATGTGCTAAAGTTGACCTTTGTGTTGATTGGTTCAATGTGCCATGTGCTAAGGTTGACATTCACGTTGATTGGCTTGATTTTACATTGGGGGGGGGGGGATATTGAAAGGAACATCAGGGAGGGGTGATTAAAGGGTCCTTTTTTAATTATGCTGTTTTCTGTTTATTTTGAGTTTTCAGGTAAGTATTTTGTTTCATAACACAAAATGAATAACAAAATTACCTGTAAAACTCTTTTATTGTTCTGTTATTATTCATATTTTCCACCTCGATGGAAATAAGCACTTACCGTTCCACTCCGCTGGTAACCATTTTAATAAGCGCCCACCCACATAATTTTTAAAGCGCCCTGGGCACTTATCACGTCGAATACGGTATATATAGTCATTGCTTAATCCTTATTAGGGTCGCAGGAGATTGGTGCCTATCTCAGCTGACTCTGAATGAGGGCAAGGTACACTCTGGACAGCTCGCCAGGCCATCGCAGGGCCAACACACACAACCATTAATACTCACACTCACACCTAGGGGTGATTTGGAACAGCCAATTATCCTACTGTGCATGGTTTTGGACTGTGGGAGGAAACCGGAGTGCCCGGAGGAAACCCAAGCAAGCAACATGAAAATTCTGCAGACAAAAACGCCTGAGTTGGGAATCGAACCCAGGACCTTCTTGCTGTGAGGCAGACGTGCTAACCACTTTGCCACCCGGATAAAAAAAGATATAAATTATCCAGTAATCTAAAAATCAATATTAATTAACGGATGTGCTGGATCAAGTGCTATTTTATAAGCTGCTGATATTAAAGCAGATGCTACTTGTACTTTGGAGTTTTCAATGTGTTAGTAATATTTAAGCCGTAAATTCCTCTCAAATATTATTTCAGCGCTCGCTGTCTTTGACATATTACAGAAATTATATTATTCTATCACATAGCACATATTGTATCTTATTCATTTATTCATTTTATGAACCACTTAATCCTATTTATGATTGCAGGTAGGCTGGCGTCCATCTTAGCCAACTCTGGTCAAGGGCAGAGTACACCCTGGACGGTTCACCAGGCTATCGCATGGCCAACACTCACACAAACATTCACACTCACACCTATGGGCAGTTTGGAATAGCTAATTAGCCTACTGTGCATGTTAATGGACCCGGGGCATTGAAGTATCCAGAAGAAACCCACCCAAGCACAGGGAGAACATGCAAACTCTACAGAGAAAACCAGAGAACCTAGGCCATCTCAGTTGACTCTGGGTGGGGGCAAAATATACCCTGGACAGCTTACCAGATGATACCATGCAGATACTTCTGATGAAAGTCAGCAGTGGTTTTTTTACATGAACCTCTCACTACAGACAGTGAGTGACATGGCCGACCTTTGGAAGCCCAGTTAGCTGCATGCACATACACACCTAAAACCTTCCGCACTCAGATCTATACCTAGGGGCAATTTGGAACAGCCAGTTACCCTAATGTACATGTTTTTGGACCAAGGAAGGAAACCAGAGGACCCAGAGGAAACACAGCAAGCGCAGGAACAACATCCAAACTCCACACACAAACACCAGAGCCCAGGACTTGAACCTGGGACCTTCTTGCCTTCAGGCAGACCGACCCACCACTACGCCACCAGACTGCCTCCCTCTGATATGGATATTATATCAAAATAAAAATGTGATTTGCGTATCTTTTATCAGATTTCTTTAATAAGAGTCATCTTCAAGCACGTCAATACAGATTTTTCAACTGAGTGCTTTTATTTAGTTTTATTATAATGTATGAACGGAGTAGATAAATGTACAACTCGGAAGGTTCACTCACAGCTTCAGGGCGTAGATGCCCTTTAGTAGTTCACTGTAAAGTGTAAAAGGCTTTCAGGGGTAATGCAGAAGCTACATTTTTAAAGTACAGCTAGAGAGAGGTTAACGAAACACACCGACTCAGTGTTCCACCTCACTAACCACTACTCTATAGCGAAAGACCACTTGCCGGAGATGAAGTGGCAGAAAGTAAATGAAACGTGGAAAGTCTAGATGTTGTACCACCTTGAAGGTCAAGGTGTAAATGTGAAGCTGTACATATGAAAAATAAATCTGAAAAATCAAGCACAACCAACAATGGATGGAAATAAGTGTAGTGAGTTTTGATTGAAATGGTTGAGAGATGGTTCCTTTGGCTACAAAAAGTCGTCTTTTTGCTTGTTCAACATTTTGGTACATTGTTTATTTGTTTGTTTGCTTGTTTGTTTTAGTGCGATGGCGTACTGTTGTTTCCTGACTGTATTCCTTACTTAAGCGATGATGCCAGTATTTGTAGAATTAGTCAGGTTAGAATTCACTCACTCATTTCACATACTGCTTAATCCTATTTGGGCCACAGGGAGGCAGGAGCCTATCTCAGCCAACATGGGACAAAGGAGGGGTACATCCTAAACAACTCATCGGACCATCGCAAGGCAATATACACACACACACACACACACACACACACACACACACGTGCGCACGCACGCACGCACGCACGCACGCACGCACGCACACACACACACACACACACACACACACACACACACACAGATTAATTTACTCTTCTGGAAAATAATAGAAAACAAATTAATCCTTTCCAACCCCCTCCCAAACTCATATAACCTGGCACAAACACATATTTTTCACCCAGTATATTAAAGATAAACATGTTAAAACAATAAATATTTCATAATAATACATGTACAATAACATTAATAATAAATAATGATAAGTAATTATAAAACAAGAATAAACAAAAAGTCAACTACCCCTTCCGATCATCGACTGTGGCAAAAATGTCATGTGAGTGCGAAGATATCATGTGGGCAGGCAGGAGGTGGTGCGTAACAGAGACGTAGGAAGAGGAGAATTTTGTGCATGCGCACGCTATGAATGCCAGCAGGGATAAGGCTTGTGGTGAGCTCCCACAAGGCCCGTGCTTCTCAAATAATGCCCCCTTTGTGGGGAAGGGGGTGGGCAGTGCGTTGCCAGGGGATTGCGTATGACCCTGGGGAACATGTTTTTGACCATACTGTACTAGAATTAAGTGTAATTACGCATCTTCTACAGTAGGTGGCAGTGGTGCTCTCACTGTGTTCCCTATGGTGTAGCGTGAAATGTCTTTTTTTTTTCCTATAGGGGGTATGGTGATTTCCTTTTGGCTTTTTCCAGGAGTCACCACAGCAAATGATTGCATGTTTGATTTGGCGTAGGTTTTTACATCAGATGCCTTACACAACCCTATAACAAGGAACAGAAACACACTGACAGCTTTGCAGCTGTTCTTGTCGAAAGTCAGCAATGATTCTTTTACAAGAACCTCACACCATAGACAGTGAGAGACATGGCTGGCCTTTGATAACCCAATTAGCTGCACTGGGGGGACAGTGACAACCTTGTGGAGCGTGGGACTTGAACACCCAACCTTAGGATCAGCGATCCAGTGCCCTATACCAGTAGACCACCACTAGACTACCACTGCCTCTGGGAGCATCACAGAAAATAACTGAGAAGCACTGCACAAGGTATTCTCAGAGCACGCAGGAATACACGCAGAAGAATACGAGGCGAATCTGGCCGGTAAAACCATTTCCCCAGTTGAGCTTGTACATAAAAAAATTTGCTCATTGGATGGGGCAGATATTTGATGGGATCGAAGCTCGTATCATGGAAAATTCATTATAAAAGACACTCGTAAGTCAAGGTACCACTGTATATAGAACACAGGATATCAGAGGCTTCAAAATTATTATTCTGAGTGGATTTTTTTTAACTAAAATGATGGAAACTCTTAATTTGTCAAAGTCAGTTGGAAAAGGCAGTATCATTATTATGTCTTTGAATAAAGAAATAAGCCAATAAAATCTTGTATTTCTGTGTAGTACATACTAAAACCCCGAGTAGACTTCAGCTCAAATGAAAAGTCTTCACACAAAGGTAGCGGTAATGGCAATAATAACAGTATACAGATATTAAACTAAAAATCAGATATAAACTAGCAAAATTCTGAATAAAATTAAACCAGGAACACCTACACATATGACAAGCTTCTGTTTATTTACACCAGACAAACATTCACTCAGCTGCTCATTTGCATGCAAATTACTTACATATTTACTCTCTCAGACACTTGAGTTACATGAGACTTTAAGTAGTACAATGTCGCCCCCCTGTACTTATTTGTGTCCAATTTCCACCCACCAGGTTCTGCCTTCTCTGTCATACTATCTCTACCAAATATGCAGGGGCACAAGCCTGCACATGCCCTCTTCGTGGCAAGTGATGCTGACACCGGTCTCTTTACAAACTGCTACACATGCATTTTTGGAGGCGGCCTAACACACTCTGAGCTCATAGATGCCTGTGATCACTGTGAGTGTCACGGAAGTGAACGTATGCTATCCCTAACTCCCATCAGAGCTTGGCTAATTAGCTACCTTAGTTAGACTCCCGGTCATGGATGGCTGCAACATCAACCTGAATTTGAACCAGTGATCTCCAGGTTGATATTCACCTTGTCGGTGCGCCACTCGGGAACCTGTGTGCGGACTTAATACTTGCATTTTTTTTTCTTTAATACCGGCGTGTTTTGAAGTGCAAAGGCATACATGATGTAATGCAAGGTTTTATTAAGCTTTGGTTTAATTTCCTTGTAAAATAAACATTGTTAGCTACACAGCAGTTAGCCTGCTTAGAGCTAAGTGGAGGTTAACATTTGTTAAATAAATAAATAAATATTATAATAATAAAAATAATAAACAGGTGGCACGATGGCGTTGTGGTCAGTATGTTTGCTTCACAGCAAGACGGCCTGGGTTTGATTCCCCGCCTGGGGGTTTCTGTGTGGAGTTTACATGCTCTCCCTGTGCTTGCGTGGGTTTCCTCTGGGTACTCTGGTTTCCTCCCACGGTCCAAAAAAACATGCACAGCACTGTAGGTTAATTCGCTGTTCCAAATCACCCCAGGTGTGAATGGCTGTGTGAGTGTTGGGCCTGCAATGGCCTGGTGAGCTGTCCAAGCTGTACCCCGCCCTTGCCCGGAGTCAGCTGAGAAGGGCACCAGCCTCCCTGTTACCCTATTTAGGATTAAACGACTCAGAAAATGAATGAATGAAGAGTAAACAATAAAATTCCAGGTTTAGTTTGCTTTTTATGTCCGTCGATATTAAAACAGTGACCCTCCTAGGGCTCAGCAGATGTCATTGATGTACAGTACATAGTCCTCTCAGTGTTCTGTATCTGGGACCATTCCATATTCCAGTGTTCCAGTGCGGACTATATATCCGTACACTTGATAATCTGGTGTTCATGGGCTATGTAATCTTGTATAAAGCCTAACATTTACCTCATGTATTATACATTCAGATTCGTTTTAGAAGCCTGATATACAGGCTCCACCTTTAATTATCCACTATAATGACTACAATGAAACAGGAAGCAGTAATATATGTAGTTATGGATACAAGGATACTGACCCCAGACAGTAATGATCTGTTGGGGTGTCAAGGTTAAAGACTGACATTATTTTTGCCTTGCACAATATGGATTGGCAGAAGTTAATTAAAAGTCAGGATGGTGTCGCAACAGGGGTTGATCACAGTATGTCAGTCCAGGTAGAGTTAGACCACACCATGCTATTATATCCACTCGATTCTACTGATGTTATACAGAGTAAAACTGATGTAATGTGAGTGTATCATATGAAACCCTACTTTAAAAAAAAAAAAAAATGGGTGGTGGGGGTGGGGTAGGGTAGGGGTGGTGGGGGTTCCATAAGCCTGGCAAGCAATGCTTGTGGATATGAAAGTGTTTAGATGGAATAGCAGTTAGATGCATATAAACGCCAACGCACTGAGACATGCAATTCTCAATGTGTCAAATAAAACTCACCATCAACCGTATCCACACACCACCATCAACCGTATCCACACACACACACACACACACACACACACACACACACACACACACACACACATCAACGGAAGTATAGAGGTGCTGCTGTTAAGCGTATTCGCAGCCCTGGAGTCTTTGCTCTGAGCGACGAGTGTGTTTGATGAAGGTACGAACCTAAAAGACTCCAGAGTTCCTCACTGACACTCTCACATGCTGGAGTCTGTAGGACAGCTATTTAGTACTATTCCCTGAAGATAGCCCAATCTTCCGAGTGTTGAGTCAGGGAGGAATATGAAAGGGAAAACAAGTCGTGAAGTTCTGAAATATGAGCCCGGCACTAAAGAAGACGGAACGTGTTTGTTTAGCCTGTCAGCTGTGTAAATTGTTCCAGCCTATTCAGAAGCTTTTCTCTGTTTATAGCTGCGTTTCCAATCCCAGTTCTCTCGCACCCACTCTAGACACTCTATAAACAATCAGCTAATCCATGTCTATGAATTTATTTACTGTAATGAAATAATGAAAATAGCAATAAGTATGTTTTAAGGTCGTCTGCTCCATTGTCACATCATAATCATAATAAATCCCATCAGTAACATTATTAATTGGAGAATAAACTCTGTTTTCTTTCTTCTTTTTTTTTTATTCTAATACTGGTTTAAACTTTCTGTCTTTCCTTCATGAATAATTCAAGATACATTATATATTTAACATATGGCCCACTTCAAGTTTTTATGTCGAGCTTAGGAATGCAGGCACTGCTCTCAAGTGGTGTACAGAAATACATGAATATTCATTAATAACATACAATAACTTACAACACACACACACACACACACACACAGACACACACACACACACACACACACACACACACACACACACAGAAATGTTGGATAAAACAGTGTGTTTACTCGATGTGTGTGAACATGTCGTCCACAAATTTTTGCCTCACACCTGCATCACAGACTTTTGTACTACAGTTTACTGGAGACTCTATTGTAATATTAGCCTTGTTCTAATTTGCACAGTTTTTTCTCCTTATTGTCTTATTTGATGTTACATTAGATTTAGTTTAAAACCCACAGAGGACAGTTTACCCAATAATTACTGTACAGTATATTAGCGATACCCACCCGAGTGAAAGGCAACGGTTCAATAGGGTAACAAATTTTCATAAGTAAATATACATGGTAATATAGTATCACATCCTGAACTGTGATATGTTATTGTTATGAGAAGTAAACAAATGTATGTAACACTAGAAACATGTATGAATTATCACTTTCTTTTACATGCATGGCATCTAAAATGGAGATTGGGTGGAGATATGGTACAGATATGGTGTATATATGGTGAAGATAAGGAGATTGGATGGAAAATGATGCAGATATGGTGGAGATAAGGTAGAGATTGGGTGGAGATATGGTGGCGATATAGTAGATATATGGTGGTGATATGATGGTGATATGGTAGGGACATGGTAGAGATATGGTGCAGGTATGAGGGCAATATGGGGGAGATAAGTTGGAGGTTGGGTGGCGATATAGTGAAGATATGATGGAGATAAGGAGATTGGATGGAAATATGATGAAGATATGCTGGACATAATGTGGAGATAGGGTGGAGATATAGTGAAGATATAGTAGAGATATGGTAAAAATATGAATGCAATATTGTGGAGATAAGGAGTAGATTGGGTGGAGATATAGTGAAGACATGATGGAGATAAGGAGATTGGGTGAAAATATGATGAAGATATGGTAGAGATAAGGTGGAGATTGGATAGAGATATGGTAGAGATATGGTGGAGATATGATGGCGATATGGTGTGGGTATGAGGGCGATATGGTAGAGATAAGGTTGAGATTGGGTGGAGATATAGTAACGACATGATGGAGATAAGGAGACTGGGTGAAAATATGATGACGATATGGCAGAGATAAGGTGGAGATTGAATAGAGATATGGTAGAGATATGGTGTGGGTATGAGAGCGATATGGTGGAGATAAGGAGATTGGTTGGAAATATGATGGAGATATTGTATAGATAAGGTGGAGATTGGGTGGAGATATGTTGGAGATATGATGGCGATATGGTAGAGATATGGTGCGGGTATGAGGGCGATATGGTAGAGATAAGGAGATTCGGTGGAAATATAATGAAGATATGGTAGAGATAAGGTGGAGATTGGGTGGAGATATGGTAGAGATATGGTGGAGATATGATGGCGATATGGTAGAGATATGGTGCGGGTATGAGGGCGATATGGTAGAGATAAGGAGATTCGGTGGAAATATAATGAAGATATGGTAGAGATAAGGTGGAGATTGGGTGGAGATATGGTAGAGATATGGTGGAGATATGATGGCAATATGGTAGAGATATGGTGCGGGTATCAGGGCGATATGGTAGAGATAAGGAGATTCGGTGGAAATATAATGAAGATATGGTAGAGATAAGGTGGAGATTGGGTGGAGATATGGTAGAGATATGGTGGAGATATGATGGCAATATGGTCGAGATATGGTGCGGGTATGAGGGCGATATGGTAGAGATAAGGAGATTCGGTGGAAATATAATGAAGATATGGTAGAGATAAGGTGGAGATTGGGTGGAGATATGGTAGAGATATGGTGGAGATATGATGGCAATATGGTAGAGATATGGTGCGGGTATGAGGGCAATATGGTGGAGATAAGGTTGAGATCATTTGGAAATGTGGTGGAGATGCTATTGAACACATTGCTTCCAAATCTTTCATAATATGTGTTCTGTCGCCATGAGATCTGGTGACTGTGAAGGCTGCAACATTTGATTTACTTCAGATTCATCCTCATGAGACCATTTAATGAGCCCCTGTGATCCGTCATCCTGAAATAGACCACTCCCATCAGGATCGTGGTGTTTCATCATCTGATAAAGGTGATAAGTCAAAGGAACGTGGTATTGATCTGCTGTGACTTGCTTTTGTAGGGTTAAGTCAGGCACTCGGAAGGATTCTTTCGGATTTCGTAATCAGAGGACGCCCTAATACGCCGCAATTTAGAACCATGAGCTGTTTAAATAACATCGGAAGAACCATTTAGTCCAGTGCGGATTCAGTTGTAGTTCTTATATGTTGAAAAGTAGTTTTGCAATAACATTACCATATTCATGATTCATCGCAGCATATTTATCGGTTGCAGTCGTACACCAAAAAACGACATGTAGGCGATTGTTTTCAGCTCTGGCTGATTATATCTGAGCAGGAAAACTATTTTTCTTTCTAACAGAAGAAGTTCTCTGTGCATTAAAGCAGCGTGAGATGTATTCCATCTGAGCGAAAGCACATAGTCTGGTTTTCTCAAGGATGACCTTGTTTAAACCCGATCTAGAGCTATTCAGGGTGCAGTGAACCATAGAACCCACTCATGCAGCTCACCGGCTCTCGGAGCGGCTGTGTTGTTTTTCAAGACCTCGGATAGCTTCCGGTCCCTTAATGTTGAAGTTTAGCACAGACAGTAGGAACACACAAACTTGGTCGAATTCTCAGCGGCATAGGGTTGCCATGGTTACCTTGGACATGTCCTGAGAAGAGATGGAGTTTGGGGGCATGCTGACCTTCACTTAGACTTCACAGGGGGTGTAAGAGCTTGCATTAGAAACCTGTTACTGGAGGAAAACCAGCGAAAGCTTCACCGCGAATAAACTAGCACTGTACACTTCCGCGGAAAGTGTGTCTATAGTGTACAATAGGAAGTGTCCCAGGAACACAAATAAAACAAGAAAATTACAGTGGTCCTAGATCTGGGTCACAAATGCACACACACACACACACACACACACACACACACACACACACACACACACACACACACACACACACACACACACACACACACACACACACACACACACACACACCTTTTCCCAACATTCTGCATTATCATCACTGATCGTTCCTACGTTGGCTACAGGTAGTACGCTCAGTGTTGCTCCCAAATAATTCACAGTAAAAAAGGCTCATGGGGAGGTTGGAGCCTATCTCAGCCACAATGAGCAAAGGCAGGGTACACCCTGAACAGCTCACTAGACCTTTGCAGGCAAAAGTATGGCACTTTTTACTCACACACACACACACACACACACACACACACACACACACACACACACACACACACACACACACACACAAACACACACACACACACACACACAAACACACACACCTTTTCCCAACATTCTGCATTATCATCACTGATCGTTCCTACGTTGGCTACAGGTAGTACGCTCAGTGTTGCTCCCGAATAATTCACAGTAAAAAAGGCTCATGGGGAGGTTGGAGCCTATCTCAGCCACAATGAGCAAAGGCAGGGTACACCCTGAACAGCTCACTAGACCTTTGCAGGCAAAAGTATGGCACTTTTTACACACACACACACACACACACACACACACACACACACACACCCACACACACACACACACACACACGCACACACACACACACGCACACACACACACACCCACACACACACATACACACACACACACACGCACACACACACACACACACTCCTAGGGGAAATTTGGAATAGCTAATTAGCCTAATGTGCATGTTTTCAAGCTGTCGGAGGAAACCAGAGTACCTGGAGGAAACCCACACAAGCTTAGAACTTGCAACCTCCGCACAGAAACGGCAAGGCCCAGGATTCGAAACCCAGGATCATATTGCTGTGAGGTGGATGCGCTAACCTCTCCACCAGCATGCTGTCATCCCACAAACAAAAATTAAACAAATTGAAATTCTCAATCTGAACATAATCAAACCAGCTGACTTTCATCATGTCAAATCTCCACACATTAAGTCAGACTGCCTTATTAATGCAAAGGAGGGCAAAGGTCAGCATATGCTTCCACCAAGGTAGGTTTTTTTTTGTTTGTTTTTTTTTTTAAATTCCACCTTTGCATTGTCAGGAATAGCGTATCAGACCTGAAGGAAATCCTTCTCTTCATATGAATGAGCTCCCAGACGCCCATGATTCCCTAGTGTCGCTTATAATTAACAGGGAAGAGTATAATTGTGACACCTCCCTCCCTGTGAGCTCAACCAATCGGCTCTCCCGATTGCTGATGGCTCTACAGTGGGCAGTGGCGGCTCAGTGGGAAAGGCAATAGGCTGCTGAGCCATAGGTCAGGGGTTCGAGGATTTGAGAGGCCCGGACCCTTAATTATGCAGTTGTTTAAAAATAATTGATAATTGTAGGTCACTCTGGATAAGAACGTCTGTCAACATGTTATAAATGTAAATGTATATATCACCCAAGTCTAAAACCAGCGAAGTCCAGACGATAAAGCGAACAGTGTCCTGTTGCTCCGGTCAGGATATCTATAATGTCTGGCACATCCATCTAACAATACTCAGATGATACTATCGTCAAATGTGATCTCTCTCTCTCTCTCTCTCTCTCTCTCTCTCTCTCTCTCTTGCTCTCTCTCTCATCAATCACAGTGACACTGGCCAATCATGGAAGAGCTCGATGGTGTGTGGGAATAGGTGACTAAATTGTGGAGGAAATTGGGACACGCAGTGAGAAAAAAAGAAAGAAGGAAGGGACGCTGTGTGCCTCAAGGGTTCCTTTGATGGCTAAAGGATTTTATTTGTAACGTTTTAAAATATAAAAACACTACATAAAACCCCAGAGGAACAAACAAACAAAAACCCTCAAGCATGCTAGAAACCAGCCCCACCCCACCCCCCACCCCCAGAGTCTACAAGAGACCTGGGACGTGCACTGCTGAAAGTATTCGCAGGGCATCGCAGGGCAGAAACACTCTGATGACTATGCAGCTCCTCTTGTCGAAAGTCAACAATGGTTCTTTTACATGAACCTCTCACCACAGACAGTGAACGACATGGCCGGCCTTTGGCAACCCAGTCAGCTGAACTGGGGGGGGACAGTGACAACCTGTGGAGAGTGGGACTCGAACCCCCAACCTTAGGATCAGTGATCCAGCACCTTACCACTGGGCCACAATTACCCCGGCTCATGTCATGTGACCTGAAATTGTCATTTGAAAAACACACACACACACACACACACACACACACACACACACACACACACACACACACACACACCAAAATCAGGCCTTCAGTCTTAGTACGGCCTCATTGATCTAGAGAATCCGGAGGCGGAGCCAGAGGATCCAGAATACAGCAGCTATTTAGTTCCGCTAGCAAACCAGAAGTACCTCTATAACCGGTTTGTTCAACCTTAAAAACGTGACTTTATTGGACCACTGAAAGATACAGGAGTTCTGTTTGGCATATTGTCTCTCTCAGTGGCGGACCGTGCATTTGGTACCTGGGCCTTCAGTGGGGACTTAATAGACTTAATCCATGTCTTAATGCAAACTATTAATAATATACAAAAACACGTTATAATACACACGCTTCTCATTGCAGACAGAGCAAGAGAGAGAGAGAGAGAGAGAGAGAGAGAGAGAGAGATGTTGTGATTGGAGCATGAATACCATTATTATTAAAGTAAGAAACCCGCCCTTTATTTCCTAATACAGTACATCATCGACACGTGGCAGTCCGCCTTGTCAATGGATTTTTAAGAATGTCCAACACCAAGTCAATTCCTCCTCCTTCATCAGCCACTGTGGGCGTAAAATATTCTATGGATGTTTTATGTGCAGACCGCTACAGACTATTCAGCTTATAAAACTTGTGTTGTCAAACTTTTTTGTTCTGAACAACCAATCAGAGGACTGAAAAATCCTGACATTATTGTAGGCCAGCTAGCCAGGTGTGCGAGCTGAATCTAAAATGTGATTGGTTAAAGAAACAGTCCCAGTGCTATTACAGTTTAAGTGATATTAA
>CM045743.1:7136439-7173939 GCA_024760905.1 Plotosus lineatus
AAGGCTCATGTTGGGGAGGAACAAAAAGAGAGACTGTGCTCCCTGTGTGGAAAGAGGAAATGGAAGGACATGGGTTCAGTACCGCACGTGCACTGAAGTCCTAATTATCTCAGTATCTCAGTCGATGTTACCGAAGCGCCGGTTAAACTTTACACTTAAATCCGCTTCACTGTAGAACTTCCTATTCTCGCAGCGTCGTCTTTCTTCTCCTCCACATTTCCTCTTTTTCTCTCTTTCTACATCATCTATTTTAATGCCGCAAGACAATGGCGAAAATGAGACGATTATCTCAGTCAGTACTGAAATAATATCAATGTAAGCGAATAAGTCGCGAAGTGAAAGCGCACTCAACGGCGACGGTGCGCGTGTTATCGTCTTTATCCGACTGGGTTGCCTGTGTGGGCACGTAAACACTCATACGTCAACAAAATCGAGTTCACGGCTTTACGACATTTGCATAAGTATGAAGCTCCAGAGCAGCGCCATTAATGTGGTTAGCACACCCGCTTCACCGCATGAAGGTCCTGGGTTCAAGATTCGTAGTTTCGGTCTTGCGTGTGGATGTCAGGTCCAGTTCCTGAGTACGCCCTGCATCATCCTATGGCTGTGCTATAATACTCACTCATTTATTCACTCGTTTGCTGAGCTGCTCAATTATTTCAACTGACACTGGGCGAGGGAGGATATATACCCTGAACAGCTGTTTGGAGTTCGCAAGTTCTTCTCATACTTACCTGGGTTTCATCCGCGCACTCCTACAGTCCAAAGACACGCGCATTAGGCCAACTGCATGTTCCAAATTGCTCCTAGGTGTGAGTGGAAGTGTGAATGGTTGCATGTGTGTCTGTCCTGTGATGCTCTGGTGAACCGTTGTCAGGGTTCAGGCTTTGCCCAGAGTCGGCTGAGATAGGTTACAGCCTCCATGCGACTCTAATGGCAGAAAACGGTTCGGCAAATTTAAATTAAAAAAAAAGAAAGTAGCAAATACTAGAGTGTCAATAATTTTAATGTTGATAGGCTGTCTTTATTCACAAAAGAACTTAATAAAATTCTTTGTTAATTTCATTTGTTGTCTGTAATTTTATCCAGCAAAAAATTTGTTTTAAAAATATACATATTATTTATTTATTAGCTATTAATTTTTTTTTCCTTTTTTCGTAATGGGACCTGAGTGTAATCCAGTACAGTATTAGTCTTCTTCTTTTTCTTTCGGCTGTTCCCTTCAGGGGTCGCCACAGCGAATGATCTGCCTCCATCTCTCCCTATCCTCTGCATCTTCTACTCTTACTCCAACGACCTTCATGTCCGCCTTCACCACATCCATAAATCTTCTCTTTGGTCTTCCTCTGGGCCTTCTGCCTGGTAGTTCCAACCTCAGCATCCTACTACCAATATACTCACTATCCCTCCTCTGTACATGTCCAAACCATCTCAATCTAGCCTCTCTGACTTTGTCTCCAAAACATCTAACATGTGCTGTCCCTCTGATGTACTCGTTTCTGATCCTATCCATCCTCGTTACTCCCAAAGAGAACCTCAACATTTTCATCTCTGCTACCTCCAGCTCTGCCTCCTGTCTTTTCCCCAGCGCCACTGTTTCTAAACCATGTAACATCGCTGGCCTCATCACCGTCTTGTACACTTTTCCCTTCATTCTTGCTGACACTCTCCTATCACACATCACACCGGACACTTTTCTCCAACCATTCCAACCTACCTGCACGTGCTTCTTCACCTCTTTTCCACACTCTCCATTGCTCTGGATTGTTGAGCCTAAGTACTTAAAATCCTCCACCTTCTTTATCTCTGCTCCCTGTAACCTCACCGTTCCTCTTGGGTCCTTGTCGTTCACACACATGTATTCTGTCTTACTGAGACTAACCTTCATTCCCCTCCTTTCCAGGGCATACCTCCATCTCAGATTTTTAATCTGCAGGGAAAAATACACTGTCTTTCAAGCTTTAGATGTTAAATCAGATTTTAAATAAAAAATAAAAACAGCCAGAGAGTGCAAACCCCCACCAAGCCCAGTAATTAACCATATGAACCAAATTGCAAAAAAAAAAAAAAAATGCCCTACCGCACAATGTGAATGAATCCTTCTGCAAAAAAGAATCATTTCCAAAATCTAATGGAGAATTCTTGTCCAAAACACCGTCGCTGTTAGAAATTTCATGAGAATTCATACTTAACAATTTGAGTCATCCGAATAACAAACTGAGGATTAAACATAACCCTGTTCTGATAAAGACTTCAATAAAGTTCTTCTTAAATAATAACAAACATTTACATTTTATTTGAAATGTAGAAGGCAGTGATGGCCTGGTGGTTCAAGCCCCCCTTCCACCGGGTTATCACTAACCCCACCCCTCCCCCTCCCCCGGTGCACTAACTGTAAAATAACCTATCAAAGGCCGGCCATGTCTCTCACTGCTGTCTATGGTGTGAGGTTCCTGTAAAATAACCATTGCTGACTTTCAAGAAGAGGAGCTGCATAGCTGTCAACATGTTTCTGCCCAACAATAGCCTGCCCAAAAGTCCAGGATGTACTCTGCCCTTATCTAAAGTTGGCAGAGATGGGTGCAAGCCTCAATATGACTCAGAAAATGAATGAATGATTAGAAATGTGTGGAATGATTAGATAGGAGTTTGAGATTTTATGGATCATCTGTCATACAAGTCCTGTTAATAAGTTGTTACCATAGAAACAATAACATATTAAAAGGAGTGTATTATACAGACACTCCCCGCTTTAAGTTCATTCGTTTTATGTATTTTTTGATTTTACGTTTTTTTTTTTGTTTGTTTTTTTAAATATGTCAAATTTTGAGTTTTGCATGCTCTCTGTAGTACGAGATGTACCTACGTAGTACGCTTACGTAATACACTACTTACGCATGACACTGCGTCCATTGTTTACAAACAACAGACTGAACGTGCCGCTCCATCTTCCCAGTTCACTGCATGTTACCCTTGCGTTAAGAGGTCGTCTCTGTGATCTTTGTGTTTACACTGTTTTGTGGACTTTTGTAACCCTAAGCAAATATGGTTGGTTAGAAGCGTAAGCCTACTAGTGATAGTGGTAATCAGAAAAAGCGGCAAGCCGTCTTGTTAGAAACAAAGATGGCTATTATCAAGAAAATCGATGCTGGTGAAAAACACATGAATGTTGCACGTTTCTTCCAAATGGCTCCGTCGACCATCGGAACCATTTACAGAAAGATTCATAGAGAATGTTAAAGGTTATATTTGATACTGTATTTGATATTTGTTCAGTTTATCAGTTCATTTTCTGTACCCGCTTAATCCTAATTAGGGTCGCGGGGCGGCTGGTGCCCATCCCAGCCAACTTCAGGCAAGGGCAGAGTACACCCTGGACAGCTCGCCAGGCTATTGCAGGGTGGAAACATGCTGACGACTTTGCAGCTACTCTTGTTGAAAGTCAGCAATGGTTCTTTTACATGCCTCACACCATAGACAGTGAGAGACATGGCCGGCCTTTGATAACTCAGTTAGCTGCACTGGGGGGGACAGTGACAATCTTGTGCAGAGTGGGAATCGAACCCCCAACCTTTGGATCAGCGATCCAGCACCCTATACCACGAGAACACCACTGCCACGCTATTTGATGAGTGAATTTGATTAAAATTTATCAATTTGAAATTATTTTGCTTGAATTTAATTTATTTGAAATTAATGTTGATATTATTTGATATATTTGATATTATTTTACAATGTTCTGTTTATAATAATTGATTTAGGGCTGTTTTATGAGATACGGTAATGGTATTTATGGATGTATAGTACAGTATGAACGTCAGATGTCACTGGAACATACAATAACAACTTACTTTTTTTTCACCTTACATTCGGCCGTCCGGAACCGAACTACCGAACTGAAACGTAAGTCGAGGAGCGTCTGTATAATATATATATATATATATATATATATATATATATATATATATATATATATATATATATATATATATATATATATATATATATATATATACACACATATATATACATATATATATATACATATACATATATATATATATATAGGGTATCACATGAAAACAGATGGAACTACTGTGAGAGGCATGCTGTTATCTAAAATGAATCCCTGTCTTCTGATTGGAGAATTCGCAACACCTTGGTATAACTCGAGTAAATTAATGAAACTAAAAACCATGTGCGTGAGTAAAGTCCAATTAATTGGACAGCCGTAATCCGTCTCATTCCTTCTCTCAGTGCTTTCAGTTAAAGGGGCAGATGGTACAGTGTCCTTCATTAGTGCTGAAGCATGAAATCAAAAAGTATTTTTGTCACATTGTCAAGTCGATTTTAAATTTGTCGTGAAAAGAGAATGTTTACATGATTATCATGGGCATGTGCGATATAACTCTTCAGAATTATAATGCTTATACCTTCACATAAAGCCTGCGGAAGTAACGGCTGAATATTTTAAGTGGGTAAATATCTGTTGTATTAAAGCAGTGCAAGGAAATGTGTTATTTAAAGCCTGCACAAGTGGAAACTCAATATCAGTTTTTGAAATAACAGCAACTCATATCACTCCCTTATTTATCAAACCGCTTAATTCTTTAAGAGTTGCCGGGAGGCTGGAGCCTATCTCAGCCGACACTGGCCAAAGTCAGGGTACACCTTGAACAGCATATAGAAGCAGTGGTGGCCTGGTAAAATGCTGGATTACTGATCCTAAAGTTAGGGGTTCAAGCCCCACTATCAATGGGTTGTCACCCCCCCAGTGCAGCCAACTGGGTTATCAAAGGCCATCCATGTCTTCCATTGTCTGTGGTAAGAGGTTCACGTAAAAAGAACCATTGCTGACTTTCATCTTCACATTGTCAGTGTGTTTCTGCCCGGCGATGCCCAGTGGAGCTGTCCAGGGTGTACTCTGCTCTTACTCAGTGTCAGCTGAGATGGGCACCAGCCTCTCTGCAACCCTAGTTATGATTAAGCAGTTCAGAAAATGAATATATATATATATATATATATATATATATATATATATATATATATATATAATTGTATATTTCATCAAATATGACATTATTACCTTCTGCAAGTACAGAACAGCAGAACAGTCCTCGGTATTGTGCAGCGAGACTCCATGGTAACCTTCTCTAATGTAAATTATTTGTAAAAATATTTCAATTGTATTAAGGCCAGCATGCTAGCATAGCAGATTGCACGTCCACCTCTCAGCAAAAAAGGTTGTAGGTTTGAGTCCCAGCCTCGGCTGTAGAGTTTCCATGCTCTCTCTGTACTTTTGTGGATTTCTTTCAGGTGTTGGCTGAGATACACTAGGCTCACCCTCCCTATGATCCTAAAAGTAGTACTAACTGTAAAATGAGACAGTGACGATGATGATGAGAATTTCATTAAAATGTATTCATTTATTCATTTATTTATTCATTTTATATATATATATATATACATACATATACAGTCAACACTGTGGCACTTTAATGTGGTACTGATTGGAGAAGACTGTCTTATGTGCTGAAAATAGCAACGTATTTTGCATCTCTCTGTGTGTGGTGTGTGTGGTTTACTCCAAGACCAAGGAGACCTCTGATTTTCAATTTGCTTCCCATTAGGGATCAAGCCCATCAGGCCAGAAAGAGCGTTAGAAACCCTCATTAGCGTGTCCCTCGCCTTGCGCTCTCGCTCATCACCACTTCTTTCAAAATTCTTCCTTTTGTTCTTTACCTCTTTTCATTTACAAATTGACATGGATGAGTGCGGCGGCGGCGGCGGCGGCGGCGGCAGGGAGGGGGGGTGGGTAATGTTTAGCATCATGGTAACGAGGCACAAATTAAATATGATGGGGTGATCAAGGGCCTAATGCATTGTTGTCATAGAAACGCACAGTAAAAGGGTTCTGCGAGTGCTGGTTGTGGCTCCGCCTCTGCCATAGTGCTGCCAATCAAATACGTCTGCCTCCTTGGATGTGATTTGCATCGAATGAATGTGGACTAGTAAGCAGGATATTTATCAAATCGAAATGTCGCTAGTGAACTGATGGATGCCAGCAGCATGTCTGCTTTGGAGTCTGACAAAGAAATTTACATTGGCTTCACATTACAGTTACATTTAGTCTGAATCGTTTAATGAAAGTGACATACAAGTGATGCAGGACGGAAATAAAAGAGACACGACAAAACAAAGAAGTCTGAAGAAGTGCTAGCACGCAGTGATCAGTACCACAACCACCATAAATCATACTGTCTTTAAATAAAGGTGACGAAAGCGACACCGCCTTCCAGCACCACGGTTCCTTTTTCCAACTTGAATTGTACGCACTGTGTGTGGAGCGTCTACTCTGAGTTCCTCTCAAGTCCAAAATATAAGCAGATAGATTGTAGTGGTGCGTATAGTGCCCTGTGATGAACTGACATCCCAGGGAGGGCGTATCCCTATTTTATGAGCACTGTTTCCAGAGTGGGCCGTGGTGGCCTGGTGGTAAAGGTGCTGTGTAACTGATACTAAGGTTGGGGGTTCAAGCCCCACTCTTAACGGGTTGTCCCTGCCCCCCCCCAGTGCAGCTAACTGGGTCATCAAAGGACGGCCATGTCTCTCACTGTCTTATGGTGTGAGGTTCATGTAAAATAACCATTGCTGAGCTTTGACAAGAGTAGCTGCATAACCATCAGTCTGTTTCCACCTTGCGATGGCCTGGCAAGCTGTCCAGGGTGTACTCTGCCCTCATGCAGAGTCAACTGGAATGGGCACCAGCCTCCTTGCGACCCTAATTAGGATTAAAAGATTTTGAAAATGAACGAATGAATGTTTCCAGAGTGGTGTCGGGGTTTGCACGTGCACCTCACAGCAAAAAGGTCATGGGTTTGGTCCCCAGCTCGAGTGTTTCTATGTGGAGTTTGCATGTTCTCCCCATGCTTGCGTGGGTTTCCTCCGGGATCTCCGGTTTCCTCCAACAGTCCAAAAACATGCAAAGTAGGCTTATTGAGTGTTCCAAATCCCCCGATAAGTGTGAAAGAGATTGGTTGTGAGAGTATTGGCCCTGTGATTGCCTGATGAGCTATCCAAGGGGTACCCCACCCTTGCCCAGTGTCGGCTGAGATGGATGCCAGCCTTCCTGCAACCCTAATTAGGATTAAGTGGCTTCGAAAATGAACAAATGTTTTCAAGGTAAACTCCCCATCATCATCAGCATCATTATTAAGCCTACAAATTAGCGCTGAACATTAGCGCAGTGGCTAGCATGCTCACAGCAAGAACCTGGGTTCGATTCCTGGGCTTGAGGCGTCTCTTTGTGAAGTTTTCATGCTCTCGCTGTGCTTGTGTGGGTTTCCTCAGGGTTCCCTGGTTTCCTCCTACAGTCCAAAAATATAAAAAATAGCATGAGCTTTTCAGGCTTGTACCTCACAGTCACCGAGAGGCGGATGAGATGTGTTCCAGACTCCCTGCCTAAATCTCCCCAAATCTGAATCTGGGTCACACCTCTGCACACCCCAGTAGAAAATATGTGCATTCAAAGAGTGCAAACTTTCTCTAAGCCTATCAATTTCACAAAATGAATAAAAAAATCTACCATTTTATAAATGTCTCACTGTATTAAAGAATCATTTAAAAAAAATTACAGAATCTAGAATTCAGTTTAAATCATCTCCAAGATGTAACGGAGCACGTCTTGTTCAAATCCTCACATTCGGTACAAATTTAATCAAATTTTTCACAAAAACCTTTCGGAAAATTCACAGCACCTCTGCTGGCCTTACTGTAAAATGAGGGAAACAAACAAACAAACAAACATCCTATCTTACAATGTGAAAGAATCTCTTTAAAAAAAAAAAAGAAAAGAAAACTTTTATCTAGAATTTTATCCAGATCATCTCCAAAATTCAATGGCATACTCCCTGCCTCTACTAAAATTTCATGAAGGCCTGCACATAGCCGTAGCTGTTAGCATAATCCTGCTAACAAACAAGCGCACAAACTGAGGATTACAGACGCTCCCCGACTTACGTTTTTGTTTGGTTCCGGATAGCCGAACGTAAGTTGAACAATACATCCATAAATACCATTACCGTATCTCATAAAACACCCCTAAATCAATTATTATAAACATAACATTATAAAAGAATATCAAATATATCAAATAATATCAATATTAATTTCAAATAAATTAAATTCAAGCAAAATAATTTCAAATAGATCAATTTTAATCAAATTCACTCATTACATGTCAAATACAGTATCAAATATAACCTTTAACATTCTCTATGATGCGATCTTTCTGCTTGTAAATGGTTCCAATGGTTGACGGATGGTCACTTGACATGAAGCTCAGCCGACTCACATTACATGAAGCTGATCCGAGCCACTTTACATGAAGCTTAAAACAGCCAATCAACACTTACAATATGTGAGGCGCTCAACACCGAAAGTGGTGCATTTGCTTGTGCTTGAGACAAAGAGCGGGTTATGCGGACTTCCGGTCTTTCAAGTGAGCGAGGGTACCGTTGAATATTGGTTTTGTACTCAGCCTGCGCTGATGTGAATCACCAGCAGAGCAGAGAGTTCTCTTTCTTTTCTGGATTCGGGTTTTCAATCATTTTACAACTCTCTTTGCTTGACTGAGTATGCATGGTAGATTGCGCCGATCTGAGCGAATAGTTAATTCATCTCTGTGTATAAGACTTCCACCCATGCTAGTAGGCTTACGCTTCTGACCAACCACATTTGCTTAGGGTTACAAAAGTCCGCAAAACAGTGTAAACACAAAGATCACAGAGACGGCATCTTAACACAAGGATGACGCTCTCTCTCTCTCTCTCTCTCTATATATATATATATATATATATATATATATATATATATATATATATATATAAAACTCAACTGGGAAGAAGGAGGGGCACATTCAGTCTGTCGTTTGTAAACAATGGACGCAGCGTCATTACGTCATTGCGTCATTACGTCAGCATACTATGCAGGTACATCTAAACTCAAAATTTGAGGTAAGTCTGGGAGCGTCTGTAAACAACTTTCTGTGATTAAGGTAATGAATGGTTACATCTTTTACAAACAACTCATTCTTACAGTAAACAATAAGTCTAATGTAGCATTTTTTTTACACCCGAGCCTCGAGCTCATCAGGCCAGTGCTTATCCCCGGTTTCCATGGCATGAAGCTACCATGAGTTCAACTCCTCCTAAATGGGATGCTAGGCTAGTCCATTGCAGGTTACCTTCCCAGTATATTTTTACTGGTTCCCATTTATAATGCTGGGTGAACAGAGGCATACTTGTGGTTAAAATCTTGCCTAGGGGTCCTCGCACAGTGGGGGTCTAACTGGGATTTGAACACACAACCTCCCGATCATGAATGCAGCACCATAATCACTACGCCACTGGCTCGAATTTATCGTTTAGCATAGTGTTATCAAACCTGTATCCTCATGATACCGTTTGTGATGGAAACTCATGTGAAACATGTTGTTTGCTGGTTCCTGGTCCACATGTTCATAATCCTTCCATTGTTTGCATGTACTGTGTGTTATTTCTGTCCTTTGCATTCTCGATTTTTCTGATTGCTGATGAAAATAAACCTGCTTTTGCATCTATCTGCAGAAATGCTATGAAAATCTGAGTACACTATATATATATTTTTTTTTGACGTAATGCTGCTAACAAACATGCAAACCGAGGATGAAAATGTAACGTCCTTGCTAGATGTATTAAACATAAGTTATAAACATGGCAGAAAACTGTCCGGTCAGCTAATTCCTCAAATCATGGAAGTCCAGAAGAATGCAGCGAATTAGCCAATGTATTGTCAATATGAGATCCAACAGTTCAAATTAGCAACTTAATTGCTTGGTAATATCGCCTACATCCCACTCATTACAATTTCATGACCTGCATTTAGTATCCTGTGGTTTCATTAATTTGGTGTGAAAACAACTGCCAGTGCTACGTATTAAAACACCCAATTTTTCTGTGAATATCCAGAGGTGAGTCTGTACATTATTCATGTAGCTCGATGCAATATAAATATCTCACTTCACCCAACATCTACCTAAATACAGAAGATTGAATTGTTACCTCCACTAAGGAGAGTTGGGTGGTGCTGGCCTGGTGGTGTAGGTGCTGGATCACTGATCCTAAGGTTGGGGGTTCAAGCACCACCATCAATGGGTTGTCACTCCCCCCCCCCCCCCCCCCCGCATCCCCAGTGCACTAACTGGGTTATCAAAATCCGGCCATGTCCCTCACTGTCTATGATGGGAGGTTCATGTAAAAGAACCATTGCAGGTTGTCGACAAGAGGAGCTGCATAGTTGTCAGCGTGTTTATGGCCTGGTGGACTGTCCAGGGTGTACTCTGCCCAGAGTCAGCTGAGATCAGTGCCAACCTCCCTGTAACCTGAATTAGAATTAAGTGGTTCAGAAAATGGATGAATAAAAGGAGAGCTTGGGACAAAAAGGTGTAGACAGCAAGGCTAGTCAATCCCTACAATTTGTTGATTTCTCCTCCACATTCTAGAAACCAGAAGTAGATCTGTCCCTGGATCTGTTGACCTGTATCGTAATGATTTTTTTTTTTTTTTTTTTGCCTTGTGCTGATACCACATGATTGGCTGACTACATAAATCCATAAATCTCCAGGTGTGCGTTTGTTCCCATTCAATGTAAACATATATTGAGAAACGCCAATAGTCATCGATATCCCAAAGTTCCACTGCTAGAAGCCCACGCCTTGTTTATTTTTTAATTTTTTATTTTTTTGCAAGCTTCCTGCATAACGATCATGAAAATAGGTCATAAACTGGAGCAACACCATCAACACGTCAACAAAAACAATAGAACAGGATAAAAGGAGATGTATACACGCGTAGATACTCTGAGGAAGCGCGCTGACAGCGTTTATAGTGGAATCACTCCAGTGTCAGGTTCCAGAGTAAATAAAACTTGCAGCGGTATGGATTTCGACACAATTGCATCATCTTGACGCACTAGACAAGTATTTATCAGCCCAGACTCTTAACAGGAAAGAGAGAGGCTACCTCAGACCCAGCTATCTGATTTCATTTTCGCAAGAGGGATGCACTCTTATGTCTGATATGTAACCAGAGTCCGTGCTGATCCAAATACGAGCCTCTCACTGTGCTTTCGATGATGACGATGATTTCATGAGCGGCCCATGCCGGATCGGAGGGTGAAGCCGCGTCCTGCACGACAGATGGCTCATGTTGTTAGCGCCAATATTAACGTGATCAAGCAGATTCTTGGTGTAACTACATCTTTCATTCCTCAACTAGAAGTCAGGGGAATTATCTCCCTTTCATGTGTGTGTGTGTGTGTGTGTGTGTGTGTGTGTGTGTGTGTGTGTGTGTGTGTGTGTATGTGTGTATGTGATGTGATGTGTGTATGTCTCATTGAGAAGAGCAAAAGAGGATTTTTCATGGTCAGAGAGCACATGCATATTATTTTGGATATAATTAGCCAACATTTGTTCTGCTTTGATGCTTCCGGAGAGCTCGGGCTGAAAAAGCATCCATCGAGGGACTTGCACATGGGTGTGTGTGTGTGTGTGTGTGTGTGTGTGTGTGTGTGTGTGTGTGTGTGTAAGCAAGGCTGCACATCCATCCATCCCTCAATAATGCCTCTGCTTTATTCGATTCATCAGCAGCAGTCCGAGAGCCGCGTCACACATCATATCTGTCTGCGCGTCAGTTTTAATAGCTCACAGATGAAATGATATTTGCAGTTTAAAAGAGGCTAACACAGACAGAGAGAGCCTGTAATTAGAAATAATGATAGACTCGGCTCATGCCCAGGCTGCCCCTTCTGCCTCTAGACTGGAGATACGGGAGGTGATGAGAGAAAGAGGTTATAGAAAATTACAGAAAACAGCCACATAATGAGTCTAATTATTTCACCGTAACAGCCTCTCTTTATTAAAACGGCTTTAAATAATGGCCGCCTGATGCCACGCTTTGCTCCTGCTTGTGTAGGTACTGGAAGATGTTCTGGGATGAGGTGCAACCGATGAACACTATTTAATTATTCGATATATTTAACCATACTTGTTAGAAGTTGAAATAATGAATGGGCTGGTTCTATCTTCTCACTCGATGACTGACGTGCCTTTTAACCCTTGAAAACTTTCTTTTCTTTCCCTGCATCAGTCTACTGCATTCTATCTATCTATTCTATAGTCTATTCAATCTAAAATAAAACGCCTTTCTGTTCACGGCGTCCGCATGTGGCGTAGCAGTTCGGGTTTGCATGTTCTCCTCGTGTTCGCATGAGTTTGCTCGGGATACTCCGGTTTCCCCCCTACAGGCCAAAGACGTGCACTTTAGGCTAACTGGCGGTTCCAGATTCCCCGTCGGTGTGAGTGTGGATGTGAATAGTTGCGTGTGTTTTCCTTGTGATGCTCTGGTGAACCGTTCAGGGTGTACCCTGCCTTCACTCAGTGTGGGCTGAGATTGCTACCAGCCTCCCAGCAGCCTTAGTAGGATGAAATGGTTTGGCAAGTGAGTGCGTGACTGGATGCATGTTCATCTTTAATTAGTAACAGGATTGAGTTTGGGTAATTAATAATTATGCTCCATAGGCGAGGTGGGTGTTGTTGGAGTAGTTCAGTGGCATGTGCTGAGCCAGAGGCTCAACTACACAAACTACAGAAACACAAAAACAAACGGAAACCAGAATCTTAAGGTTAATTTTATTATGAGGCCACCTGATCCAAAGTATTCTGTGAGTGTCCACCGTTTCCATTTGTACATTTTAGCACAAAATGAGCAAATATGCAAATAGCATTGACGCTAAATGCTAAGAGCTTTCTAATGATTAATTAACACAAATTTAAATTTATGCAATTTCTGACCATAAGTCAAAAACTACTCAGGGGTGAAAAACGTGACCTATGTATGCTTCCCCCTCCCCCGATATTTTATTTATTAATTTGTTTATTTATTTATTTGTTTATTCAATTTTTGGAATTTTTTATCATCTTTTTTGAAATGTATTCATTTTCATATGATTTTTAATTGTTTGTTTTTGGTTGTAATTTTTTACATTTCATTTGTTTTATTAGGTTTCACACAATACTGATCATGAGGCCAGTTTTTGCCAAACACTGTGATGTCTACAACAGAAGAAATCGGACGACATGAACAGCTCATTCAATTAATATAATTTTTTGTCTTACAAATGATTCATTAAGTGTGATTTTCATTTTAATTTATGCATTTTGTAAAGGTATATACAGGGATCCCTCACTTTCCGCGGTTAATTGGGAATGAAATTCCCCCACGAGCACCGAATTCCGAGAAGTAGGATCACCCCCCCCCCCCCCCCCCGACTGGTGTATACGTACATGTATATGTGTATATAATAACAATAAATACATATTCAACGCTATAAATGCTTATAATAACAATTGAACATTAAACAATAATACATAAGATATAAATAAAAATATAAATACACACTTACAGACGTGCACACACACACACACACACACACACACACTCACACACACACACACACACACACACTCAAATGTTTGCCTCACAAAAATGTAACTAGTTTTGATGGGAGGTTTTGGATTGCTTTTTGTTTTGTGTTTGTTTTATGGGTTGATTTTGTTTGTTTGTTTGTTTGCTTTTGCATAATTGGCCTTGTTTTGTGGCATTTTCCTTAACTTTATCCTCTATTCCTCCTTAATTTCCTTATTTTTTAATTCAATGAATATTTTCTAAAAAAAATCCCACGATGCACTGAAGCTGCATGAATTGAAGTGCGATGTAGCCCTGTACATTCATTCGTTCATTCACTTTCTGAACCACTTAACCCTAATTAGGGCCATGTGGAGGCTGGCGCCCATCTCAGCTGACTCTAGGCGAGGGCAGAGTACACCCTGGACAGCTCACCGGGGGATCACAGGGTAGAAACACACTGACGGCTATGCGGCTCCTCTTGGTGCAAGTCAACAATGGTTCTTTTACATGAACCTCTCACCATAGACAGTGAGAGACATGGCCGGCCTTTGATAACCCAGTGAGCGGCACTGGGGGGACAGTGATGACCCGTTGAGAGAGGGGCTTGAAACCCCAACCTTAGGATCAGCGATCCAGCACCTTCACCATCAGGCCAGCACTGTCCTGTATTCCCACAATATTCGAAAAAAATCATAATTTTCTACCCTCCTTTCCCTTTTCCCGTTTTTTTGAAAGAACATTTTAGTGTCAAGTTTCAAGTGTATTTGTTGTATGCAGGTAACAATAAACATCACTTCTGGCAATGAGATTCTTGGACTCTGGGACCTTTATTCTTGGACCTCAATATTGCACATAAAGAATAACCTTAAAGAAGTTTAATATATATATATATATATATATATATATATATATAAATATATATATATATATATATATATATATATCCATATCTCATGCCTCAGTTTTACGGACTTCGCTTTAACGGATTTCGGATGCAACGGACAAAATCTGTAGCTTTCGACTAGTCCGGATCGTACGGACATTGGCCGTTGTTTCCGTAAGTGACCACCAGATGACCGGACTGGCTTGAAGAAATCTCGCGCATTTAAATCTATTCATCTATTTTCAATGCCACGTCACTGTGGCGCGAAGGCCAGTCCTTTCTGTATGCGGGCGGGTCCGATACCTTGAAACTCAAATTTTATTGGACTCGCACGCTGCAGTGTTTATGTGACAGGAAGCGCGTCCCAAGTTTTGGCAATCAGCTGGTCTGCGGGTTGAGGTTTTTCCATGTCTGTCCATTTGTGTTTGCTTGCCAGCTGTGCTTGGCTTCGTGGGAATGAGCCGATCAAAACGAGAGAAATTCATCTCTTTACTCAAAAACAACACGCGCAGTCTGTGGCTGCTGTTATAATCCAATAAAATTAGAGTTTGAAGGTATCGGATCTGCTCACATACTAGCATACAGAGAGGATTGGCTCTCCGCTGCGCCACAGTGACTTCGCATTGAAAATAGATGTATAAATTTAAATGCGCGAGATTCATCTATTTTTGTTTTACTTGATGGCTTTTTTGTATTTTTATTTAAATGATAGTGAAATTATTCATTATTCTGTTAAGAAAGGCCACCTGATTTATCTGAGAGCCAAATACAGTCATCAAAACAGCCACATCTGGCTCGCGAGCCATAGGTTCCCGACCCCTGATATATCCTAGTATATATATATACATACACACAAAAATAAAAGGACAGGACAAAGACTTTCTATTGAAACTCCATTTATCACTACAGATCTGTTTCGAGGGGTGGTGAAACCATCCTCTCTCTTCAGGTGATTATAGAAGAAATGGAGTTTCAATAGAAAGTCTTTGTCCTGTCCTTTTATTTTTGTTTATTTGCTCTACCAAAAAGTATTGAGCACTCTCCTACGGAAGGATCTACTCAGAAAATCCTATATATATATATATATATATATATGGCTCTCAGAGGATTACATTTTAAAATATGATTTTTTTTTTTTTTGGCTCTCTTCGTCAAAAAGGTTCCTGACCCCTGATCTTATGGTGTACATTTACAGAGTATAGGTACAGTATTTACATTTGCAGATTACATAGTGTGCTTAAGTAAAAATTTTTTGTGACGTAATTGTTGAAATATATGGAATCGGAAACTTCAGACAATCGGGTACTTCGGACCAATGTTCCCCCCTATTAGTCCGCTAAACTGAGGCATGAGTGTGTGTGTGTGTGTGTGTGTGTGTGTGTGTGTGTATATATATATATATATATATATATATATATATATATATATATATATATATATATATATATATATATATATGTATATATATATATATATATATACACACACACACACATACACACACACACACACATATATATATATATATATATATATATATATATATATATATATATATATATATATATATATAATAGGATAAATGTAAAAAAAATAGTAAAAGAGACTGAGCTGGCTGTAATGCTGAGGTAATGGCGTGTGCGTGTACAGTGTGTACATATTGTACTTATAACGACTCGTGTGTTTATTTGAAATCTCATGTGCATAATAAAATGCAAATGTGTTTTTCACGTTTGATGGCATATTAATTATAATTATAATTATAACATGAAACACTCCAGTTAAAAAATGCCTGCAATATTTCCCCCCATTTCAGTTTTATCTGTTTTTGTGAAGCGTCTCTTTCCACCATATCCTGTTCTGCATGTTTTTTTTTCTTTCTTGTTCTGTCTCGCTTCTCTCTGTGGGCTTATCGCACTTTCTCCAGATATTTTTGGAGAGGTGTGAATTACTGAGAGAAGAGAGAGATGCAAACAGGATGAACTGCGACATAAAGACTATAGCTGTAAAAAAAAAAAAAAAAAAAAAAAAAAAAAGAAGAGAGATGCAATCATTTGTAATGAATCCCCTAAAGAATTTACATGGCCCATGAAGGCGGTGTATGTACTGGGAGTCATGGCGGTCTTGTGTGGTACTATTATTAGGGTTGGATTCTCTTGTGGAATGAAGCATGATTAACTACATCCTATGACTATAATTCACTGGAGGTAATTAGGAGAGGTCGGTGGTCACAGGCGGATCTACACGTACCAAGCATGACTGTTCTCTGGGCTGAATAGAGGATTTGGGGCTTCATTGATCCGGTCAATGCAGAAGGTGGAACATCAGGATTTATAGAGGTTTATAGAGCGTCACGCGACCCGGGTAAGGAGAATAGGTGATGCTGTCAAAAGTCGATATGAGATTCTCTCGGGACCAAGTTTTCACACTTAACACTGTCAGTGTTGAAAGATGATGCGGTATAAAGTTGCTTGCGTACTGTACGTCACTTGTTATAGTTACATTTCGGAGGACAGAGTATTCAGCCAGTGCTGGCGTCAAAGAAAATTTACTGACTTTATGAATCTTTCTTTCTCCGGGCAGGATGGATTACGGCCTCAGACACATCTTAATCCGACTAAATCCGCATCTAAAAATGAAAAAGGTTTATACTGTCAAAATCTATCAGGATTAGGAGATGGTCTGGCAAGATGTTCAGGGTGTATCCCTCCTTTGCCCTGTGGCGGTTGAGATGGGCTCCAGCCTACCCCCAACCCTGGTAGAATTAATGTGAGAGAGTAACATATTCACCATTTCCCTTCATCTATTTCACTGTTACTGTACTCTCTGTCTCGCCTCGGCTCTTTTAGTCCGTTCTGGGCTTTTGTAGAAACATGCTGGTCCAAGATGGCGGCCTCCATGACGGGGGACCCGCTCTCCATGTCGATACAAAGCTCTGATTCTAAAGCAGATGTGCTCAATCCTGTTTCGAATGATCTACCTTTGTAAAGATTTTAACTTTATGACTGAATGGGACGCATCTGACGAATCCAATCATTTCCAAGTTCTTGATTGGATGATTGGAAGATCAGGTGGGTGTGATTAGGCATGGAGTGAACGTCTTTGGGAAGGTAGATCACCAGGAACAGGATTGAACGCCCTTGGTCTAAGGCAGGGGTCACCATCCTGAGAGCTACTTCCTCGGTAACAATTACTGCAAAAGGCTACCAGGTCGATACACACTTCTGAAATAACAAATTTGCTCAATTTACCTTTAATTATATATTATCTTTAATAATTAATGCTGTTCATCTATGTGAAGATATTGATTCGATTAAAAAAAAAATAGATACAGCTCAATGGAGAGTGGTGCTATGGAGCTGTGGGCCTGTTCTAAAAATAGCAGTGAATAGGACCGCGGGCTACGCATGTTGTCCTTGCGGGCAACCTGGTGCCTGTGGGCACCATGTTGGTCACCATGTTGGTCTCAGGTAATGAAAACTAAATGACCTTTTTTTTTTTTTTTTTTTTTTTTGAAATAATATCAAATCACATCCCTCTCACTCACTCATTTGCAGAATCATATAATGCTATTAGCGTCACAGGGAAGCTGCAGCCTATCTCAACCGACACCGAGTGAAATTTTGAGTACACCATAATCAGCTCACCAGACCATCACAGGGTCAACACACACACACACACACACACACACACACACACACACACTATGTACAGTCAGCAGTGGACGTTTCCTCTTCTTTACACACCAATGAAAGCACATAGACAGTGGGCAACAGACTTGCATCCGGAGGGCAAGCAGGGGTTAAGTGGCTTTCCCAAGTGGGCCTCAGTCATGGATGACTTTTTCTGTCAGTCATGGGTATTGAACCAGCAACCTTTCAATCACAAGTCAGCTTCTCTCACCTTGAGGTAACCTCAGCAAAGGACAAGAGAAGATGTATATTAAAAAAAAATGCAAATAATGGTGTGGTGCACTGTCAGAACTAAGAGTCCAGTAGAAGTCCAGTATGAGTCTGTTTCAATACCCAAGACACAACGTACATTAATCTTTCACCCAGCGCTAATCATTGCACCTCAAGATGTGTTCTATAGGCATAAGAAAGACACAAAGATGCATGTTTACAAGTGGTATCTAAAGCGTTCAGATAAGTCGCTAGGTGTTAGCCGTGGTGTAAATAGCTTGGTGGATTACACATACGTCCAGAGTGGTGTAATTACGGATGTCTGTAGTAGCACATTGCAGAGTAGTGTGAGGGGCACTTATAGTGGGCTTAGTAATTGCTGAGTGGAACACCCACCACCCCCATCACACACACACACACACACACACACACACACACACACACACACACACACACACACACACACACACACACACGGCTAGTTATACAGGCATGTTTAGGGTTATGTAGGATGCACTGTGATACTGCTGTTGGAGGACCTGAGCTTTTTTTTAAGCTTCCTTAGGAAAAGCAGCCTATAGAACATTGAAAATAAACGTAGCAAAACCCCTGGCAAAAAATATGGAATCACCAGTCTCAGAAGATGTTCATCCAGTTGTTTAATTTTGCAGAGAAAAAAGAAAGCAGATCACAGACACGACACAAAACTAAAGCCATTTCAAATGGCAAATTTCTGGCTTTAAGAAACACTAAAAGAAATCAAGAAAAAGAAACGTGGTAGCCAGTAACAGTTACTTTTTTAGACCGAGCAGTGGGAATAAATTATGGAATCGCTCAACTTTGAGGGAAAAAAATATGGAATCATCCTGTACATTTCCATTCACTAAAAACTAACACCTGCACCCGATTAGATCTGCTCGTTAGTCTGCAGCTAAACAGGAGTGATCACACTTTGGAAACAAATTTTCTCTGATTGCTTTTGCCAGATCAGCTTTGCAGGTTGGAGCCTTGTCATGGACCATTTTCTTCGACTTCCACCACAGAATACAGAATTTGTTTGTCTGACAGTTTTCTGTGAAAAAAGAAAAAAAAAAACTGACCGTACCCATCCCTGAATTTGTACCAAGCTCAGTAGGGACACTGCCCTATTTGAGACCCAGAGATGATTTGATTTAGGAATCTCAAGGTCAAAAGTCACAGTCGGAGCAAAGTGAGGATGTTTCGGCCATATAACACTAATAACTTCAGAATGTGTGCAGATCGACATGAGACGATTATGGAATACTAATAGAAAACAATATACTGTATGGATCTTGCTCCCTGTGATCCACTCACCTTACAGTGTGACGTTGTCTGTCTCAGCCAATTGAGGCCTTTCTGTGTGGAGTTTGTATGTTATTGTTATGGTTGTGTGGGTTCCCTCTGGGTGTTACAGTTTCATCCCACAATCCAAAGGCATATGGATCAAGCTAACTCATTCATTCATTCATTTTCTGAACCGCTTAATCCTAATTAGGGTCATGGGGATGCTGGTGCCCATCGCAGCCGACTCCGGGCGAGGGCAGAGTACACCCTGGACGGCTCGCCAGGCCATCGCAGGGCAGAAACATGCTGACGGCTATGCGGCTCCTCTTGTGGAAAGTCAGCAATGGTTCTTTTACATGAACCTCTCACCATAGACAGTGAGAGACCCGACCGTCCTTTGATAACCCAGTTAGTGCACTGGGGGACCAAATTAACTGGCTGCTCTAAACAGATTCGGGTATTACAGTGAATGGTTCCTCACTGAACTAGACTAGTCATGCTCACCCTGCAGTCGATCCAAAACACGTCTCATCTATGCAATGACGGTGTGACATTTAAAAGCCGATTATAAATCAATGATAGATTTCATTCATGTCCTTCTGTCCTTGTGATGGCCAGGCGAGCTGCCTCAGGTGCACCCTGCCCTCGCACAGAGTTGTCCGAGATGGGCACTAGCCTCCCCGTGACCCTAATTAGGATTAAGCGTTTTAGTAAATGAATGAATGTGGACTGAAGTCTGTGTTAGCATAGTGGTTAGCATGTTAGCCTCCCAGCAAAAAGGTCTTGGGTTCAAGTCCCAAGCTTGCCAGGGTGTTTCTGAGTGGAGTTTGCATGTTTTCTCCATGCTTCCAAGGGTTTCCTCTGGGTACTCCGGTTTCCTAACTGGCTGACTGACAGTTCCAAGTCGGCCCAGGTTTGATTGCTTGTGTGTCATGGAGACAGGTTCCGGCCTCCTGTGACCCGAACAGAATAAAACAAATATCGTAGGTGGAATGAGTTAACTTTCTATCATGATGTCATGCTATATGTTATGTCTCCTCCATATTATCCTCAAAAATATACGCAAATTATTAAGTGGAGAAAACACCGTTTTACAAATATGTTACTTTAAAAGTGTAATGTTTGTTTGTTTGTTTGTTTTTCTAATTGTTGTAGTCCATGATGGATGCAAACATTTTATGACATGAAGAATGTAGCTGTCTTTCTGCTCTTTGTTCTCCGTATGTCATTAATTGAGGTGGGGCCTGGGGAGTGTGTCTGTGGAGAAGACTGTGGTAAATGAGCTATCAAATCCCCAGTATACGCGAGACCCGCTCAAGCCCTCTAATTGGAGAAAAACATTTGGAGATGGAACCAATTAAGCGTGCTCTTTTGAGCATCTGCCTTCCTGTCTCTACTCAGCAGTTCTCGTCCTCACAGGAAACCGGAGCGCGAGAGGGATTTTGATGAGCGAGTACCACAGTTTACAGTTCTAAAGTCTCCAGCCTACAAGCATGCACTAAATTCTCTCAGAATTAAAACTGTGATATGAACCGGCTTAAAAATATCAGAAAAATTATAATCTGGTGTTTTTAATAACATCTGTTCATCTGTTAATAGCTAGAACTGCAACTCGATATCCGGGTCAGAACTTTCGGTCCAGGCGTAGCATGTCTGCTTCACAGCAAGAAGGTGGTTGGTTTGTGTCCTGGGCTTGGCGAGGGTGTTTCTGTGTGGAGTTTGCATGTGGTCCTTGTGCATTCATGGGTTTTTTCTGGATGCTCGGGTTTCCTCCAGCTGTCCATGGCTGCTGTTTGCTCCCGAGTGTGAATGGATGGGTGCTTTCCCTGCAATAGTCTAACGAGCTGTTCAAGGTGTAACCAGATGAGGACTGTAAGAGGAATGCAGAACATATGAGGAGAACATGCAACTTGCCAATGTTGGCTGAGATAAGCAACAGTCTCCCATTGACCTTAAAAACACAGTTAAAGGGTGTATTACAAATTCACTCAAAATTTTAGTACAAACTGTGCTGTGTGAGTGAGAATTTTATAGAGATTTTTATATTTTGAAAACCCTTTTCTGCTTAGAAAGGATTGGTTGATTGATTGATTGATCGATCGATCGGTTGGTTGGTTGATTGGTTGGTTGGTGGGTTGGTTGGTTGATTGGTTGGTTGGTTGGTTGGTTGGTTGGTGGGTTGATTGGTTGGTTGGTTGGTTGATTGGTTGGTTGGTTGGTTGGTTGATTGGTTGGTTGATTGGTTGGTTGGTTGGTTGATTGGTTGGTTGGTTGGTTGGTTGAGTGGTTGGTTGGTTGGTTGGTTGGTTGGTTGGTTGGTTGGTTGGTTGGTTGGTTGGTTGATTGGTTGGTTGGTTGGTTGGTTGGTTGATTGATTGTCTGTCTCTATATATCTCAAAATCGTGCCTTGTGACTTCCGATTAGTTTTGTAATGAAGGGTCAATTATTAGAAAAAAATTCATTGAGATAAATTACAAGTTAGTGTTGCAATAATAAAGAAAATTATTTAACATTTTTTCTAACCAATCAAATTCAAGAATGCAACAATGTTGTGATCACAGTTTAAGATGCAAGTGTAGTCAGATTATTTTTAAAATTGTGTGGAGGAGGCATTTTAAAAGGAAACGTGCTGTCCATCTGGACAGTTATATATGTGTGTGTGTGTGTGTGTGTGTGTGTGTGTTTGCAGGGTTTGTTAGTTGAAGTCAGAAATGATTCAGTCTTGGCCTTAAGGTCCATGTATTGAATTTAAATGCTATATACAGTTCAGAGTGAATGGAGGTGGTCCATTAGTAAAGCTTTGAAGCCTTTTGATGGTTTTCTTTCTTTTCCCTCTTTGCCCACACATGCTGAGGATGAGGACTTTGAAATTCAGCACACACACACACACACACCTCACCGAAGTATGTCAGTGAATGGTTTATTCACTAAACCTGAGGGCAATAATTGTTTTAGTATATATTACATTCATTCATTCGTTTTCTGAACTGCTTAATTGTGCTTAATGATTCTTAAGTGTGTGTGTGGGGGGGGGGGGGCGACGACACAGTGACAACCTTGTGGAGAGTGGGGCTTGAACCCCCAACCTTGAGATCAGTGATCCTGCACCTTACCAACTGGCCACCACTGACTGGATATATTACACAAGAGGATAAATAAAGAAAATGAAACTAAAAAGATGTCTGTGGTTTGCGTTTACATTGTTAAAGCATGGCCGTGTTCCATAATGACTTATTTTGACAATTATTTAAAGTTTACACAAAATATTTTTTACCTTAAAACACCTAAACACTATTTTGAGAAGCTTTTCTCATTTTTGGGGGGACAGAATTTTGTTAAATTTCTAGGATTACAAAACGACAACAAAAAAAATCCACCATTTTGATTCAATTATCCTGAGTTTGTGAGGTGGATAATGAGCAATTATTGAATGAGATGAAGTATAATATTGAAAATTATTTGGTCAAGGCATTGAGAGGGGGTTGGGGTCACCCTCAGAGACTGAACAGTCATTGACAGCAGAACTTTAAAATTGTTTTATTATTCATTCAAAAAGAGCCATGCTACTTTGTTGCAATTGTCGTCTACCTTTTCTGGAAGCGATGCAATAATTTATTTATCCTCTGGCAATAATGGAATACCAAGAATTATTCCACGGCCTTCCACCAATCAGAAAGAAGAAAATTGTTTTTAATCTTATAAATAAATAATAATGTCAATTAATATATATTAACAACAAAATCTTCAATTTGTTAGATTTATAGATGGGTGATAAATCACTTATGGAATGGTGCTTATCTGGTCAGCAACATAACATTTAGCTAGCTGCATAGTATGCTATGACCTTTAGCGCAGAAAAGCATTTAGCATTTTCTTCACTAGAAAAGCTCTACAGGAAATATCTGAAGAAATAAAGGGTTCACAAAGTCATTCAAATTTCTCCCGGCTTATCAGAAAACTTTTGTTCATCACGGGAAAGTAAACAAGCCCAAAGATACTGAACCGCTCGCAGACACGGATGAACATGGCCTGCGCATAATCAGCCGGTTTGAAGATTGAACCTCAGCTGCAATGGAAAAGGTAACAGTGCCTGAAGTTTATTTATAAAGGTTGGCAATTTAAAATGAAATGTATTAAAATACCAGTTAACCTTGTTTACTCGGTCTGTACAGCGAAATCCTGCCTCTGGCTTGGTCTATTAAAAAGTCCTCAGCTGAGGTTTTTCTGGATCGCACACAGTTAATAAGCAGTTTTTAACTGATGATAGAGTAACAAATCAGATTGCTTCATTCTGATCTATCTATCTATCTATCTATCTATCTATCTATCTATCTATCTATCTAGCTATCTATCTATCTGTCTATACACTTGTACCTTGACTTATGAGTGCCTTTTATAATGAATTTTCCATTATACGAGCTTCAATCCCACCAAAAATCTGCCCCATCCAACCAGCAAATTTTCTACTTATGAGCTCTGCTGGGGAAATGGCTTTTTCGGGTTGATTAGCCTTGTATTTTTCCAGTTGTACTCCTTCGCGCTCCGAGAACACCTTGTGCAGTGCTTCTCAATTATTTTCTGTTATGCCCCCTATAGGAAGAATTTTTTTTTTCCTGTTATGCCCCCTCGCGCTGCCCCACCAGGGCCCCCTCCCCCCCGCAGCACCCCATGCGCGACTATAAATAGTGTTTCTTGCACAATCGTTTACTTTTTCCCTACTCCATAAAAAAGATGGTGAGAGTGCCACTGCCACCTGGTGTAGAGGATGTGTAATTACACTTATAAAGCTTGTCCACCAGTATGGTAAAAAAAAAAAAAAAACATGTTAGTAGCGGCATTAGTAGCATTTTTTTAGTTTGCATATCACAGTGTTTCCAAGATGGGTCATAAGAAGGTGGCTGATGTATTCAAGAGAAGAAAATTGATTTCTCTTGAAACAAAGCTTGAGATGATAGATAAACATGAAAAAGGAGTCTGCGTGGCTGGTCTGTGTAAGGAGTTTGGGAAGAACGCATCGAGCATCTGTACAATTGTCAAATAGAAGGCCGTGTTGAAGAGTATTAAACCAGCTAAGGGTATTATTAGTATTTTATCTGAGGAAAGATCAGCACTCAGTGATGAGATGGAGAGGCTTGTCCGATTGTGGATCAAGTTGGAAGAGATCAGTGGCGATGGGAGTGCGGCCAAGTAGCAGAAGACAAGTGATCAGAATTAGTGAAGTGAAATAAAACAGTTTTTTTTAAAAATTATTGAATAAATAAATAAATAAAAAGTAAAAAATAAATAAATAAAAATAGTAGTGTAAGTTAATGTTAAGTGTAATTCGTTCAGACGCACTTACTGTATTGTTTATTGACTTATTGTTTATTCTTGTTTTATTATTATCCATTGTTAATTACAGTACTGTATTATTGATGTTAGTGTACATGTGTTATTATTGTGAAATGTTTATCTTAAGTATATTAGATAAAAAAATGCTTGTTTGTGTCAGGTTATATGAGTTTGGAAGTGGTTGGAACGGATTAATTGGGTTTCTATTGTTTCCGATGGGAATTCTTATTTCATCAAATGGACATTTCCACTTACAAGCTTGCATTCGGAACGAATTAATTTCGTAAGTCAAGGTACCAATGTATATCTATATGCCTGGATGTTGGAGGCACCATGTGAAAGTTCAGTGTACATGTCACAAGAACATTCACTAAACATATCAAAAAAAAAAAAAAAAAAAAAATCCTATTCGAACATTTATTCGCATCTATTTACAGCTTTACAATACTTTTTTTTTTTTTTTTTTTTTTTTTTTTTTTTTTTGACACGTTTGCTTCTATCGCACTGTCATGGTCATGGTGATCTCCTCAGATCTCTACCAAACCTGCCTGATCTGCCAGCATTCACAGTCCATTTTCCTCTTTCCTCGCTCTTCGTTCTGAAGCGTCCATACTCTCTCACGGGGCCTGTTGTCATGCTGTCACGCCCAATGATAGATGAGTGACACTCTGAAAAGGGCCATCCTGCCCTATTTCCCCCGCATCCTCCCGTTCACTGCCTCAGCTCATCAATTCATATTAGCACGCGGCCAAGGCTGTAACTAAACGGCTCTCGTTCCCTTGACGTGCCCACTCTGCTCGTCACATTAGGATTCAGAACCTGGGGTTTCGGGCTGAGTGGAGAATAAAGCCGCCTTATCTTTTGTGTCATACAATGGCTGTCAGAAGAGCTTTGTTCGGCAGTTATATAGTCACAAATATTATTAAGAGAGGTCACTTATGAATATCATTATTCCTGGGTGTTCATCAGTCATTGCAATGTTGAATATTTAGGTTTGACTAGTGAGTGAGGCATATAAAGGGCTGTGAACCAGCATGGTGTAACCAACAGAAAAGCAGTTTTTGAGAAAAATGACATGAAAGGTGTTGCAGAATTAAAAAATAGACCATAGGGGTCCAGACACTCCCAGTTAAAGAACCATTTCATAATACAGTAGGCCCCTGTTTTTCGCGATGGTTCGGTTCTTCCCCTTCCCGCGGATCAAGAAAATCCACGAGTTATTGACGTGGTTTTAAAACCCTATGTATGATATTGCATACACTAAAATACATATACTTCTTAAACCCATTCTATAGACAGTCTGACTCATTAATACATGTAGTAAAAAATGTAGTAATGATGAAGTAAAAACTTTTTAGTTTTGTACTGTGATAATATTTATGAATGAATAAAGCGCTTAGGCTCCTTACCAGAAGCTAGAGAAGATGCAGGGTGTTTGAGTGACGTCATAGTGCTTAAATAATCATCACACACAAAAGAATTTACTTCGCAAATCAGGCAATCACGTTGATAACGTGCGCGAAGGAGGGAAAAAAGAGGTGTACACATCATCTGGAACCAATCAGCAGGAGGGAGAAACAAAAGCTCTCAGCCATTGGCTAAATTTAAATCATGTGCCAGTTACTTCCGGGTTTGTCGCCAATCCATGAGTATGTGGGGACGCAAGCGCTGAACCGCGACTGGTCAAGGGCCTACTGTATGCTAATATAGAATAGACATGGCATGTTCAAAAGCCCCAGCTTCAGCGTGCAGAAAGTAAATGTCCAAAAATAAATAAACATATAAACCTTTGCCTCCGTGACCTTGAAGAAAATAGGTCAAGGTCACACATATGTACATTTTAGCCTCATAAGTAGAGAGCCAACATTGCAAGCATGAAAGCCCCAGCTTCAGTGTTCAGCAAGTAAATGTCTGGAAACTAAAGCGTGACCGACGGAACCCATCCCTATAGCTCCTGATGAGCGGAGGTGAGGATCAGAGAAAATGAAGGGACTAATCTGGAATGCATAGATTTTATCCACATATCAAAATATGGCGTTCATGCAGTTGTTATTCTTGTGAAATAGCCCACTGTGAGTCTCAGTCCTTCATATAAACGAAGGTGGAAGGGTATTACAGAAAATATCTGGGTGGTGGTGAAGTGGTTGGCAAGTACACCTCACAGCAAAAAGGTTCTGGGTTCCAGTCCTATGTGAGGGCGTTTCTGTGTGGAGTTTACAGCCCCCGTTAGACAGGGAAGTCTATATACAGTCTATATACAGTAGATTTTGGAGATGATTTGGGTGAAATTATGGAAACAGGCATTCTTTAACATTCGGAAATAGAACTATTTTTGGATTTTGGATGGGGGATTTCTGAGCTTGGAGGGGGTTTGCGCTCTCTGCGTGCTCTTGTTATGGATGGTTTGTTATGGATAACTGTACTGTAAGCTTCAATTATTTATTTGTGTGATTGTTCATTCGACTAAAGCAGTGCTTCTCAATTATTTTCTGTGGCGCCCCTCCAGGAAGAAAAAACATTCACACACACACACCCCCCCCCCAACCACCCCGCAAGCGACTATAAGTAGTATGATTTGTCTATAAAATTGTGATTAGTACACCTTTGCATAACATTGTATCTTCATTAACATTAAAAACAAAAAAGAAAGAAATATAGTCAAACTTACAATAAAGAAAAACTTCATTATTATTGTTTTTTAATCTGTAACAGAAAAGATTTAAAGTTCACCAATGTGCCCGAAATTTAAAAAAATACGTCCTTATATAAACTCATTTAATTTATTTATGTCTTAATATCTCTCTCCGTCTTTCTGTTCGTTCCTGTTAGAAAATTTTCTGTGTTGTTTTTTGAGGAGTTGTTTACTGCACTTCATATTGTTTGCTCCTGCGAAAAACCTCTACACCGTAGCATGACAATGGGAGCGCCACTGCCAACCACTGGAGTGGAGGTGCAATTACACTTAATTCTCGTACACTATTCCAGAAAAGCATGTTCCCCAGGGTCATACGTGTTCCCCCCAGCATCACACCATGCCCCGCCAGCATCACACCGCGCCCCACAAGGGGGGAGTGCCCCACTGTTTGAGAAGCACTGTTCTAAAGGGAAGTGGAATGGGTGAAAATTTCTAAAGAGTAAAAAGAACCCTTGTGTTTATAAGTTCTAATCTATTAACGAGGTAGTTAGGAAGTACTGGTTAGGAGGAGGAACTTTTTCACAGATGAAATTTCTTCTTCTTCTTTCAAAACAGTATTAAATAAGACCAAATGTACCAAAAATTTTGGCTACAGCAGTATAAAAACATATATAACAGCCTCTGAATTATGTGAGATATTCATGAAATTTCCTCTAGAGAAGCGGCTCAGGATATGGAAGACTCATCAATTTTTGAGATGATCCAGATGGATGTCTGTGCTCAGCCTTGGAAATAAGTTGAGTAGCTCTAGGTAAAGTCACTGCTCCTCTGCATCGAAAGGAGTCAGCTGACACTTTTAATGCATCTGGTATGAATGCCTCCGGGTTGCCTTGCTTTAGAAGTGTTTTCCAGGCACGTCCAACTGGGTGGAGGCCCCATGGTAGACCCAGAACTTGCTGGAGGGATTATATATCCTATTTTGTCTGGAAACACCTCTTGATCCCCCATGAGGTGCTGGAGAACGTTGCAGGGGGATGCCTGGGTTTCCTTTCTAGATATGATACCCTAGTGACCAGAGATAAGCAGAGAGAAAAAATGGATCAGTGTATGAATGGTGGATGGAGGGAGATGATGCGAATCTGATTTTGGATCCGGGAATTTTTGAAAGGATTTTTTAACCTTTGTGAAATATAGTTTTTGCAATTGCACTTTTGACAGAGATGAAAATATTTTTTTATTCGTTCAAAATTTATAATTACTTTGATTCTGACCTAACATGATGCTATGCACAGTACACACATTTCCACAGCGCTGCATTTGGTTCGGCTACTTAAGTGAGACACAAGTGCGTCCATTTTTAAGTCCGGTGGAAGCTGCTTGGTGTGTTGTGGAAGAGGGAAAAGTGTGATAGTGGAGAAAGGGTTAGTGGGATGAAAAGGATTGGAGATGAAGAGTTCTCTTTCAGAGTTGTGCACATGAATATTTAAACCTCTCCCACCCCTTTGCCTTCCGAACGCAAGCTGCTTTACAGTAGTTTGATAGGCTGCGTTGTGCTTTGGCGCCCAGTATTTGGGATTCTGTTTTTAGTTTCTGGATAGAAGAGAACCTCCTCCACCTTCAACACCCAGACGTCACCCGACGTAACATCCAGTATGGAATAATAAAGCCTGTAATTTTAGAATTAAGTACACTGCTAAAGTAGACCTGCGTTCATTCTTATTTTCTTTGCAGCTCTTTTTTTTTTTTTTTTTTTATACTTTAATTCTCTGTAGCAGAGCGGTGCACCACTGTTGACTTACAGCAAGCAGCTCCTGGGTTTGAACCTGACGGGTTCTGATCTAGTTCCCTCTTACACTCCAAAGACATGCTAGGTACTCACGCACTCGTCTCATTCATTTTCTGAACCAATTAATCCTATAAAGGTCGCAGGGAGGCTGTGCCGACACTGGGCGAAGGTTAGGTACACCTTGAACACACTCACATCCACACCTACCAGCAGTTAGTCCATTGTGTATGTCTTTGGGGGCAGTGGGGTTGCTGATCCTAAGTTTGGGGGTTCGGGTCCCACTCTCCACAGGTTGTTGCTGCTCCCCCTAGTCGAGCTAACTGGGTTATCAAAGGCCTGCCGTGTCTCTCACTGTCTATGGTGGGAGGTTCATGTAAAAGAACCATTGCTGACTTTCCACAAGAGGAGCTGCATAGCGGTCAGCGTGTTTCCGCCCTGCGATGGCCTGGTAAGCTGTCCAGGGTGTACTCTGCACTTGCCCGGCGTCGGCTGGGATGGGCGCCAGCCTCGCCATGACCCTAATTAGGATTAGGCGGTTACAGAAATGTATGTCTTTGGACTGTAAGAAGAAACTGGAGTACCCAGAGGAAACACCAGGAAAATTCCTGAGCCTGAGAATCGAACCCAGCGCCCTCTTGCTGTGAGGAGAACATGTTAAGCACTGTGCCGCGGTCTGGATAGCTAGCTATGCTAAATTGTCCATAATTATGTACAGGTGTCCATCTTCCTGTATTATTCTCATGACCAGTCCATAGTGTAAGTAATAGGCTTCTGCTCATTCATTCATTTTCTGTAACCACTTAATCCTAATTAGGGCTGCAGGGAGGCTGGCGCCCATCCCGGCTGACTCTGGCCGAGAGCAGAGTACATCCTGGCCAGCTCGCCAGGCCGTCGCACGGCGGAAACATGCTGACGACTATGCAGCTACTCTTGTCGAAAGTCAGCGATGGTTCTTTTACATGAACCTTACACCATAGATTGTGAGAGACATGGCTGGCCTTTGATAACCCAGTTAGTTCACTGGGGGGGGGCAGTGACGAATCATGGAGCGTAGGGATTGAACCTCCAACCTTAGGATCAGCGTTCCTGCACCTTTACCACCATCTCACTGCCCAATGATTGACCTCACTGTGCCTATTGATCAAGAGCAGCACTTGGCAGACAAAAACTATCAAAAGCTGACGTAGCATGTCCAGATTAGCTACGCTTCATCTTTTCACTGACTTCACTACCTGAGTACATACTTCCTGTCTCAGGCTTGGGAATATTCTTATGAAAGGCGTAGCTGCCACTATCTACTGCATGTCTTCAATTAGCCTTTGTACTGTGAGAGAAAACCAGGAGGAAACCCACCCTTGCCAAGCCCGCGACTCAAATCAAGGACCTTCTTGCTATGGGGTAGCTGTACTAGCCGCTACTTCACCATGCTGCTCTAGGTTTACAAATAACCTTTGGTCAATCACAGTCCATTAAATTTAGTAATCCAGAACTAGCACAGATATTTATGCACTGTGTATATGAGGAATAATACAAGTATGTGCTGTATAATGCAGGTCCTACTCGTATCTGGATTGGTAGAAAACATCTGTTCCTTCCACATAATGCGAGTTACGTCCTCGGTCCTTCGAGAGGGTTGTATTGAAGACGTTTTAGTGCCTGAGCTCTACCTCTGAACCACTGCTTTCCCTTGAATAAACTAGTGGCGGCTCATTTCCCTTCTCTTTCCCATTCTGACTCGCACATCCCTAGTTGAAGAGCTGTGAGAGCGCATTCACATGCGTGGAGTCAGCATGCATGCTGGGATACTTGAATAGTGCTCTCATCATGGGGTTATTTATCTAAGAAAGTGCTGCAAATGAACACTTATCAAATCTAAACATATTAACGCATTGAAATGGCAATGTAGCGACGGTATATGCACACCGCTAAGAAGAATGTGTGGAGTAGGATACTTTCTCGGGGTTTATATAAATCCAAGGCGCAAATGTGATAAAGAGGTAATTTAGAAAGTGCAGGTGTGTGTGAAAGTGTACATCCATTTTATTAGCGCTATGATGCTGTTAGGCAGATAGAGTCAGCTGTCAGCCATACAGAATATACAAATACGGAATATATACCCTACGTGCTTTGGTTATTAGTCCATAGGCGAATATACCGGGATACAGTCCCTGACTATAGTGTACCCCTTGATGCCAAAAAAAATAGACCACTATAAGACCACCACTGACCCCATGTTATTTGTGTGGTGTTATTGCTAATGGTTAGCACGTCGGCTCCACAGCAAGAAGGTTCTGGGTTCGATACTTTTAGCGTTTCTGTGTGGAGTCTGTATGCTGTTTCTGTGCTTGCATGGGTTTCCTCTGGGTATCTAGTTTCCTCTCACAGTCTAAAGACTTTAAGGATTAAGCTAATTGGCAGCTTTGTGTGTGTGTGTGTGTGTGTGTGTGTGTGTGTGTGTGTGTGTGTGTGTGTGTGTTGGCCTTGTGATGGAATGGAGAGTTGTTCAGGGTGTACTCTACCTTCACTCAGAGTTCGCAGAGATTTTTCTTTTTTTTTTTTTGCTTATAATGTATCATGCAGGGCGGGACATAGTGGCATAGTGAGTCCACCACATATCCACCACAAAACAAAAAGATTCTGGGTTCAAATCCCAGGCTCAGTGAGGGTGTTTCTGTGTGGAGTTTGCATGTTGACCTCATGCTCACACGGGTTTCCCCAGGGTTCTCTGGTTTCCTCCCAAAGTTCAAAGTCATGCACATTAAGCTGTTTAATATTGTCCCTAGGTGGTGTGTGTGTGTGTGTGTGTGTGTGTGTGTGTGTGTGTGTGTGTGTGTGTGTGTTGCCCTGTGATGTTCGGGTAAGCTGTTCAGGGTGTGCCTTCACACAGTGTCGGCTGTGGTAGGACTCCCAGGACCCCTAATAGGATTTATCACTTTGGCAAATGAGTGAGGGTGAGCTGTCGAGCATAAGCAACATTGCTTCTCTGGCCATGTGACCTTGCGATTGTTAAATAGATACAGAGAACCAGAACAAGATGTAAAACAGGTGAATAAGCGATACTAAGCCCAAGCACCAGGGCGGCTCCACCAGAAATATTTTGTATTCAGCCAAAATGAATATGGAAGATCTGCACAGTTTGTTATTGAGATCTTTGTGACCAAAAGGGATAACACGGTTGGGTTAGGAAACAGTCCACTGACCAACAGTTTCTGTCCAGTGGTGGGCCTGTGCTTCAAAACTGAAAATAGAATGATTAGTCATCCTCAAGTGTGCACCAGTTATCCGAATAGGGTGGTAGAACGTGTAGATGTTATTGGAAACCCTAGCAACACCGCTGTACCTGAAATACTCCCACCACCCGCTACCGTGCCCTGTTGATTTCAGTAATAGAAAATGCTCTCTCTCTCTCTCTCTCTCTCTCTCTCTCTCTCTCTCTCTCTCTCTCTCTCTCTCTCTCTCTCCCCCTCACTTGCTCAAGAAAAATTAATTGGAATATTTTTCTTCACCTCTCCCAAGAAGTTTATAGTTGGCATGACCTCACGGATAAAGGTTCAGGGTGTAATGGTGTAATGCAGCTCCCGATGTTTACTTCTTTTTATATCACAGCTATTCACCAATGATTAGTTTTAATCACGACTGAATGTCAGGTCATACTTTTTAAACCCTTATCACTAGAGTGACTGCAAGGCAAGTTGGATATTGGTTTCAATTACATAATAGCACCTATTATTAGTCATTTCTTTATTTGCTCTCTCTCTCTCTCTCTCTCTCTCTCTCCCTCCCTCTCTCTCTCTCTCTCTCTCTCTCTCTCTCTCTCTTTCTCTCTCTTTCTCTCTCTCTCATAGTCAACAGCCTGGACATTGTCTCTAGAATGCTTAAAGTTAGTGGTTCAAGCCCCACTCACCACGGGTTGTCACTGTCCCCCGAGTGCACTAACTGGGTTATCAAAGGCCGGCTGTGTCTCTCACTGTCTATGGTGAGAGGTTCATGTAAAAGAACCATTGCTGACTTTCGACAAGCTGAGCTGTATAGCCGTCAACGTGTTTCTGAACTGCGGTGGACTGGTGAGCTGTCCAGGGTGTATTCTGCCCTCACCCGGAGTGGGCTGGGTGGGCACCAGCCTTCCCGTGATCCTAATTAGGGTTAAATGGTTGCAGAAAATGACTGCATGTATTTAACCTTAGACTATATATTTTAAACTCTCTACCTATAAATAATCTGAATATAAAACATTAAAACAAGAAAGGCAGTGGTGGCCTGGAGGTAAAGGGTGCTGGATCAGTTATCCTAAGGTTGGGGGGGTCAAGCCCCACTCTTCATGGGTTGTCACTGCCCCACCCCACCCCCCACCCCCAGTGCACTAACTGGGTTATCATAGGCCGTATCATGTCTCTCAGTCTGTGGTGTGAAGTTCATATGAAAGAATCCTTGCTAACTTTCGACAAGATGAGCTGTATAGCCGTCAGCATGTTTCTGTCCTACGATGACCTGGTGAGTTGTCCAGGGTGTACTCTGCCCTCGCCCGGAGTCGTGCTGAGATGGGCACCAGCCTCTCCATGACCCTAATTAAGATTAAGTGGTTACAGAAAATAAATGAATGAATGAAGGATTAAAACAAGAGCATTTAGAGAGCACAAACCTCCTCCAAGTAACAAATCATTCCATCATCCTATTCATTGTTCAACCCGGATTGATCCAGAATTCGATTTGGATCCTCTCCAAAATGTATTTGTGTGTTATCTGTGTTGTACTTCATTCCTCCAAAGAAGGGGTCGGGAACCTTTTTGACTAAGAGCCAAAAAAAGACATATTTTAAAATCTAATCCTCTGAGAGCTATTCAATACAACTAAATTGAAAACGAAGACCAACAATTTGAGAGTAGAATAAGACTCTGAATTTATTTTAAACGACATTGTCATAATGAAGTTATTTATTAATAAGAAAAGTACTTCTTACTATTAATGCGACTTCTGGCGCTGCATGGTTTTGCTGATGGCTTTGTAGTCTGGTTGATACGTGCTGAGGTTCAGCTTCATGCGGGCGTTTAGGCTTCCATCTGTTACACGTGACCGCAGGTTGGTCTTGATGTTTTTTCAGGTGAGAAGGACTGCTTGCATGCATATATAGAGCCAAACATCGTCAATACGACAGGACTCACACTGCAGTGTTTATGTGACAGGAAGCGCGTCTCAAGTTTTGGCAATCTGCTGGTCTGCGGGTTAAAGTTTTTCCATGTCTGTCCAATTGTGTTTTCTTGCCAGCTGTACTTGGCTACGTGCAAATGAGCTGATCAAAAACGAGGGACACTTACCTCTTTACTTAAAAAGAACTTACGCAGTCTGTCTGTGGCTGTTGTTATAATCCAATAAAATTAGAGTTTCAAGGTATCGGACCCGCCCGCATACTGGCGTACAGAAAGGATTGGCTCTCTGCTGCAGGCCAAAGTGAAGTGGCATTGAAAATAGATGTACAGTTGATAATAAATAATTTTCTTTCACTTTTAATACATATTTCATACAAAATTGGTGTAAAGGGTCGTCTTGGGAGCCTTGGAACGAATTACGCGTTTTACATGTAAAATGCGCCTCTACTTACGAAAACTCCAGGCTACGAACAAGGCTCTGAAACAGATTAATTTTGTAAGTAGAGGGCCGACTGTAGAGATTTAAATGCGTGAAATTTATTCATGTTTTGTGTTATTTGATGGCATATATTTTTTTTTTTGTATTTTTATTTATAAGACGGTGGCACGGTGGCGTAGTGGTTAGCACGTCCGCATCACAGCAAGAAGGCCTGGGTTCGATTCCTGGCCTGGGTGTTTTTGTGTGGAATTTGCATGTTCTCCCCGTGCTTGTGTGGGTTTCCTCCAGGTGCTCCGGTTTCCTCCCACAATCCAAAGACATGCACAGTAGGTTAATTGGCCGTTCTAAATTGCCCGTAGGTTCACATCGTGCAGAAGGCAATGGCAAACCACTGCACTAATCCTGCCAAGGAAACCTCCATGAAGATGATAACCAGGGCGTTATCCTTCATGGCAAGTCGCCAATGGTCGTCCTACGACTCAGCCACTAAATAGATAGATTTATACGACAGTGAAATTATGTATTCGTTATTCTGTTAAGAAAGGCCACCTGATTTATCCGAGAGCCAGATACAGTCATCAAAAGAGCCACATCTGGCTCGCGAGCCGTAGGTTCCCAACCCCTACTTCACAGCAATTAATCAAAATCCAGTTAAATACTTCAACTTAAGGATGGGAACAAACAAATAAACAAACAAACAAAAGCAGACAAAATCTAAAGTAGTATAAAACATGACCACAGTTGGGCTGAGTTAATAAACCCTGCTGATGTTTGCTGTGGCTCTAATCTGTTATTTGTGTGCATATAATGGCTAATATGCTGTATTTTCTTCTTATCATTTATTGGTATGTTTATTCTGTTGATTTGCTTTTTTGGTTGTTTAGATATGAGCCTGTAGATTGCATTGTTTGTGAAATCATTGTGAAATCTATGTATTGATGGATATCTATTGTTCCATCGGACTGCACAGACTGAGCAGGATGCTCTGGGTGTCTCTGTGAGTGTATCTTTGCACAATATGTCAGTATTTGTGTGTGGAGGTGGGAGGTCTTATTTGATGAATATGAATGAGATAAGGCCAAGAGTTCAGAGACAACACAAGAGCACTGTGCATGAGTTACTGTCTCAGCCTTTGGCTTGATAACCGCTGGGTCCCATAAATACTTTTATTTAGATCAGCACAGAAGGCAAAGTATAATGATCCAAATCATCATAAAACCTACATAATGTCGGGAAAAAAAACAATTACTCCACATATGACAGATTGCAGTTTACAGCACATTACAGAATAGTGTGTAAAAAAATAATAATAATAAAATAAAAAGCCCAAACATTGAGGCTGAAATTCAGCACTGCTTTATTTACCACACATTTTTTTTGTTTTTGCCCAATTATTTGGAGTTTTCACTCTCTCTCTCTCTCTCTCTCTCTCTCTCTCTCTCTCTCTCTCACACACACACACACACACACACACACACACACACACACACACACACACATGTCCCAGACTCTGAAAAATCACCACCATCTGCATTTCATTATTTTATTTACAAATGAAATATTTGGACTGTTAGGTCCATCACGACAAACATGACTGACAGAAGCTGCTTTGCGCAAAAACACAAACTGAAAATATGCTTATTTTTTATTTATTAGTGTTTCTGGATAATGCAACAGAAAAGCAGAGATGGTGTTTTCAGGTCCCATCGAACCGCCAGCCATTCATCTGAGTGGGAGGGACAGCATGCGTTGTCTCACCTTTCAATCACAGTGCCACTAGCCAATCACAAAAGACCTTTATAGCACGTGGATGTTATGGGACAATACATACAGATGGTCAGGCAGTCAATAATCATTTATATTATACTGTACTAGTTATTTCTGGGTGTTTTTTTTAATCATATACAATTTCACTGACCTAAAGATAAGGTAAAGCCTGTTGGGATTTTACCCACAAGGCTATTGGCTCATCAGGCCAGTTGTATAGCATGAAGTGACTATAGGAGGTCAGCTCCTCCTGGATGGAACACTGGTCCCTCACAGGTTACTTTCCCAATATTGCTACTGGTACCCATTAGTACTACGACGTGGTCAGAGACATACTCGAGGTTGAGACTCTGCCCAGTGTTCTTATTATGGTCAAGTTCTAACAGAGACTCAAAGCTATTACCTCTCAGTCATGAGCCCAGCACCCTAACTACTACACCACCAGCTATGATATACTCCCACTGGCCAATATATGCTACTTATTAACAAAGCAAGAGGTCAGTACAAGGAAATTCCATACCAAGGCTGAGGTCCAGGATTTCCCCTGATGCTGGAACTTATGAGGTTATTAAGTTAGTTCTTATTTTATTTTATTTTTTTCAGGGCATTTTTGTATCATGTCCAGAAAAAAAAGGAAAAATGAAAAGGAACACTTGTACATCTGGTAGCCGAAAGCTCCTCTGGGGACATGCAGCTCTCTATGCTGAGTCCATTCAGGCTGATTCTGAAATGCTTATGTAGATGAGTGAGTTTTCCAAACTTTCAAAAAAAAAAAAAAAAAAAAAAACCCTCATATAAGCAGG
>CM045743.1:7181439-7183939 GCA_024760905.1 Plotosus lineatus
TCTCTCTCTCTCTCTCTATATATATATATATATATATATATATATATATATATATATATATATATATATATATATATATATGTATCATGCTCCTCGCTTTCAATCTATCCGTGTATCACTCATCCCCTCTTCATTATCTCTTTCATTTCCCATCACCTTCCATTTTCAGTCTCCTTCTCTTACATCAGTTCTAATAATCTTTCTTCATTTCATTCCTCGTCTCTTTTTCTTTCTCCTCATTTGCCTAACTCTCTTTCTTCCGCTATTTTCCCTTTGCTATCGCTTCCTTCTTCCTTTCTTTCATTCTGCTTTATTGTTCCCCGTGCTGTTCTGTTTCTCTCTCATTTTACCTTTCCATCCGATACCATTCATCACCTTCCTTCTTTTCCCCTGTTGTTTTTTTTCCTGTTTTTCTTTCCCGTTCATTTTTTTTTCTTTTCTATCATCTTTCATCTCTATCCCTCGCTTCACTCGCCCTCATTCTCTGTTCACCCGTCTCTCTTCTGCTTTCCATTCTCTTTTTGTTTTCCTATTTTCTTTCTTCCCTTTTTTCCTTTCTTCTCTCCTTTCATTCTTCTTATCTTTCTCTTCCAATCCATCCATTCTTCTATTTACTCCTCTACCATTCTTCCTCCCTGTTTCCTCCTATCTTTCTTTTTCAATCCCCATTCACATTGTTTTCTCTCGACCTTTATATTCTGCTTTTTCTTCTCTTTTGATTTCCTCATCCTCCTTTCCTTCCTCCCCAACTCCTATTATTCTTTCTATCCTCCTCCTCCCCTCTTCCTCTCATTTATTCCCTGTCCTTCCCCTCTATTATTCTTCCTCCCTATAACCCATTCTCATTCTGTTATTCTTCCCTTTTCTTTTTCCTTCTCCTTCTTTTATTCCCTTTTCCCATCCTTATTCCCGCCACACCTTTCTTTCATACTGCTTTTATGCCTTTATTTTGGTTTTCCTCCCTGTTTTCTCCTTTCTATTTTTCTATCGTCCTCCTCTTCTCTCATTCTTCATATGGAAGAGACACATGTCCTTTATTCCTTTATCTTCATCGTGTCTTCATTTTCTCTCTCTCCACTTTGTTTTCCCTTCCTCCCTCCATCTTTCTTTCTTACTTTGGATATTTTTGAACACAGCACCATGTGGTGTTATATAGAAAGGAAGAAAGAAAGAAAAATAGTTCAACATAAAGTCATTTAATAGGAAGTAAGAAATAAAAGAATCCCAACAGTAAAATAATTAATTGTAGTAAAGATAGTTGAAGTGATATAACGTATTAAATGCTCGCGTATAAATATAGCGTTTTGCTAATTTTTATTTTAAAAATTAGTTTTTTTATTTAATCAAGGGTTATTAATTTTTTTTTTATACCACCTAGGACCTGAGAATAATTGAAATGTGTTTATCTATCTATTGATCTATCGGTTTATTTAATTATTTGAGAAAGTTAACTGATCACACTGCGGCGTGCCCGTCTCCGGCGTCTCTGTTAATATTGTACGGAGCGATTCGGGCAGACCTGCAGCGTGTATAATGATGCGCTGCACTTCTTGTCCCCTCAGGCTGGACACTAATAGAGCTGAAACGAGCGGCTTCTCATAGAGCAGAGAAGAACAGATCAGCAATCCGGCAACCAGACTGTAACAGCCAGCACCACTTAGAGGGGGGAGGGGAAATGACAGAGAGAGGGGGAGACGCGGAGAAGGACAGACAGATGGATGTGGATACCGGGGATTCTGGGTATATCAGAAATTTTATACAGTTTTTAGAGTTGTTTCTCTCAAATAACGTTACATGCTGAGAGACAGAGAAAGTGTGTGTGTGGGGGGGAGAGAGAGAGAGAGAGAGAGAGAGAGAGAGAGAGAGAGAGAGAGAGAGAGAGAGAGAGGTGGATAGTCTGAAAGAGAGGGTGTGGAATCATGAGACACAATGAATGACAGTGACTGAGCTCAGCGGCTTCCTGCTGCCTTCAAAGAAACACACACACACACACACACACACACACACACACACACACACACACACACACACACACACAGATGCTGATGCAGCAGTGCTAGAGAGGAACAAGGGATCTAGAGGAGGCAGTGTTGTTTAAAAGGAGGACTGTGTTGCTCAGAGAGCTGTCACAGTTAATACTGAGTGTGTGTGTGTGTGTGTGTGTGTGTGTGTGTGTGTGTGTGTGTGTGTGTGTGTGTGTGTGTGTGTGTGTGTGTACAGGGGTGGGGGGGTGTTATTAAGACAGCACCTCTTAATTGTGGGAATTACTGGTGCAGATTATGAAGCTGCTCTCTTCAGTAGTCTCTGTGCACTTTTCCATTACAAAGGAGTCGGTACCACATCTGGAACCAGAGCTGCTTCCTTCTGGGACTTGTAGTCTCTTTCATCGTCATGGCAACTTTACCTCAAGTTGTTCGGCGATATAGTGCTTAGCAAGCTGCATCATTGTGAGAAGATCCTGGGTTTGAGTCCTGGGCTTGGCAAGGCGATTTGTGTGGAG
>CM045743.1:7188939-7243939 GCA_024760905.1 Plotosus lineatus
GCGGGATGTTGGGAGATAGCCAATGGGAGGGAGCTGTGTCATCCCTCCTAGCCAATGGGAGGCCAGCGGGGCGGGATGTTGGGAGATAGTCAATGGGAGATCAACTCCTGCATTGTTTGAATGTTTGAATGACGCGTTTTAATGCTTGAATGGCACTTTTCGCGCGTTTTGTAAGGAGAACATGTTTCGTATACAGAGACAAAAAATTTCGAAAATGTTTTTCCTAACCTAGATTTTTCATTTGCTGGGACTATAGTAAGATAACATACTACTGTACTTACATTTTTATGTGAGGCGCGCATCTGTGTGTGCGCATGCGTCTGTATGTGTGTGTATATATATTTTATTTACATCTTATGCATTATTTCTGAATGTTTAATTGTTATCATAAGCATTTATAGCATTGAATATGTATTTATTGCTATTATATACACATATACATGTATGTATATGCATGTATATGTCAGTCAGGGGGGGTTTGGGGGGTGATCCTACTTCATGGAATTTGGTGGTCGCGGAGGAATCTCGGTCCCAATTAATCGCGAAATGTGAGGGATCCCTGCAAATGTACTATTGTTCTATCATTGTGTGTTTTTGGCTGCTGTTTTGTAAAAATATATCAAATTCCATACCTTATTACATAATATGATGGACAAATATATTACACAGTAAAATAAATATGAAGAACCAGAAAACAATAATTTATATAGAAATATTCCTATATAAAGTCAATGGGGTCACAACTGACCTCACTCGGCCATATTAGTTGCCGGAATATCTTGGTCGCTTGAGGGTTAAGCAGATTAGTAAATGAGTGAGTAAGAAGACATCACATGTTCTCAAACCTGAACTTTCGCTATAGTAGCAAATCAGGAATTCCTCATTATTTAAAAAAAAAAACATAAATTGGTAACATTATGAGATCGATGTGCTTTCAATGGAATTGGGGGGAAAAAACTCCAGGACATGCATCCAGGAAACCTATTCATTATTTTTTATAACTGGACGCCCCATTGTGTTTTGTTATTTACATTGCACAGGGGGTCTTAACTCCAGTCCCAGGAACCCATTGCTTTGCACAGTTTGAGCTTCTCTCTTCCCTCAGCACACCTGGCCCACCTCATTAAAGGGCTTAATAATTAGCTGATCAGCTGGATGGTGTATGCCTACAGTAGGGGAAATCTCAAACTGTGCAGGGTAGGTGGTCTGCAGGACTGAAGAGATAAGAACAGCCAGCCCAGAAGAAGTCATTATGCTAAATTATGTCACAGTTGTACGATATATGCACACTTTTCCATGGTAACACTACAGATCAACTGAATTTAAGACAGCTGTTACCAGTTTAATATTGTTTATATATATTAATGTTACTTGTTGTGTGGGTGTGGTCTAACCATATAAATACAGTTCACTCAATTTTGTGTATTGCACACGCGCACATGCACACACGCACACGCACAAGGAATGAAATTACAATAATGTAATAGATTACATTCGGATTACAGGGTTTCCACCCTCCCACCCCGTTACTGATGATTTACATGAAGTAGGTGGAAGTAATAACGATTAAACATTCAAAAATTATGCATAAGATGTAAATAAGATATAAATACATGCACACACACACACATAGATGCACGCCTTACATAAAGATGTAAGTGGTTTTGTTGGGGGGTTTTGGGTTGTTTTTTGTTTTTGTTTGTATGGGGTTTTTTGTTGTTGTTGTTGTTGTTGTTGTTGGTTTTGTTGCACAACTGGCCTTGTTTTGAGGCATTTTCCTGAACTTTTTCCCTATTTTTCCTTAATTTCCTTATTTTTTTTACATTTTTAATGAATATTTTTGAAAAACCTGCGATACATTGAAGCCGCAGAAATTGGCGCACAAAGTAACAAGGGATCACTGTACTTCCACATCTCATGTGATTATTCTATTAGCCAATCATGTGCCAGCAAAATTTGAGTTTCTCCAGAGTTTCAGTGAACTGTCCCGTTCTGATGAGCCTGTAACCACTGTAACCCCAAACTCGTATACTGGAGTGGAACCTGATGTGGTTTTCCGCTGTTGTAGAACACACATTTTTGCTGCTGGTTCGAGAATCAAACCAGCGACCTTTAGGTCACAAATCTGCTTCTATCCACATTAATCTGCCCCGACTTGAAATGCTTTTCTGCTCACTTTGGTTTTAAACAATGGTGATTTGACTTATTGTTGACTTCCTGTCAGCTAGAAACAATTCAGTTGCTGCTCCTTTGACCTCTTCAGAACTGCTATTGATTTTTGTACTACTGTGTGTACAGTATGTATGTGTGCACTGTAATGGAAGCTGCTGTATGATCATGTATCTAAATTAGGGTCAGCAAGGAAGTCTGGGAAAAGCAAGGGCATGTTTTAAGTGTATTTAATGGAAAAATCCTGTAGCGCGGTGGCGTAGTGCTTAGCATGTCGGCCTCACAGCAAGAAGAAATTTCCCCTTACCCATCCATTTATTTTATAATCCTCTTCATCCTAATTAGGGTCATGATGAGGATGGCACCCATCTCAGCCGGCTACGGGTGAGGACGGGGTACACCCTGGACAGCTCACCAGGCCCTTGCAGGGTCTCACACAACCATTCACACTCATACCTAGGGGTGATTTGGAAAAGCCAATTAACCTACTGTGCATGTTTTTGGACTGTGGGAGGAAACTGGAGCACCAGGAGGAAACCAACTCAAGCACGGGGAGAACATGAAAAAAAATAAAGTGCACACAGAAACACCCAGGCTCGGAATCGAACCCAGGACCTTCTAGCTGTGAGGCGGACATGCTGACCATTACGTCACGGTGCCGCCCCACAACTACACTATAGGGTCAATGTGGAACAGCAGGTCAGTCTAATGTGCATGTCTTTGTTGTGAGGATTGAAACCCACACAAGCATGAAGAGACTACACACAGAAATGCCCGAGCCCGTGATTTGAACCCAGGACCTTCTCACTGTGAAATAGTCGTGATAACCACTAAATCACATTTAAAGGGCATTTGATTCATTGCTTGTTGGTGGCTAAAACTGCACAGTCTGCCCTAGCTTTAATTACACGAGCAGGCTGGCGGGATTTGCTTCTTTAACTCCTGGAAGATTCAGAAAAATAAGAGGCACAAATACAAACATGAGTCATTTAACTGGTACAGGATCACTGTGTGTATTAATAGGCAGCGATTCTGACTCAGGTACTCATTGTACACCATTATTATTACGTATTATTATTTCTCAGGTTCCAGCACGGAGGCGAAAGGCCGCTTTTCGACCAGCGTTATCTGAGCGTCTGTGGCCTGGTGTTAGTTCTGTCTGCTTCTCTCCTTATTATTACCAAAACCTAACTTACTTCGGCGCTCGAGCATCTGCAGCACTGCTATTTCCATCCAGTTACTGAACAACTAGTTGCTCAGACAGAGAGATGAAGAAATGTAATGTACTGAAAAGCAGGAGAAGGCAGAAGGGACATGATAGAAATCATAACAGAGATTGTTTTGCTTTGTTGTGTTTCAGAGGACAGGAAGCTGTTTGTTGGGATGCTGAACAAGCAGCAAACAGAGGAAGATGTGTATCGCCTTTTCGAGCCTTATGGAGTGATTGAAGAATGCACCGTTTTGAGGGGTCCTGACGGAAACAGCAAAGGTGAGCAGAGGTTCCTTCCCAAAGTGTCTTGTAACTGGTAAAAAAATAAAAATAAAATAAAATTAATAATAATAATAATAATAATAATAATAATAATAATAATAATAATAATAATAATAATAATAATAATAGTATGGCAGTGGTGGTCTAGTGGTATAGGGCGCTGGATCGCTGATCCAAAGGTTGGGGGTTCGAGTCCCACTCTCCACAAGGTTGTCACTGTCCTCCCAGTGCAGCTACCTGGGTTATCAAAGGCCGGCCATGTCTCTCACTGTCTATGGTGTGAGGCATGTAAAAGAACCATTGCTGACTTTCGACAAGAGTAGCTGCAAAGCCATTGGCGTGTTTCCACCCTGCAATGGCCTGGTGAGCTGTTCAGGGTGTACTCTGCCCTCGCACTGGAGTCGCCTGGGATGGGTGTTTAAGTGGTTACAGAAAATGAACTGATGATAATAATAATAATAATAATAATAATAATAATAATAATAGGTCCTGGGTTAATTTCCAGGTCGGGGGTTTTTGTGCGGAGTTGGCATGTTCTCCCTGTGCTTGCATGGGTTTCCTCTGGGTAGTCCGGTTTCCTTCCACAGTCCAAAAATATGCTTGGGCTTTTTACACCTGAGCCTACTGGCTCATCATTCTGGTGCTTATCCCCGGTTTCCAGAGCATGAAGCTCCTAGGAGTTTAACTTACTCCTGGATGGGACGCTAGTCCATGGCATGTTACCTTCCCAGTACATTTTTACTGGTACCCATTTATACTGCTGGGTGAACAGATGCACACTTGTGGTTAAGACCTTGTCCAGGGGTCTTAGCACAGTGAGGGGTCAAACTGGGATTTGAACACACAACCTTCCAATCATGAGCACAGCACCCTAAGCTGTACACCACCGGCCCCACTAATATGCACAGTAGGTTAATTGTCTGTTCCAGATCTCCCCTAGGTGTGTGTGTGTGTGTGTGTGTGTGTGTGTGTGTGTGTGTGTGTGTGTGTGTGTGTGTGTGTGTGTTGGCCCTGCAATGATCTGGTGAGCTGTTCATGTTGTACCCTGCCCTTGCCCACATGGGCTGAGATAGGGGCCAGCTTCTACATGACCCTTATTTGGATTAAGTGGTTTAGAAAATTAATGAATGAATAACAATACAAACAACATGGTGGCGTGGTCCTGTAGTGGTTAGCATGTCTGTCTAAACTAGTGATTCTCAATTATTTTGTTGGCGCCCCCTCTAGGAAGAAAAAAAGATTGCATGCCCCTCACCGCCCCACTAACAACTATAAATAGTACAGGGCCTTCTCAAAAAATTAGCATATTGTGATAAAGTTCATTATTTTCTGTAATATACTGATAAAAATTAAACTTTCATATATTTTAGATTCATTGCACACCAACTGAAATATTTCAGTTCTTTTATTGTTTTAATCCTGATGGTTTTGGCATCAAAAAATTAGCATATCATGTTCAGGTAGTGTAAACGAGCTATTAACCTAATCATCTGAATCAACCAATTAACTCTAAACACCTGCAAAAGATTCCTGAGGCTTTTAAAAACTCCCAGCCTGGTTCATTACTCAAAACCGCAATCATGGGTAAGACTGCCGACCTGACTGCTGTCCAGAAGGACATCATTGACACCCTCAAGCAAGAGGGTAAGACACAGAAAGAAATCTCTGAGCGAATAGGCTGTTCCCAGAGTGCTGTATCAAGCCACCTCAGTGGGACGTCTGTGGGAAGGAAAAAGTGAAAGAAGGGCCGATTCCAGAGCTTGGGGGACCTGTGGAAGCAGTGGACCGAGTCTGGAGTAGAAGCATCCAGAGCCACCGTGCACAGGCGTGTGCAGGAAATGGGCTACAGGTGCCGCATTCCCCAGGTCAAGCCACTTTTGAAGCAGAAACAGCGGCAGAAGCGGCTGACCTGGGCTACAGAGAAGCAGCACTGGACTGTTGCTCAGTGGTCCAAAGTACAGTCGGCCCCCAACTTACGAAATTAATCTGTTCCAGAGCCCTTTTCTTAACGCGGAGATTTTGTAAGTAGGGGTCGCATCTTACATGTTAAACTCCTAATTTGGGTTCCAAGGCTCCAGTCTTTGGACTGGATAAACCCCATAAACCCTTTAGAAATGATAAAAGTACACCAATTTTGTATGAAATATGTGTTAAAAGTAAAAGAAAATTATTTATTAAACCATTTAAACATTTTATTAACATATTAAACCATTTTATTAACATATTAATTTATTAATTAAACCATTATTAAACATTTTTATTCACACACACACACACACACACACACACACACACACACACACACACACACACACACCTCTCTCTCTATCTCTCTCTCTCTCTCTCTCTCGCACGCGTCCACAATACGTGGAATTCAAAGCGCATTCCCTGCTTGACAAACTCAACTTTAATTTGATTCCTTGGGGGATCGGAATTCCAGATGAGCTCAAATGCGCCCACATTTATTAAACATTTACTGAATTAAAACAACTTAAAAAACTAAACTAAAAACTAAAGAGTGAAGTTTCCTTCTCTCTCCATCTGGGAGGCCAGCGGGCGGGATTTTGAGAGACAGCCAATGAGAGAGCAGCGCGCGCGTCGTGTGAAATTTTGATTGGCGTGTTTGAATTTTGAATTTCTTTTTGTAAGAGGTGGTGGTTTCATCCCGGGGATGGAAACTCAGGAAAATGTTTTTTGTAACCCGGGGATTTCGAACACAGGGGTCTTCGTAAGTTGGGGGCCGACTGTACTTTTTTCGGATGAAAGCAAATTTTGCATGTCATTCGGAAATCAAGGTGCCAGAGTCTGGAGGAAGACTGGGGAGAAGGAAATGCCAAAATGCCTGAAGTCCAGTGTCAAGTACCCACACACATATATATATATATATATATATATATATATATATATATATATATATATGTGTGTGTGTGTGTGTGTGTGTGTGTGTGTGTGTGTGTGTATATATATATATATATATATATATATATATATAAAAAACAAAAATAAAAGGACAGGACAAAGACTTTCTATTGAAACTCCATTTATCACTACAGATCTGTTTCGAGGGGTGGTGAAACCATCCTCTCTCTTCAGGTGATTATAAAAGAATCTTCTATAATCACCTGAAGAGAGAGGATGTTTCATATATATACTATTTCACTATATATATATAGTGGTTCAAAAGTGGCTTGACCTGGGGAATGCGGCACCTGTAGCCCATTTCCTGCACACGCCTGTGCACGGTGGCTCTGGATGTTTCTACTCCAGACTCAGTCCACTGCTTCCACAGGTCCCCCAAGGTCTGGAATCGGCCCTTCTTTCACTTTTTCCTTCCCACAGACGTCCCAGTGAGGTGGCTTGATCGAGCACTCTGGGAACAGCCTATTCGCTCAGAGATTTCTTTCTGTGTCTTACCCTCTTGCTTGAGGGTGTCAATGATGTCCTTCTGGACAGCAGTCAGGTCGGCAGTCTTACCCATGATTGCGGTTTTGAGTAATGAACCAGGCTGGGAGTTTTTAAAAGCCTCAGGAATCTTTTGCAGGTGTTTAGAGTTAATTGGTTGATTCAGATGATTAGGTTAATAGCTCGTTTAGACTACCTGAACATGATATGCTAATTTTTTGAGATAGGAATTTTGGGTTTTCATGAGCTGTATGCCAAAATCATCAGAATTAAAACAATAAAAGACCTGAAATATTTCAGTTGGTGTGCAATGAATCTAAAATATATGAAAGTTTAATTTTTATCACAATATGCTAATTTTACGAGAAGAACCTGTATTATTTGTCTATAAAATTGTTATTAGTACACCTCTGCATAACACTGTATTTTATTAACATTAAAAATAAAGAAGAAAGAAATATAGTTCAACTTACAATAAAGAAAAACTTCATGAATATTGTTTTTTTAATCTGTAATAGAAAAGATTTAAAGTGCACCAATGTGTCTGAAATTAAACAAAAATACATTCTTATTTAAACTCGTTAAACTTATTGATGTCTTAATATCTCCGTCTCTCTCCACCTTTCTCTTCGTTCCTGTTAGAAAATTTTCCGTGTTGTTTCTTGAGGGGTTGTTTACTGCACTTCATATTGTTTGCTCATTTGAAAAACCGCCACTGCATCGCACGACAATGAGAGCGCCACTGCGTACTACTGGAGTGGAGGCGCAATTACACTTAATTCTCATACACTATTCCAGAAAAGCACAATCCCCAGGACATACACGTCCCCCCCCCCCACCCCCCCACCCCCCAGCATCATACCCCAAGGGGGGTGTGCCATACTATTTGAGAAACTCTGGTCTAAACGCAAGAAGGTCCTGGGTTCGAGTCCTGGGCTCTGGTGTTCGTGTGTGTGGTTTTGCATGTTCTTTCTAGGCTAGTCTGGATACTCCGACTTTTTGGAATGGTGCACAGACATGCACGTTCGGCTAATTGGGCTCTGTGTTTTTCTTCCTAAGGGTGCTTTAATAAATAAATAAATAAATAAATAAATAAATAAATAAACACCCTGAGGTTTTTAGGTATTACAGATATTGTCTTCCAACCTTTGTGAAGTCAAATCAAAAGTCCAGGGAGTGGAGACGACAGGGTGTGTATCATCTCGGATAAGTGTGAGTCGGGCATTACGGTGTGAGTCAGAGATTAGAGATTAGAGGAAATGGATCAGATCCACTGCACTGCAGACTTTCAGTTCTGTGCTGCTCTCCAAAAAGCGAGACTGTATATTATATGATTTAAAGACTTCGACTCAATAAAAACACCAACGTTAATTTATGATCCTAACCTAAGCTGAACGCACTGATCTTGCTTGATTAATATGATTAAATTGTTGAAATGTTGTGAGTGCAGCACTTTTATTTCTCACCGTTGAGAGTGAGACAGCGGGGGGGTGGGGGTTGATAAGAGTCATCATTATGTCCATCCGTCCGTCTGTCTGTAATCATTTCAGCTTCAGTCTACAACTTAAAATCCACTGCCTCACAGCAAGAAGGTCCTGGGTTCGATTCCCAGCTCGGGTGTTTCTGTGTGGACTTCTCTCTGTGCTTGCGTGGGTTTCCTCCAGGTACTCTGGTTTCCTCCCACAGACCAAAAACATGCACAGTGGGTTACTTGGCTGTTCAAAATCACCCCTAGGTGTGAGTGTGAGTTTGAATGGCTTTTGGTCCAATGATGGCCGAGTGAGCTGTCCAGGGTGCACCTTGCCCTTGCCCATAGTTAGCTGAGATGGGTGTCAGCCTCCCCGCAACCCTAATTAAGATGAAGCGGTTCAGAAAATGAATGAATGAACCTAAAATTTGATTTATTTATCAAACTTTCTCCCACTAGGCAATGTTGTTGTCTCTTTTGATATCTTGGGATTTCTGCTATTCATATTTTCTTCATGTTTCCATGGCAACCAGTTCACCATGTAAGATTGTGTGTGGTGTTGGATTCTGGAGCAGAACTCCAAAAACTTTCCAGATTTCTCTCGTAAATTTAACAGTCTTTTTAATGAGGCTGTGTAGTTTTGTCCTTTGATATTTTAGGATTTGTGTAGTTTTGATTATTATGTTTTCAAGGCAATGAATTTAACATGTAAAAAAAAAAAGGGTGATGTCCATTCTCAGGACAGAACTCGAAAAACCACTTGCTACTTCTTTATTTTTCCACTGGAGTGTGATGTGGCGGTGCTGGGCTGTGCTCGTGTTTGGACAGATACAGTTATTACTATTTCCGTGTCTATGTCCGTGTGTAATCATTTTAGTTACGGCCCAGAACTTGGAGATCGTTTGAGATTTATTTATCAAAATCGGCAGTTATTTCTACTAATCAGTGTAGTTTTGGTTATTTTTGATATTTTGATATTTTGGGATTTCTGGAATTCATATTTGGAGGCCGTGGAGTGATGTCATCTCCTGATGACTCTTTTTTTCTTTTTTTTTTTTTTTTTTTTTTAACCACATGGGATTTTATGTACACAAAATCTTTGAATGAATAACCGTCAAAAAAGGTTGAAATGAAAGCGTGTCAATAGGAAATATAGTTTGAACTTTGATTTCAGATTGTTTGGAGGATTTCAGAGCCAGAATGAAAGAGTTGAGCTATACAAAGAGATACAATCAATTCTTCTAAAGACAAAAAAGTTGCCCCGTAAATAGAAGCACATGCGGACAGACTCCAGCTGGGCTGTCATTTACACGCATGGTCCTTATTCTGTCAGTCTATACACACACACACACACACACACACACACACACACACACACACACACACACACACACACACACACACACACAAAAACAAACACACAAACTCTCTCTCTCTCTCTCACACACACACACACACACACACACACACACACACACACACAGAGACACACACACACACACAAAAACACACATGCACACACACAAACATAAACGCATGAACAAACACACACACACACAAACACACACACACATACAAAAACAGACACATACACAAACACACACACACAAACACAGACACACACACACACACACACAAGTGCACATCAGGTTTATGTTCCAGTTTTAATGTGTTTGACAAAATGCCTCAACACTACAGTGGCATTCCTGAGTAACTGCATTTCAGCGGGACACAAGCGTCATTGACGCACATCTAAAAGGGTTCTCTCTCTCTCTCTCTCTCTCTCTCTCTCTTTCTTATGCTTATTTAAAGCTGGCATATATGGTACAGTGGAACCTCGGTGGTCAAACACCAGTCGTTCCTAAAATATGGTTGATTGCCGATTTGTTGGAAGAGTGAAACGATATTTCCCATCAGAAACAGTTAAAAGTCACTTAATGCATTCATATGAATACCGCCTTCCGTCAATACAGTTGTACAGTGGTACCTTGGTTTTCGAACAGGATTTTTTTTTTTTTTTGTCTTGGAAGTTGAACAAAATTTGAAAGTCAAACTCGAAAAATGCGCGATAATAAATGAGACCGAGAGTGAGGAAAAGTGTGTGACTTGCGGAAATTGCTCTTTTGACTCTACTCGACCAGTGTGTGCGGGTGGATGTGCTTGCTCCTGTTCTACAAAGTACAGTATACTGTGTTTTTTTTTGTTTACTTGATTAGATTAGCTAATAAACATTTTTCCAAAGAAAACTACTGAGAAAAGGTCAGTTATGCGGAAACTGTTGCGTTTAAGAAAGAGCTGATAGCTTAGCATGAATCAGGCGTGCGTGTTACTGATCTTGCTAAGGAATATGGCATAGCTAAGTCAACGATCTATGCGATCCTGAAGAACAAAGAGTGTTAAAGCCAGTGATGTGGCGAAAGGCTCGGCGGTTATCAGGAAACAAAGACCACAAGTGCTGGAGGAGGTGGAAAAATTTCTGCTCCTATACATAAACGAGCAGCAGTTAGCAGGGAGATAGTGTTAGCGAGGATGTGATCTGCTGCAAAGCTCGTGAAATCTACGATGATTTGGTGAAAAAAGACCTGAGCTCGAATCCTGAAGGGTTCCACTTTAAAGCAAGTCGAGGCTGGTTCGGAAAAAAAAAAAAAAAAAAAAAAAAAAGACACAAAATTAATTAATCTATTAAGAATTTTGTGTGTTTGTCCTGTTGTTTCACATTTAATATACTATTTGATATATAAATGACATTATGATTTGAAAAAGGTAGTTTTCTAGCATCTGGGAACGGATTAAAACCGTTTACATTATTTGTAATGGGAACAGCGGATTTGGAATTCAATCAAATCGGAATTCGAACAGCCTTCTGGAACTGATTAAGTTCGAGAGCCGAGGTACCACTGTATATGCTTTGAAAACAAGTGTATTTATAAAACATATTAATATGATATGCATACCTTAATGTACAAAAGAGTAAATTACAATAATAATAATGATACATAATAATTAACATAATTATGTATGGTATTTGTTTACATACCTTTCTGGTTGTGATGTGTCAGCATATATGGATGGATGGGGAGGGAGAGGTGGGGGAGGGGTTATTGCTTTGAGAGGGCGTATCGGTTCTTCCTTTCTCTGTGGCTTAATCGCAGTTGATTCTTCAGTGGTGGTTTATTGGTATAGGTATTGCTGATCCTAAGGTTGGGGATTCGAGTCCCCGCAGGGTTGTCACTGTCCGCCCCAGTGCAGCTAACTGGGTTATCAAAGGCTGGCCATGTCTCTCATTGTCTATGGTGAGAGGCATGTAAAAGAACCACTGCTGACTTTCGTAAAAGAGTCGGCTGCAAAGCCATCAACGTATTTCTGTCTCTTGCTAAAAGGGTTGTGTCAGGAAGGGCATCCGGCGTAAAAATCTATGCCAAATCAAATGTGCGAATTAGATGATTTGCTTTGGAGACCCCTGAGAAAGGGGAAAAGCTGAAAGGATAGAAGAAGTGTCAGGAAGGGTATCCAATATAAAAACCTATGTCAAATCAAACGTGCGAATCGTTCGCTGTGATGACCCATGAAAAAGGGAAAAAGCCGAAAGAAAATCTCAATTCTTCATGTTCTCACAACTTTTCTCTTTGTTTTCCAGTACAATCACTGCTGCTTTTCTTAGGACTAAGGGTTAAGGTACCCATAATGTAATAAGTAAACAGTATGCAGTCTGATATATGCAAATGTAATGTAGTATTATGTGTAGATGTACTTAGTCTTATTTTATTCAGGGGTTTACCAGTTTATATGCGATTTGTTTGTATATTATCTGTATTATGTTATTATTGCCGTTATCTTGCTTTATTGAAACTAGTAAATCTCCAACTTATTCATGTAATGTTGCTTTCCTTCAAGATCTTTACAAACTATTGACCTATTTTAGCAAGTTGTAAATTCAATGTAAAAAGTAAGTAAAAACCACCTGATGATGAAAAAAATATATATTTTCAATTTAACAGGAGAGCTTGGGAAGCTCCCCTTTCTTTTAACTTTAATGATGTTGGAATTATATATTTTGCAATAGCTTACTCTTAATCCATTCTGATTTTAATAACACATGACCTTACAACATGACTCTTTGTTATTTTACACTGTTTTTAAGCAATAATGTAGGATGTTCTTATCTTACAATCCCTCTGTGACCACAGCAGACTGCTCAGTACTTTTATTCTACTTAGCACACTAACATAAGATCTGTGCTAACTCAAAAATCAGTGGATGTGTTGAGCTGATTTACCCAAATGAACCGGGAACCATTATACAGTGGTACCTCACCTTACGAAATTAATCTGTTCGAGAGCCTTTTTCGTTACCGGGATTTTTCGTAAGTAGAACCACATTTTACATGTACAACGCGTGATTCATTCCGAGGCCCCCAATACTACCCTTTAAAAATTATAAAAGCATACCTTTTAAGGTACGGTACTTACTTTGTGTTGACCATGTCTTCTTAGCAGAGTTATAATCTTACAAATGTTTAAAAAATATAGTTGTAATGAGCACACTCGAAAAACTCATGAAACAAGCTGCTGCTCAAGGGAGCTGCATCATCCTTCCTAGCCAATGGGAGGCCAGCGGGGCGGAATGTTGGGAGACAGCCAATGGGAGAGCAACTCACACATTGTTTGAATGCTTGAATGGCACATTTTAATGTTTGAATGGCGCATTTGAATGTTTGAATGGCGCGTTCGGTGCGTTTCGTAAGGAGAACTTGTTTCGTATACAGAGACAAAAAATTTTGGAAAATGTGTTTCGTAAACTGGATTTTTCATTTTCTGTGACTATCGTAAGGAGAGGTACCACTATAAATATTATATATATATATATATATATTTCCCTAAAGTGTGAGTGTGAAAAGGAGTTTGTGTGTTTTGGCCCTGTGACGGTATTGTGAGGTGTTCAGGGTGTAGAATGCCTTCACTTAGTGTTGGCTGAGATAGACCCCATTCTCCGTGCTACCCTAAAAGGATTAAATTATTCGGTGTTATTTATAAATTAGTGAGTATCAGTTCATCAGTTCATTTTCTGTACCCGCTTAATCCTAATTTGGGTCATGGGGAGGCTGGTGCCCATCCCAGCCAACTTCGGGCGAGGGCAGAGTACACCCTGGACAGCTCGCCAAGCCATCGCAGGGCGGAAACACACTGATGGCTTTGCAGCCTACTCTTGTCAAAAGTCAGCAATGGTTCTTTTACATGCCTCACACCATAGACAGTGAGAGACATGGCCGGCCTTTGATAACCCAGTTAGCTCCACTGGGGGGGGGACAGTGACAACCTTGTGCAAAGTGGGACTCGAACCCCCAACCTTTGGATCAGCGATCCAGTGCCCTATACCACTAGACCACCACTGCCCCTAATTAGTGAGTATCCAGCCTGATAAAAGAGGCTCTTTTTTACCTTTGGAGTTTTCAGAGAATTCCTGCAGAATAAATGAATAAGACATTTACACAGACCCAGTGTAGATTCCTTTCAAAGAAAGTTCTGTGATAATATTTTCCTGTCATCTATAAGACATGTAGTATTTATAATTATTAATCATTTTCCTTGAAATGATGGAAAAAAAAAAAAAAAAAAAAATATATATATATATATATATATATATATATATATATATATATATATATATAAAATGTAGCCGTGATGGGGGGGGGGGGGACAAGCCAGCGTTCACCCTCACGCCGGGCCCAAGCCCGGATAAATGCAGAGGGTTGCGACAAGAAGGGCATCCTGCGTAAAACTTCTGCAAAATTCTCATGCAAATGATCAAAACAAAATTCATACCGGATCGGTCGAGGCCCAGGTTAACAATGACCGCCATAAGTGCTGTTAGCCAACAGGGTGCTGGTGGAAATTGGACTCTTGAAGAAGGAGAGGCGGGAGGTGTGTCCGTAGGTGGAGAGAGAGAAGAGGAAAGGCGTGAGTCTAGGACTGAGAGTAGGGACTTTGAATGTTGGAGCTATGAAAAAAAAAGTTAGAGAGCTGGCTGACATGATGCCGAGGAAGAAGGTGGACATACTGTGTGTCCAGGAGACCAGGTGGAAAGGTAGCAAGGCTAGAAGCTTAGGAGCAGGGTTTAAGCTGTTTTATCATGGTGCAGCTAACTGGGTTATCAAAGGCGGGCCATGTCTCTCACTGTCTATGGTGAGAGGCATGTAAAAGAACCATTGCTGACTTTCTTAAAGAGTAGGCTGCAAAGTCGTCAGCGTGTTTCTGTCCCTTGCTAAAAAGGGTTGTGACAGGAAGGGCATCCGACGTAAAAACCTCTGCCAAAATCAAACGTGCGAATCAAATGATTCGCTGTGGCGACTCCTGAGTAAAAGGGGAAAATGCTGAAAGGAAGACAGACAGAAATCATGGTGTGGATGGGAAGAGAAATGGAGTAGGAGTCATCTTGAAGGAGGGGTTTGTCAGGAATGTTCTAGAAGTGAAAAGAGTGTCAGACAGAGTGATGAGTCTCAAGTTAGAAATTGAAGGCGTGATGGTCAATGTTGTTAGTGCTTATGCCCCACAGGCAGGATTTAAACTAGAAGAGAAGGAGAGATTCTGGAGTGAGTAAGATGAAGTTATGCAGATTACCTCCAGAGATGAAAGAGTGGTCATTGGTGCAGACTTCAATCAACATGTTGGTGCAGGCAACAGAGGGGACAAGGAAGTGATGGGCAAGTTTGGTATCCAGGACAGGAACACAGAAGAACAGATGTTGATCGATTTTGTAAAAAGTATGGAAATGGCTGTGGTGAATACTTCCTTCCAGAGGAAACAGGAGCATAGGGTGACTTATGAAAGCGGAGGTAGGAGCACACAGGTAGACTGCATCTTGTGCAGGCGATGTAATTTGAAGGAAGTCAGTGACTGCAAAGTAGTAGTTGGTGAGAGTGTTGCCAAACAACATAAGATGGTGATGTGCAGGATGACGCTGATGGTGAGGAAGGTGAAGAAGGCAAAGGCAGAGCAGAAGACAAAGTGGTGGAAGCTGAAAAAGGAAGAGTGTCGTGTTGTCTTCAAGGAGGAGTTGAAACAGGCTTTGGATGGTAAGGAAGTGCTTCCAGATGACTGGACAACCACAACCAATGCGATTAGGGGGACAGGTAGGAGAGTACTTGCTGTGTCCTCTGGAAGGAAAGTAGATCAGGAGACTTGGTGGTGGAATGAGGAAGTGCAGGAGTGTGTACAAAGGAAGAGGTTAGCTAAGAAGAAGTGGAACACAGAGAGGACTGAAGAGAGTAAACAGGAGTACAGGGAGAGAACCATTGCTGACTTTCGTAAAAGAGTAGCTGCAAAGCCGTCAGCATGTTTCTTTCTTTTGCAAAAGGGTTGTGTCAAGAACCTATGCCTAATCAAATGTGGGAATCAGATGATTCGCTGTGGCGACCCCTGAAAAAAGGGGAAAAGTTCCAGAGGCGGTTTCATCACCTGGATTTTTTGTAAGTCGAACCACATTTTACATGTAAAACAAGGCCCCCAATACTACCCCCTAAATCCTTTAAAAATTAAAAAGCATACCTTTTAAGGTACTTACTTTGTGTTGACCATGTCTTTTTGGCAGAGTTATAATCTTACAAATGTTTATGCAAGGTTAAAAGCCTGAGCCAAAAAATAAATTTGCAATGAGCATACTCGAAAAATTCATGAAACAATAGTAACTCTGTCCTTTACATGAAAAGCATTATGGGTATTATGGAGATACAACTCCATAATAGCCAATGGGAGGGAGCTGCGTCATCCCTCCTAGCCAATGGGAGGCCAGTGGGGCGGGATGTTGGGAGATAGCCAATGGGAGGGAGCTGTGTCATCCCTCCTTGCCAATGGGAGGACAGCGGGGCGGGATGTTGGGCGATAGTCCATGGGAGAGCAACTCTTGTATTGTTTGAATTTTTGAGATGGTGCCTTTGCAATGTGAACTTGTTTCGTATCCAGAGACAAAAATTTTAGGAAAATATTTTTCGTAACCTGGATTTTTCGTTTGTTGGAACTATTGTAAGGTGAGGTACAGTGGTACTATATATATTATTTGTAAGTCAAGGTACCACTATATGTATGTGTGTGTGTGTGTGTGTGTGTGTGTGTGTGTGTGTGTGTGTGTGTGTGTGTGTGTGTGTGTGTGTGTGTATATATTTATACATATATTTATTTATCATATCATATATTTATACACATATATATATATATATATATATATATATATATATATATATATATATATATATATATATATATATATATATATATATATATACTTATCTGTCTGAAGAACTGATGCTGATGGATTTTGTGTGTGTGTTTCCTGCAGGATGTGCCTTTGTTAAGTTCTCCACACACACCGAAGCTCAGTCAGCAATCAGTGGCCTCCACGGAAGCCAGACCATGCCTGTGAGTATATCTTATTTACACAGACCCCCCCCCCCTTTCACACACACACACACACACACACACACACACACACACACACACACACAGTAGGTACTTTCTGTGTTCGCAAGGCTCCAACCACTGAAGCTGTCGCTCTCGCGTGTTCCTGCTGTTGCATGGATGTCAATCTAAGTGCAAATGAGCTCAATGATCTGCTGCTCCACACTGAGGGTCTTTTTCCCTCTCCATCACCTTCTCCTTCCCTTCCCTTCTCCTTCTCCCATCCTCTCATCACTCCCCTCCTTCCCTTTCTCAATCTGCCCTGTCAACACCACTCTGGAGAAATACATCTCTTTATCTCCCCTCTGAGTGCATGACAGATGAATTCCTCATCTGGGTACAGATGGGGGGGATGTAGAAAGAGAGGAAAGAGAGAGAAATCCTATCTGTATAAGAATGATTAAATAAACACAAACAGAGGATTACAAAACACAGAGAAGAGAAAATGTGAACGAGGGACGTGTCAGAAACAGAGAAGAACCATATAGAAATGTATTCAGCTCTCAATTATTCACATGCATTTGCTAAACGCTGAGCAACACAACATAATATCTATCTATCTATCTATCTATCTATCTATCTATCTATCTATCTATCTATCTATCTGTCTGTCTATCTATCTATCTATCTATCTATCTATCTATCTATCTATCTATCTATCTATCTATCTATCTAGTTTCAGGTTTGTTTGTCACCGACGTCTTGAATTGATCTTCTCCAGCACATCTCGAACACTTTCAATAGGGTTTGGATCAGGATGCTGGGGAGCCAATACATATGTGAAAATGTACCTCATGCTCCCTGAACCACTCGCCCATTATTAGAGTCCCCATTTTTTATATACAAACCATCAGGGAACAAAAAGTGCATTGATGTAATAACCTGCTCATTCAGTACATCCAGATCATCAGCTGCTTCATTCATAAATGCCCTCCATCAAACTATTATGATTAATAACTCGTTTGGCTGGCAAGCACAGCGGCGTAGTGGTTAGCACATCTGCCTCACAGCAAGAAGGTCTTGGGTTTGATTCCCAGCCTAGGCATTTCTGGGTGGACATGTTCTCCTGTGCTTGCATGGGTTTCCTCCAGGTTCTCAGGTGTCCTCCTACAGCCCAAAATAAAAACATGCACAGTAGGCTAACTGGCTGTTCCAAATCTCCCCTAAGTGTGAATGGTTGTGTAAGTCCAGGGTATACCCCACCATTGCTCGGAGTCAACTGAGATTGGCAACAGCCTCCCTGGGACCCTAATTGGGAGTATGCGGCTCGAAAAATTAATGAATGTCTGAACTTTTTTGGCCGTGCAATGTGCATATGTATACCATATATACTTTTCCATTGAGACTATATAATAATTAATAGATAGAGCATGAACAGTGCTTATTCTTAATATAAATATAAATCAGTGCAAGAAACAGGAATAAATAAAACACTTGTGAATTTTAAACCATTGTGTGAACTCGGACATAATAATTTATTCTGGAACTGGGAACGCAGGACAGATGCTCCCTCCCATTCACGTCCACAGCTTCTGAATGCCTTTCCTTAAACGAGGATTTTGTTTACATCAGCATCTAGCACTTCTTTCCATCATGTTGGGCTCTGGTCACAATAGCATAGAGAAAAAGAAAAGAAAACATGAATGTAAAACTGGCTCAGTAGGATTAGATAAAAACATGCAACCCGCTGCACATGGTTTCACGGTGTTGGTTTATTCACTGTGTTGCATCATATTAAGTATTATATTTACAGCTTGTTTAGCTTGGGTGTCACATTAGCCTCACGTTTAGAAGGTTCTGGGTTTGATTCCTGGGCTCAGGCATTACTGTGTGGAGTTTGCATTTATGGGTTTCCTCGTGGTACTCTGGTTTTCTCCACCAGTCCAAAGACATGTGCATTAAGCTGATTGGATGAGCCTAGGTATATGACTGTGAATGGTTGTGTGTGTTGCCCTGTTCATGGTGTACCCTGCCTTTTCCCAGTGTTGGCTGAGGTAGGCACCAGCCTACCTGTGATCTTAATAGGTTTAAGCGGAGTAGCAAACAAGTGACTGGATGATTGTTATTTAGCTCTGGCGGCATGGTGGCGCCCTATACCATGAGGGTCCCGAGTTCAAGTCTCGAGCTCACGATGACGTACTCGGTCAGTGAGGTCTTCACTGTTTTACTTATGCTATTACTTCATCAGTGAAATCATGACTATGTTCTTATGGCGTCCTGATTTGATCACGCCAGCAAAGCTCATCAAATTCTCAGTCTCCACGGTGACCAGATCGCATCATCATGGGATTCTACTGCTCTCCTGCGATGTAGGGCAAGTTCTTAGTCCATCCACCCAATATTGTGAAGATACAATGGTAGCAAGCCTGAGTGTGACATCATTTCCAGATACGTATTTGGGATGGTGGTCTCCCTGGTATACATAAACCACTCAATATCTCTGTATGGTATAGTGGTTAGCACACCCACCTTATATCAAGAAGGTCCTGGGTTTGAGTCCCAGACACAGCAAGGATGTCTTTGTGTGTTTGTGGGGGGGAAGGCTTGCATGTGCCTCCCGTGCTTGCATGGGTTTCTTCCAGGTTCTCAAGTTTCCTCCTACTACATTCCAAAGATATGCATATTAGGCTAGTTGATCGTTCCAAACTGCCCCTAGGTGTGACTGTGAGTGTGAATGTTTGTGTGTGTGTCTGTTCAGGGTGTACCCCATCTTTAGCCAGTGTTGCCTGAGATAGGCTCGAGTCTCCTCGTGGCTTAGCGAATGAGTGACAGTGTGAGTTATTAATCTTTAAGCACAACTAGATAATGACAGCACGAGTGTGCAGGATTGGTCTGAATGGTGAAGCTGGGAGCTGGTGGGGTTGATGGGATTAAAAGTATCCCATGCGGACATCTACACCTCATAGAAATTAATATGAAAAAGATATAATATAATGATTATATATCTGAAAGCCCAAGAGGGGAAAGACTTTCAGCAGTGTAGTCTTACATAAGTGTACGCTTGGCAACATCTCGTCTGAAATATTTCCAGCCTAATGATGTACATTTGTTCTGCTCTCTTTACCGCCTGCGTCTCTGTTTTTCTACCCGACGAGTCTGTTCTGCTAAGAATCAGAGTTATGAAAGATTAGAGATTGAGGTCAGTCTGAATTAAATTGTAATCATATCACAGGAGGAAGATAATCTGTTTAATATTCTGTACTATAGAGAAAATAATCACTGTGTGAATTATAATCCGGCTGGTTTGCATTGCAAAAATCATGCTAGACTGTGCAAGAGTGTCAAAAAAAAAAAAAAAAAAAAAAAAATTAGGCTAACGCACTCATTCTCATCACTCGCTCACTGATTAATCTTAGTAGGGTCAAGTGGAAGCTGGTGCCTATCTCAGCCAACACAGGGCACACCGTGAACAGTTTGCTAGACCATCGCAGGGCAACACATTATGTGAGGCGCTCCACCGAGGTGCTTCCAATCTTTCAAGCGAGCAAGTGTCCGTTGAATACTTGTTTAGTACTCAACCTTCACTTGCTCACTTGAAAGATCGGAAGTCCGGATAAGCCTTTGTCTCACAAGCACCATACGTCACTTGCGAGAAGCGTCTACATTCGGTGGAGCGCCTCACATATATAATCACCCACAGTCACATCTAGGGTCAAAAGAACATCCAGTCTAATGTGTATATATTGAACTGTAGGAGGAAACTGGAGTTCCTAGAGGAAACCCACACAACCAGAGGGAGAGCATGCAAATTTTGGTTATTGTGGGGGTGGAGGGTGGGGCTGGTGTTACACTACTGCATTATAATGTGATGGGCCTTCTGATTAACTGGCCTTCTCCCACTGCCCCCCCCCCCCTTGCACAACGGTATCTCCGTACATCATGATCTGCCTCCTGGCGCATTGAGTGTAGACCAATCAGAGCAGAGAAGGTACAGAAAGATGAAAGACCATAAATAAAAGGGGGAAGCCTAACAAGTCATCCAGCACATGCATTTAAAATCAGCGTTCTGAGGAGGGGGGAGGGGGGGTGAGGATACAGCTTCCTGATGAGCTGTGGAGCTGGTGGCACAGTGGAGCAGGGGTTAGCACAGGCATTCCCGTGTGGAGTTCGCATGATCTCACTGTGCTTAAGTGTGTGTTTGAGTAATCTGTTAAGTTGGTGATCCATCGGCGTTCGAAATTAAATATGGCACTCTGAAAATAGGTAAAATATCTTGAATGTTTTGAGCAGAACCAAAATGAGACACGACTGTAATAAAGGGGATGTTACTATCAAATCATATGTGGGGATTAAAAGTCATCCAGCTCCTAACACATTTTTCTGAGAATGAATATTAAATTAGCCATCATGTTAAACTGTGATGTCATCACTTGTTACACTGACTGGATGCACAACTTTCTGTTGCTATAGTAACAGCAGCTTTGTGTAAATCGGGTTACATGTAATGTTTATGTAAATGAATTTAAACTGACATAAATTGATTTGAGTGCTGAATATTTGTATGTGTGTGTATGTGTGTGTGTGTGTGTGGGGGGGGGGGGGGGGTTGAATCATTTCTGTCCCTCTCGCATGCACACACACACACACACACACACACACACACACACACAGGCTTGGGAGCTACAAGGCATATTGGCATTACTGTCACACACAGCTTATTAATTAAAATGAATTAATGACATTTTCATACATAAGCAGATGACGGACGTGAGAATGGAGGGAGAATTTCTGTGGGTTGACTTTAATATTGACACTGCGTCAGCTGCAATTACGAATCAGCGCACGAGAGACGATGAAGGATTGATATTGATTTTGATCTCAAGTCTATAAAACCGATAATAATCGAGATGGGCCTGCTCTTTACGTTAAACTAAAATGGCATGGGTTTGGGGGTGGAGCTTCAGTGTAAGTGACGTTGCACTCATTCGTGCGCGCCTTTAAGAGTGGAGTTACACTCATAGAATGTTCCAGGGGAGGGGTTCTTATTCATTCACTCAGTAATTGATTTCCCAGACCGCTTACTCCTCTATTAGGGTCACAGAAAGGTCAATATCGGCCAACACTGGTTGATGGCAAGTTATGCCCAGAACGGCTCTCCAGAGTGTCACGGGGAAACACGCAACCATTCACACTCACACTTACACCTAGGGGCAATGCCACTTAATCTAATATGCAAGTCTTCGGACTGTGAGAGGAAACCAGAGTACCCACACAAGCATGGGGAGAACATGCCAACACCACACTGAGCTCAGGACTCAAACACCTCTTTTACAGGAACACAAAAATAAACAGTGTTTGATGTATATCAAGAAGGCCACGTATCTGGAACCCATGTCACACTCAACCATGTTCCCATTGTGTCCTCAGAAAATTTGGGTACAAATATAATACACATATAATAGGAGCGACGTAGAGTCCCATGAGGAGGTGCTCTGATCTCCATGCAGATGGAGAACATAGCTGAACTTTGCAGCCATGATCAAATCAGGATGACGTAAGAATCTAGGACGTAGTCACGGCGGTATTGATGAAGTAATCACGTAACTAAAACATAGTGTAGACAGACGTCCCCAGTCTTCAACCGTCTCCGAATGTATCGCGTGTTGGCTTCAAGGCCACACCCTGGTACACCATTTCAGCATTCGGCATAAGAACCCAACTACATTCCGCCGGCCAAGTAGATGATCCTGCAGTGCTTTGTGGAAAGCAGAGGGTGTGCCCAGGTGGGCAGGACATACAGCCATCCGATGCAGCAGATGACATTTTCAGTCCTGACGACCTTTTCATGTCACTGGATCCAAACTTCAGATTCTGAGAGACTGGATCTATCTCTGTGCCTTGATTCTCTTGCACAGCTTCTTTGTTTTTTTTTAACTGCACTACAGATAATATTTACATAGTGAATCGTCATAATTGACGTCACGTGACCATGAAAAAGACCATAGTAAGAATACACCCTACTTGGTGTACTTGAGATTGTGCCCATGGTAGCAAATTAGTACGAACGTCTTCGACACAGCGAGAACCCGGCATTGACCTACTATGTACTTTTTTTCCATTTTTAATCACATTGATACGCCAAAAAAAAAAAAAAAAGGGAAATGTAAAAGTAGTCTACTTATTGTTTTTGTAAACAGATATTGAACCAAAAGTAAAACCGCTGAATGACATACACGAAGTCCGTAAGCGGGCAGTGGTGGCCTGGTGGTAAAAGGTGCTGGATCACTGATCCGAAGGTTGGTGTTTCAACCCCCACTACCAACAGGTTGTCACTGCTGTCCCCACAGTGGAGCTAACTGGGTTGTTGGGAGATAGCCAAAGGGAGGGAGCTGTGTCATCCCTCCTAGCCAATGGGAGGCCAGCGGGGCGGGATGTTGGAAAATAGTAAATGGGAAAGCAGCTTGTGCATTGTTTGAATGTTTGAATGGCGCATCTGTCTCGTTTTGTAAGGAGAACTTGTTTCGTATACAGAGACAAAAAATTTTGGAAAATGTTTTTCGTAACCTGGATTTTTCGTTTGCTGGGACTATCGTAAGGTGAGGTACCATTGTTTCTGTGTGGAGTTTGCATGTTCTCCCCGTGCTTGTGCGGGTTTCCTCCGGGTGCTCCGGTTTCCCCCGCAATCCAAAGACGTGCACTGTAGGTTAATTGGCCGTTCTAAATTGACCGTAGTTTCTCTCCTGCAGCGGCACTGGAACCCAGTCGTATCGGCACTTGCCTTTCCATTGGATCCTTCCGGTGGCGCCGAGACAGGGGGGGACTTGCTGCTTGGGTAACAGCCTGTCCCTCATTACTCCCTACCCAGGCTCTGTGCACTGGGGAGTACCACCAGTCGGGATACTGGCCAGAGCGCAGCCATAGTCCTTCGGGACTGACGGAGGCCTACGCGGTACCATTGTACAGTATTAAGAAACATGCGATTTCACCGGAAGTTATGGTGCCCAGTGTAGGGCTCGGTTTGACTTGCATAGAGGAGGAGTGAGAAAATGGTCTCAGAAAGACGTTGTGGCTGATTCTGTTTCCACGAGATTCTACTGTATTTCATCTTCATTTCATATACCTGAGATGTGGATGGGTCCCTTTAACAAAGCTAAAGACATGTTATTAATCCTGAAATGCTGTCATTCTGCTTCTCGCGTTTCGTCCTCACGTCTCGCTGCTGTCTCTTCTCTCCTGTGTGATCATTAGTTGAGTGTATTCTGGTCTGATTGATTTCCAGGAAGTTGTAACCTCTACACCAAAAGGTCAGGTGTTGCACAAAATGATTAGAAGCTGCTTAATGAGCAAGTGTGTGTGTGTGTGTGTGTGTGTGTGTGTGTGTGTGTGTGTGTGTGTTTGATGGGATACAGAGTCAGACAAAGCAGTACATCATCATTTTAAATCATTCATTCGTTTTCTAAGCCGCTTCATCCTAATTAGGGTTGCAGGGATGGGCCTCTCGGGCGGGGTAGATCCTGGATAGCTCACCAGGCCATCGCAGGACCAACATTCACACAACCATTCAGCCTCACTCTCATATCTAAAGGTGATCTCGAACAGGAAATTAACCTGCTCTGCATGTTTTTGGACTGCGGGAGGAAACTGGAGTACTCGGAAGAAACCGATGCAGGCACATGGAGAACATGCAAACTCCACACAGAAACACCCGAGCTGGGAATCGAACCCAGAACATTCTTGCTGTGAGGCGGATGTGTCACATTTTAAATTTGTCCACAAAAAAAATCCAAAGTGATATGAGTAAACATGGACATTTATAGAGTGCATGTGGTCATAAGAGGCCAAGCTTTATTAAATAATGCAATTATGTACACTGTCCTGAAACAAATAAATAAATAAATTACACACCCCTTTATCCTTGATTACAGCACATACCCACAATGCAACATCACAACATACACTATATTAACGTTTCCTGGTGAAACCATCCCAGCTCATGGGCTTATCCACATGTTTTGTTTATTTATTTAATTATTTATTTATTTATTTATTTTCACCCCATTTTTTCCCCTGATTTAGTCGTTACTAATTCCCACCCATCAGGTATCACCTTCTCTTTCACCACCATCGACCAGCGAGGGGCGAAAGCATGCACATGCCCCCAGCCCACTGACATGCGATGCTGGCCATCTCCCTCTTTTTGAACTGTGGTGCATTCGTATTTAGGGCCAGCCTAACACACTCGGAATGATAGCGCTATCCACCCCGGAGAAATGATCTTGTTCATGTACGATACCTAGACAGAGATAAACTGTTTAGAAGCAGAAGCAGGTATACAATTTCACCAGAAATAAAATAGATAGCAATGTTTACTGATATCGTTCCTCCTTGGCTTGGCTTCGCGAACGAAGATTTATAGAAGGGGCATTCCACGTAGACTGCAGGCACGCCGGAGGCCGATGTGGGACAGACAAATCCGACCACAGTGGCTCCAGTTCAAAGTCTGGTCTGGTATATCGGTTAATGCTTTTTGGCTCTTCCTCCTGCGGCATTTCTCCTTCATGTTGGTCCTGACAAAGTCCTCAAAGGAGGAGATGGCCTGGTGCGTGAAGTAGTGCCAGGCCTGTCGGTCAGCAGCAAGCATCGACCACTGGCGGCAGTCAATGTTACAGGCTGTGAGAGACTTCTTGAGGGTGTCTTCTCGTTTCCAGTGAAGGGGTAATTGACACTTGTGTACAGGAGTAAGCAAATGGTTTCAGAAAGCTGCTGTGTTATTGTTGCTGATTCCATTTTATTTTATGAAGATAGCACTGTATCTCATGTGTGTGTAATGTGCCTGGATAGTGAATGGGCCCATTTAAAATGACAATATTATCCATATACACCATATTTGTATTAACACCGCAATTTAATTGAAAGACTACAACTCAAGTTTCACTTTACTGCACCTTTTATATGTAAATTTACACAAACTCTCACACAGGCTCTTGTAGGTTCTGAATTTTTTTTTCCTCGATCTAATTGGATTTTCATCCATTTTCTATTTTGTTGTGCAAATGTTCCTACGCGTGATTTTCATATATCCAGCTTGATATACGCGGCGAAGTGAGTCCCATGATGATTATACCTGCTTTAGTTGCAATTTCAGGAAATGAAGTGCAAATATATTCTAATATATCAATTCAGTGAGGTCCAAAAGTGAGAATGTTCTTCTTTTATAGTTTAACTGGTATTATGAAGAAAAAGATAAACAGTTCTGGGTAGTACTGTATACATATGGACAGTGGTGACTCGGTGGTTAACGCTCTGGGATACTGATGAAAAAGTTGGGAGTTCAAGCCCCAGAAGCTCCAAGCTGGCACTGTTGGGCCCTTAAGCAAGGCCCGTAACTCTCAACTGTGCAATTGTATTAAAAAAGTGATAAAATGCCTGGATAAGGATGCCTGCTTTAAACATAATGTCTTCGTCCTGCTACCTTTGGGCAGTGGTGGCCCAAATGTGATGGTTGAGGCTATGGGATTCTGCTCTAAAATTTGGGGGTTCAGGTACCAAGCTGGCACTGTTGGGCCCTTGAGCATAGCCATTAAGACTCTGACGTTCAAGCCCCAGTACCACTAAGTTTCCAATGTTGGGCTATTAAGTACTGTTAGGCCCTTAACTATCAATTGCTCAGTTATGTAAAAATGATAAATTCTGGTCAACTCTGGATAAGGGTTTAAAATATGACTAGATTATGGATCATCTCACAACAGATTGAATTGAAAAGTTGTTTTAATGCATATTCTAAATCTACACTTGCGAGGCATGGTGGTAAACATGTCGTCCTCATCAAAGTTTAGTTGTCTTGAGTCCCGGGATTGGCGAGGGAATTCTTTCTTTCTTTTGTTTTTCTCCCATTGTCTCTCTAATTTAATCGTATACAATTCCCATCAATCGGAGATTGCCTTCCCGATCACACGACCACTGCAGTCCAGAGATGGATGAAAGCATGCACACTCTGTCTGTGATATGTGATGTTAGCCACTCACCTTTTTTTGAACTGTGGCGGCATGCGTAGTTAGTTGCGGTCTAACACGCTTGGAGGGAAAGCACTATCTTCCCCCTTGTACGAATGAGCACACAGATGCCCTGCGATTGCTGTGAGTGACAGGGAATTGAGCCTGTGAGAGCTTAGCCACTTAGTTCCTATGTGCTCCCAGCTACGAACAGCTATGGCATTGAACCAGATTCGAACTTGCGATCGCTGGGGTAAAAGTCATGCACCTTGTTGTTGTGCTACTCGGGACCCTGACAGGGGAGTTTCTAAGTGGAGTTTGCATGTACGCCCTTGACGTCCACGGGTTTCATCCCACAGTTCAAAGTAATATACATTAGGTTAATTGACTGTTTCTCGCAAGCTGTTAAGGGTGTACTTCACCTTCACCCAGTGTTGACCAAAATATGCTCCAGCCTCCTTGCTACCCTAGTAATATATATATATATCTTCCTTTCGGCTTTTTCCCTTTTACTCGGGAGTCGCCACAGCGAATCGTCTGATCCGCACGTTTGATTTGGCAGAGGTTTTTTTAACGTCGGATGCCCTTCCTGTCACAACCCTTTTAGCAAGGGACAGAAACACGCTGACGACTTTGCAGCTACTCTTTACGAAAGTCAGCAATGGTTCTTTTACATGAACCTCTCACCATAGACAGTGACAGACATGGCCCGCCTTTGATAACCCAGTTAGCTGCACTGGGGGGGACAGTGACAATCTTGTGGAGAGCGGGACTCGAACCCCCAACCTTTGGATCAGCGATCCAGCGCCCTATACCACTAGACCACCACTGCCCCTACATATATATATATATATATATATATATATATATATATATATATATATATATATATATATATATATATATATATATATATATATATATATATATATATATATATATATATATATATATATATATATATATATATATATATATATATATATATATATATATATATATATATATATATATATATATATATATATATAAAGCATACTCAGTATGATGATATTTTGCTGTGTCTCTCTCTTAGTATTTTTCCTCTTCTGTGTTTCAGGGAGCATCCTCCAGTCTGGTAGTGAAGTTCGCAGACACCGATAAGGAGAGGACTATCCGCCGCATGCAACAGATGGTCGGCCAGTTTGGCATCTTCAACCCTGCTGTGGCTCTGCCATTCAGCACATACAGCAGCACCTACAGCACCTACACACACGCCGTGAGTCCACACCCACACATTCACACATACCAGGTTACACCCACACACCAACGTAAACATGACTCTGCCTTTTAGAACTATTCCCTGAAAAAACACAACCCAAACATAGCGTTACACACACACACACACACACACACACACACACAGTGCAATCCCAATAATGCACATAACGCTCATAATATATACAGTATATATTCTTCTGCGTACATTCGGAGGAGTCTGAGGTCATGAGCCATCTGTACAAACTCTTCTAACTGCCCATATAAAAGCCCAAAGGCCTTGTCATCCTCTTTTTTTTCATCTGCTGAATAATGTATTAACATCATTTTGATTCTCCGAGTTCATGCTCAGTAAGGAACTGTGAGTTCACATGTAATTTTAACTCGCGCACTCCCCATGGAACCTTCAATTCCGAGTGCAAATCCGATTTCTGCTGTTAGGAGATGTTTAGCTTATGCTTTGTTTGCTTCATAAATATTTCAATTAAATTGTAAAATGTCTTGTCGTCTTTGCAGTAAAGAAGGAGTGTGGGTGTGTTTTTAAGTTTAGAGTCAAGGCTGGTTTTCGGGGGAAAAGTTTGAAACACGGATTTAGCACAAAGCAAGTCAACAGGTGGCTTAGTGGTTAATACCATGGGTTACTAAGCCAAAGGTCAGAGGTTCAATCCCCACTATCACTACGGCCCTTAAGACTCTGAAGTTCAAACCCCAGTCCCACCAAGTTGCCACTGCTGGGTCCTTGAGTAAGGCCCTTAACCCTCAATTGCTCAGTTGTATAAAGATGATAATTATAACTCATGTTGGATAAGAGTGTCAGCCAAATAATGTAAACGTAAGTCGGCGAGGTGGGAGAGTGGTTGGAATCCCAACCAAACCACAAGCAGCTTCAAGTTCCTAGAAGTTTACATGTGCTTGTGTGGGTTTCCTCCAGGTACTCAGGTTTTCTCCCACAGTCCAAACGCAAGCACATTCGGCTAATTAGCTGTTCCAAATTGACCTAAAGTGTGTGTTGCCATGTAGTTGTTTGGGGAACTGTTCAGGGTGTAATGAACAGGGAATAATTATTTCCTAACCTGACAATGGAGTCTTTGGTGTGCTGATAATTTTTCTCCGAAACAGCAAATTATCCCGTGATACATGATGCTGCCACCCGCCTCTTTATGAACTGCTGCACATACGTATTTTCAGGTGACCTACCTAGCACACCCAGGGGGAAAGCTCTATCCGCCCCCTTGTACCAATGAGCTCCTTGACGCCCATGATTGGCTGGTGATCGCTGCGACACGGAAGTAAACGTATGCCATCCTGCCCATAAGAGCTCCGCCAATTAACACCCATTTACTCCCGGTTGAGACGGCTGCAGCAGGAACATCAATTCAAAGGGGGGATCTCCAGGTTAATTTTCGAGCACCTTGTCGATGTGTCACATCTGCCTTACAGCAAGAAGGTTTGCGGTTCGTGTTCCAAACTCAGCGAGGGCATTTCGGTACAAACTCCTTCCTGTGCTTGCTCGGGTTTCCTCCAGGTACTCGGGTTTCCTCCTACAGTCCAAAATTATGCACATTAGGCTAATTGGCTGTTTCAAATTGACCCAAGGTGTGTGTGTGTGTGTGTTGCCATGTAGTTGTTTGGAGAACTGTTCAGGGTGTAACCCGCATGCTTTCAGTGTCCAGTCTCTCCGTGACCCCAATAGGGTTTTTCAGCAAATGAGTGAGAGTTCCAGATGAGAGTCACGTAGCGTTATATGCATCTATCCATCCATTTTCAAGACTGCTTATGTGTCAAGGTCACAGAGGAAGCTGGAGTCACTGCAGCACTCACACCTCTGGGCCATTCAGACCCTATTGAATCAGAACCAGAATACTTCATTGATCCCGGAGGAAATTGTATTGACCTAGCCTGCATGTTTTCGAAACTATGAAAGGAAACCGGAATTTTCGGAGAAAACCCACATAAGTACAATTCATACGTGACGCGTTTCACCACAGAATGATAACCGACAATTTCTCAGAGGTGGCATGGGGGTGTCGTGGTTGACCCATCAGCTTCACCACAAAAAAGTAACTGGTTTGAGTCTTCAACTCAATGAGGGCGTTTCTGCGGGGCATTTGCATGTCATGTTCTTCCAAGAGTTTCCTCTGGGTAGTCCCCCACGTTCCAAGACATTCACGTTAGGCTACTTGGCTGCTCCAAAGTGCCCCAGGATGTGAGTGTGAGTGATTGTCTGTTGGTGTTGTGCCTACAACGGTCTGATGAGCTGTTTTGGATTCCTGTGATCACAGCTCACCATTCATCCATTCATTCATTCTCCTCTTCTTCTCGGCTTTTCCCTTCAGGGGTCGCCACAGCGAATCATCTGCCTCCATCTCACCCTATCCTTTGCATCTTCTTCTCTTACACCAACGACCTTCATGTCCTCCTTCACCACATCCATGAATCGTCTCTTTGGTCTTCCTCTAGGCCTTATCTGGGCTGCAGGGAGACTGGTGCCAATCTCAGCCAACTCGGGATGGCTCGCCAGGCCATCGCATGGCCAACACTCACTCAACCGGTCATACTCCATCTCACACCTAGGGGGCATTTGGAACAGCCAATGAACCTACTGTGCGTGGTTTTGGACTACGGGAGGAAGCCGACATACCCAGAGGAAACCCACATTAGCACGGGGAGAACATGTAAACTCCTCACGGAAAGCTGGGAATCGAACCCAGGACTTCTGCCTGTGAGGCGGACGTGCTAACCACCGTGTTACGCCACCGTGCTGCCGTTCACCATTCAGTTAAAGGAATAAATAATGGAATGTTTTTAATAAATGTGGTGAAAGTTCTTTATCTATTTTTGTAGCAAAAGCCCCCACATGTAAGCTCCAAATAGAAAGGATATGATATGTCTGCCATGAGAATTGAACCCAGAGCCCTTCTGTTATGAGGTGAAAGGGTTAACCACGACATCATCATGCAGGCTTACAGTGCTACCATAATCATGTTGTTAAAAATCTCCTCATAATTAAATCCAGTCCATGTATGCAAACATTTTGCAAAGTATTCATGAGCGTCTTTAATACTGAAATCATTAATATTAATAGCAATAATATCACTGTGCCTCTGGGTTCATGGGCTCTTTCCTCTGGAGTCTTCAGGGTTAAAATGTAGTATCCAAGGACCGATATCATTTTTATCATCACGGGTTTTGTACATTCCTTCGGTGTGTCTACACTGTTTCCTTCCACAAACATGCCAGGCAGTGTCGACTGCAGGAGAAGCTCAAAATCACCCAGCCCGAACCAAGATGAGCAGATAACTCACTCTCTTACTCACTCATTTTGCCTGGTTGTAAGGAAGGCTGGAGCCTATCTCAGCCAACACCGGGCAAAGGCAGTGCACACTCTGAACAGATCATACAAAGGAAACACACATAACCATTCACACACACATCCTTAGCCAATTTGGAATACAGTACATTCATCCCTCGCTACTTCACGCTTCAGTGCATTGCGGGTTTTCCAAAACTGTTCATCAAAAAAATTAAAAAATTAAGGAAATTAAGGAAAAATAGGGAAAAAGTTAAGAAAAATGCTGCAAAACAAGACCAGTTATGCACAAAAAAAAAAAAAAACAACCAAAAAAAGCCCCAAACAAACAAAAACAAAAACCAACCCAAAACCCCCCAACAAAACTACTGACATTTGCATCTGAGTATGTGTGTGTGTGTGTGTGTGTGTGTGTGTGTGTGTGTGTGTGTGTGTGTGTGTGTGTGTGTGCACGTCTGGGTGCATGCTTGGTGTGTGTGGGTGTGTATGTGTGTGTTTGTATGTGTGTGTATTTATATTTTATTTACATGTTATGCATTGCTTTTGAATGTTTAATTGTAATTATAAGCATTTATAGCGTTCAATATGTGTTTATTGATATTATATATACATATAGGTAAGGTAAAGTCTGTTGGGTTTTTACACCTGAGCCAAGTGGTTCATCAGGCTGGTGCTTATCCCCGGTTTCCATAGCGTGAAGCGACTAGGAGAACAACTTCTCCTGGATGGGATGCTTGTCCATCGCAAGTTACCTTCTCAGTATATTTTTACTCTGAGATATAGATCTGAGATATATCTCTATACATATATATATATATATATGGCGGCACGGTGGCGTAGTGGTTAGCACATCCGCCTCACAGCAAGAAGGCCCGGGTTCGATTCCCGGCCTGGGCGTTTCTGTGTGGAGTTTGCATGTTCTCCCCGTGCTTGTGCGGGTTTCCTCCGGGTGCTCTGGTTTCCCCCACAATCCAAAGACGTGCACTGTAGGTTAATTGGCCGTTCTAAATTGACCGTAGTTTCTCTCCTGCAGCGGCACTGGAACCCAGTCGTATCGGCACTTGCCTTTCCATTGGATCCTTCCGGTGGCGCCGAGACAGGGGGGGACTTGCTGCTTGGGTAACAGCCTGTCCCTCATTACTCCCTACCCAGGCTCTGTGCACTGGGGAGTATCACCAGTCGGGATACTGGCCAGAGCGCAGCCTTAGTCCTTCGGGACTGACGGAGGCCTACGCTATATATATGTATATATATATATATATATATATATATGTATATGTATATGTATACACACACATATATACATGTATGTATACGTCAGTCAGGGAGGTCGATACTACTTTGTGGAAATCGGCGGTTGCAGGGCGGTCTCTGTCCCCATTAACTGCGAAAAGTGAGAGTTCCCTGTAGTTGGGAATGTCTTTTGGAGTGTAGGAAGAAACTGGAATACCAAGAGGAATCACACACACACACACACACACACACACACACACACAAAAAAAACATAAAGCAAAAACCGCACACGGAAACTCCTGAGCCGAGCCCAGGACTCGAACCTATCCGCTACACTGACAATAAGGAAACGTTTGAAGATAAATGAATGAATGAAAATATAAGACATGTGCATGAACCCGGCCAGGATAAATTACATTGTAATAAGTAGCACAAACATTAAATCTAAATAATAATAATAATAAAACAATGAAATGGAATGCAGTCCATTTATATCCACCCCGCCACGGCAAAACGTTTGTTTGAAGAAAAAAAAATCTAAATATTCATAAACTACTTATCAAACTTAGACATGCATGAAAGTGCTGAATGTGCGAGAGCGTAATTGATCTTCATCAAGTTGCGAGTGCATTTCTGGTTGAGGTAATGTATTCAAAAAAAAAGGCGAAATGTTTGAAAATATTCATGAGCTGCTTATCGAACGATAATGGGATTAGATATAGATATATGTTTTTGATAACGCTGAATGTGGCCTCCTTTAACTGCAGAAGCGAAGGCAGTGCTCAGAAGAGAGGATTAAACGCTACATTAAAATCAGGGGGGTTTATGCTAAAGATTGATCCGTTATAATCTCGCGGACGTGCCAAGGAATCTATACAGTTCCTCAGCTGGATCTGCCTGCCCTATATATAGGATTTACCCTGCAGGCACTCCTGCTTAATTACAGTGTGATTGTGAGTGTATATGCATCTGTTTACATTTCCCCCACACATGTTTTTATCCTCATGAATGCAGGTGTTTCAACACAGCTGTACAGTAAATGAGTTTGTTCCCAGCATTCCTATGGGATGTATTGATATCCCTTGAAGCCAGATGTGTGCACCAATACTGTTTGGTTTGACTTATAATCATATCATTCATTCGTTCGTTTTCTGTAACACTTAATCCCAATTAGGGTCCTGGGGAGGCTGGTGCCCATCCTAGGCGACTCCAGGTGAGGGGCAGAGTACACCCTGTACGGCTCGCCAGGCCATTGCAGGGTGGAAACACGCTGACAGCTATGCAGCTCTTCTTGACAAAAGTCAGCAATGGTTCTGTTACATGAACCGCCCACCATAGACACAGTGAGAGACACGGCCGGCCTTTGACAAGCCAGTTAGCTGCACTGGGAGGACAATGACAACCTGTTGTGAGTGGGACTTGAACCTCCAACCTTGTGATCAGTGATCCAGCACCTTTATCAACATAATCATATCATCAGTAGAGTAAATGAAACTTCCCCCAGCAGGCTGTACCCTGCCTGTTTGCCCTGAATCAGCTAGGATTGATTTCAGCTCTCCACTAACTCTGTGTATATAAGTGTTTCAGATACTGGATGAATGGAAGGATAGATGGATGGAATGGGTGGGTGGAGAGACGGATGGATGGGCTACTGAACAGAGAGCTACGTGTATTTTTTGGGGGGCGTGGTGGTTATAGAGATGGGTGGATGGGTAGGTGAGTGCATGGATGGATGGGAGGTGGACTGATGGATGAGTGCACCGAGAGCTGCATGGATTGACGGATGGATGGATGGATGGATGGATGGGTGGATGGATCTCATGATGTCGATCCTAAAGAGTCTTCCATCATGAAATGTCTTGGGCTTGTTTTTGCATTCCAAATCATTGTTGATGATCTCCTTGGTCTTCCTGTTGGCTGTGCTCTCGCCTTGTATGAGCATTTGAGATTTGAGAACCATTTCTGACACGAAGCATTGTTAACTTCAAGGGGGTTGTTTCAATCCTCCAGGGAGTCCAGCTTTGTCATAAGGGGTCTTGAGGCGGTGTGAGAAGATGAATGAACTCTAATTTGCTGTCAGTCAAGTCGTCCTCAACATCTCTCTTTATATTCTTGTATGTCTTTCAAGTAATTTGTTGGTTGCAAGCAAAGGAGTGAAGTTTTCGAGTCAACGAGACAATAGCTTCTCGCCAAGGCTTGTTACCTCTTCTGGCATTTCTGACAGATGCTAATCGATATGTTGTTGTTGGTAAAGTGACAACCTATAGGTTTGGGATTTCTGCACTTGATTAAAATGTTCAAACTCGGATACCTTGCTGCTGAAGTGGCAACCTTTCTGTCAGGTCACTCATGAGATTTATTACGAAACACGTGGCAGACGAGTGAGTAAACCGCCCAGCACACCTTATGTCATTTTCACTAAAATTGAATGGGCCAAGAAAACCTCAAACACTCCCCTCCCTTATGTTTAAACCATATACATGTCCATTTGGATGGTGCACTGCTGGAGGAAGTGAAAGTCCCAATGCATTACATTTACATTAACATTTGGCACAACATTCACAGATGAAGATGTTGAGGTTCTCTTTGGGAGTAACGAGGATGGATAGGGTCAGGAATGAGCACATCAGAGGGACAGCACATGTAGGATATTTTGGAGACAAAGTCAGAGACGCTAGATTGAGATGGTTTGGACATGTACAGAGGAGGGATAGTGAGTATATTGGTAGTAGGATGCTGAGGTTGGAACTACCAGGCAGAAGGTCTAGAGGAAGAACAAAGAGAAGATTTATGGATGTGGTGAAGGAAGACATGAACAAGTCGTTGGTGTAAGAGAAGAAGATGCAGAGGACAGGATGAAATGGAGGCAGATGATTCGCTGTGGCGACCCCTGAAGGGAACAGCCGAAAGGAAAAGAAGATTTGGCACAACATTATTCAGTATTAAATATTTTAGATGATGTTGGTCATGTTGCCGCCACCAGATCTAACATGCTCTGTGCAGGGATTGCACGAAGTTGCCGCTTTATTGAACATCATTTCAGTTTCTATAATAGTCATTGTGACAGTCCTTGAACATCATGATCGAGGGTCTAGCAGTGGTTTATCTTGGCTACTTGCCATTTTGCCATTAGCAGCTGGCTAGCACTACAGCTTATAGCAAGAAGGTAGAGTTTCCCCACAGCGTGCATTGATACAGAATTTATTAAGGATTTATCTGTGTGTGTGTGTGTGTGTGTGTGTGTGTGTGTGTGTGTGTGTGTGTGTGTGTGTGTGTGTGTGTGTGTGTGTGTGTAATGTGTATCATTATCATTATTTTGACAAACACAAGCATGAACATTCATTTATTCATTTTCTGAACCACGTAATCCTAATTAGGGCTGTGCGGAGGCTGGCGTCCATCTCAGCCGACTCTGGGTGAAGGCGGGGTATCTGGTAGGGTCACCCAAGGCAAACAAGTTCTAGGTGAAGGTATGGATGAAGCATGTTGCAAAAGACCTCTATGAACAAAGAAAAAAACACAAGGACACAGTTTCCCTTGCCCGGACAAAGGTCACCGGGGTCCCGTGGAGCCAGGCCTAGGGGCGGGGCTCAAAAGCGAGTGCCTGGTGGTCGGGTTTGTGTTCGTGGAGCCCGTTTGGGCCCAGCCCGTAAAGGAGACATGGGTTCGCTCGCCCATGGACCTTCAACCTGTGAGAGGTGTTACAGGGGTCGAGTGTAGTGTGAGTTGGGTGGCAGTCGAAGGCATGGGTTCTGTGGGACCAGTCCTCGACTGCTGACTCTGACTCTTGGGACATGGAATTCCTCCTCTCTGGCAGGAAGGAGCCTGAGCTGGTGCGTGAGGTGTTATTATTATTAGTAGTAGTAGTAGTAGTATCGTCATCATAATAATACATGCATTTTCTGAACCGATAAATCCTAAGTAGGGTCGCAGCGAGGCTGGCACCCATCTCAGCCGACTCTGGGTGAGGGCTCACTAGGCCATCGCAGGGCCAACACTCACACAACCATTCACAATCACACCTTCGGCCAATTTGGAACAGCCTAGTGACCTACTGTGCATGTTTTTGGACTGTGGGCGGAAGCCACCACGCAAGCGCGGGGAGAACATGCAAACTCTACACAGAAACGCTCGAGCTGGGAATCGAACATTAGCACCTTCTTGTTTCTATCGCACCGTGCCACCCATCATAATAATAAAAAATGTAAAAAATTAAATAAATAGGGCAGATCTGTGCACAGCATATGGTCTGTGTGGATTTTATTTATCAGGGACGCGGCTGATTGAAAAGCACAATGTAAAACTCAAACGCTATTTGAACAAACACAGAATCAGAACACAAAATTAGCGCAGGGCTTTTAGAGGCTTGAGCAGCCCAAAGCCGGCTGACAATGGCGTCACCGAACTGAGCACAAAAAAAGGAGAAGAGTAAACGTCCTCAGCACTGACGAAAGCAGAACATACATTCTCGCGCTTAATTCACGGCCAGCAGGCACATGGGAAATCCATCGCTCAAGGTTGTGTCCGGAGCTGTGATTCAAGCAACAACCAGCAGACAAATTCAACACGCAATAAAAAAAAATAAATAAATAAACCAACAAAATAAGAAATGAAATAGAAGTCTGACTCCCTCTCATAGCTTTATTTACATTAGTTTAGAATATGTTAATCTGTTCATGAATAATTCATGCAGCCATATCTGTGTAAATCTGTCGAGCACATGGCTCTATATTTATGCGCATGACATACTGATGCTCACCTGGTGTGCTATCTGTGTGTACGCTCTTCTCTGACGTCTAATCGTGGGCCAACAGACGGAAGGTCCCCAGGTATTCTCCAATCCACCTGCTCTCTGACCCTTATCATTGTAAACATCAAGGACCCCAACCTAGTCTCAGCCATTCGCAAGTCCACGCCCATTACATATGTGCTATCGCACGCAAACACACACGCAGACCTGACCCACTACGCTTTCACTAATGTAATTAATGCTAAAAAGGAACGGGTGTAATACCTAATAATATGCATAACCCTGTAACCAAAATCACTGAAAGCACAAGGAAATCTTTAGGCTCATTTTTATTGAGATTATTATCATATAGAAATATTTAAGGGCAGCACAGTGGTATAGCGGTTAGCATGCCCGCCATACAACAAGAAGGTCCTGGGTTCAATTTCTGGCCTTGTGTGGAGTTAGCATGTTCTTCCCATACCTGCATGGGCTTGCTCTGGGTGCAAAGGTCTCCTACAGTCCAAAGACATGTACATTTGGCTTACAGGCTGTTACAAATTGCCCCTAAGTGTGTATGTGTGTGTGTGTGTGTGTGTGTGTGTGTGTGTGTGTGTGTGTGTGTGTGGGTGTGTGTGTGTGTGTGTGTGTGTGTGTTGGCTTTCAATGGTTTGGTATGCTGTTTTCAAGGTGTACCCTGCTTAATTGTACTAAGCTTGCAGGGAGGCTCAGAGTTGGCTGAGATAGGCTTCAGCCTTCCTGCAACCTTAGTACAATTAAGCAGTTCGGCAAATGGTTGATTAGTGATGAGAAATATATAGAACAGATAATAAAGCTGCTTCACACCAAGAAGGTCTTTGGAGTGAGTCCTGCGCTGGGCAAGAGAGTTTCTGGATAGAGTGCATGTTCTTTCTGTGCTCATGTGGGTTTCCTCTGTGTACCCAGGTTTCCTCCCACAGTCCACAGACATGCACAATAGGCTCTAAATTACCCGAGTTGTGTGTGTGTGTGTGTGGATGTAAATTATTGTGTCGGTGTGCATGTTGCAATGTGACGGTATGGCTAGTTGTTCAGCGTGTGCCCTTGCATTCACCCAGAGTCGGCTGAGATAGACTCAAGCATTCCTCCAACATTAGTAGGAGTAAGTGGTTCGGCGAAATACAATAGTGACAAAAAACTTTTTTCATTAAAAAATGTTGCTTTGTGGAAGAAGGGATCAGATAAACGAAGCCACAAGGTCCAGTGGCAGATACTGCTGACTTTCAGGAAACACAAAATGTTTCAATATACTGTATGTATGTACACACACTACTAGGATTGCAGCTTTATTAAATTAGTATGTGTAAATAATAAATAAATCAATAATTAAAAGAGTTATCACTTTAATAATTATTTTAAATAATTAAAATATTAAAAACAGTAAAATTTTGTCTTAAGGGGGCCAAGGAACAGATACACACCTACTCAAACTGCCTTAACTTACCTGGTAATGTGTTGCACATTTAGCATCTGTTCTGATAAAAATGTATGGATGGCGCATTTTGGACTTCACTATATTTCCATTGTGTGCTATGCCAAATTCCAAAGGCGGTCTTATTTAACTCGACTGAGAATTTCACTGAGAAAATATATCACACATTCAACACTTTATTGTGCTAAAGTCCTACGTTTTGAACCGAGAATATTTAACACGTTCAATTGTTCTCCAGGTGGGAGCTCTTTAGTTCGACTGTTTCTGTGTGGGATGTGTTGGATTTGAAGTTCTTGCCAATTATATTAGCATAATAATTAAGAGAATGTTCCAGAAAGAAGGTGACGCTCGTGTTAAATACGGATTGGCAGGAGCTCGGGTTGTAAAGTGTGCACAGAGTACAAAGTAGTAGTCTTGAGTTGAGAATACTTACAGACAAAGCTGTATGCAAATAGTGTAATAGTGTCAGGATGAGATAGTGAAGGCTGAGTGGATGAGTGAAAGGTAGGACAGAGCCGACTGGATTACTCCCAGCGCTGGACGAAATTGTAATTAACATCGGGTCACAGATTGAAATGAAGTTAGATGATTGGCTGGAATAAACATGATATATCTGAAAGTGGGACGACTGAGCCTGAATAGATCTTGTGTTCCAGACAACAGTATTACCACAAGCGGTGCTCCACCTACATAATAAATCCTTCCATTTGAGGAAAGGGGCATGTTGCAAGCAGTTGCAAAGACAAGGAATCTCTGTATTCTTTGTGAAATCTTGGGGCACCAACACAAACAGTGAGGCAATTTTCCAGTCAAGGTTGAAATTATACAACTCATTATGGCACAAACTTTTTGAAATTACAACTCACTCAACTAGCAAAGAAAAAGTCAATTAAAGTGTACACCCAAGTTCTCAACTTCTTCATCTTATGTATGTACAGTGGTACCTCGACTTTCCAGTGTCCCTTATAACGAATTTTCCATGATACGAGTTTCGATCCCACCAAAAATCTGTTCCATCCAACAAGCAAGTTTTTGACTCATGAGCTCTGCTGGGGAAATGGCTTTTCTGGGCCGAATAGCCTAGTATTCTTCCCCGTGTATTCATCTGTGCTGCGAGAATGCCTTGTGCAGTGCTTCTCAATTATTTTCTGTGATGCCCCCTATAGGAAGAAAAAAAAAAAAACATTTTATCCCCCCCCCCCCCCCCCAACACCCCATGTGACTATAAATAGTGTTCACTGCACCACCTGGTGTAGAGGATGTGCAATCACACTTAAGGCTGGTCCAGTATGTTAAAAAAAAGCATGTTCCCCAGGGTCATACGCAGCAATTAGCCTTGTTTAAACAGTTAAAATTAAAAATAAATAAATAAATAAATAACTAAAAAATAACAAAAAAATTAGTAGTGTAAGTTAAGTGCTATTCTTAAGTTCAGACACACTTGCTGTATTGTTTATTGACTTATTGTTTATTCTTGTTTCATTGTTAATTACAGTATTATTAATGTTACTGTATATGTGTTATTATTATGAAATATGTATTATTTTTACATGCTTATCTTTAATATATTAGTACAAATATATGTGTTTGTGTCAGGTTATATGAGTTTGGGAGGGGGTTGGAACGGATTAATTGGTTTTCTATTGTTTCCGATGGGAATTTATGTTGCAGCTAACAAACGTTTCCACTTACGAGCTTCCCCTGGGAACGGATTAATTTCGTAATTCGAGGTACCACTGTACACATTAGTTACCACCATCCAATACACAGTTTTTTGCATCACATCGTAATAGCCAGTGTTTGTGAGTCCCTTTGTCAGTTTGTTTGTGAATTCAGTCCTGACCACATTGGTATACACTTTTTCACCAAACTTGGTGGGAATGCTACCCTACCTTAATACTAAAGATGATTTGATTTTGGAATGTCATGGTCGAGACACATGAGAGAAATAGAGAAGCAGAAGTAAGAAACAAAGCCATGGTTTGCACCAGTTTTAACGCATGGCTAATTTGCATGTGGGTGGTGAGAAGCTGGCAAGGACAGATAGACACACTATGCGACTGACAGGGAAAGAAACTGTGGAACCAATAGAGGGTTTCTCTACACTGGAGGTACCTTACATTCTGTGGGTACCTTCCTTGTTTTAAAATTGTCCATGCTTTGAGGATAGAATTGAGGCGGTGGGCTTTATTAAATTGATCCAGTAAAAATGTAAATTATGAGGCAGTACAGTGGTGTCGCTCAGCACGTTTGCGTTACAGCAAGAACATCCTGGATTCAATTCCGGGTTCAGCATGTTCTTCCTGTGCTTGTGTGGATTCCCTCAGGGTGCTCCAGTTTCCTCCCTTCCAGACTGAAGACATGCTAATTTTGTTATTTGGCTGTTTTAAATTTCCCATAGGTGTGAGTGTGCATGGTTGTGTCTGTGTTGTCCTGTGATGCTCAGGTGAGCATTCAGGGTGTATCTTGCCTTTACACAGTAATTCCCTATGACAACACTAGTAGGATTAAGCAGTTTGTGAAATGCAAAGTCAACTTTTATCTTCAACTTTTAAAGTTCTAGACCCGAGAGAACATCTTACTGAAGCTCTTTCCTTTCTAACTATCCATTTTCTTCATATATATATTTTTGTTCTGTATACACTCTGTATACTTTATATTCCTTTCATACAGTGACATTACAAACTCGCAAATGTACGGCGTAGCAGGAAACATTTCAGTATGAAAGGAACGTCACAAAAACTCCTTGCACACAAAGGTGCAGTTTTTCTCTTTCTTGTATTCATTCATTCATTTTCTGAACCACGTAATACTAATTAGGGTCGCCGAGAGGCTGGCGGTCATCTCAGCCGACTGTGGGGTACTCCCTAGACAGCTCACTAGGCCATCAAAGGGGCGACACTCACACAGCAATTCATACTCACACTCACACCTAGGGATGATTTTTGAACAGCCAACCAACCTACTGTGCATAGTTTTGGACTGTGGAAAGAAACCGGAGAACCTGGAGGAAACCCACGCAAGTACGGCGAGAACATGCAAACTCCACACAGAAACCCTAAGCTGGGAATCGAACCCAGGACCTTCTTGCAGTGAGGCGAATATGCTAAAAACTGCACCACTGTGCCACCTGTTTCTTTTATGTCTTCACGTAAAAGTCCACATTACATACAGTATGTGCAGGTTTTATTGCATCGTGCACACATCATGTAAATATGAAGGCTATGCAGCGGTGACACGGCAGGAACGCTACATTCCTTGGTGTTTGAACTGCATAAATATATCTTTTTAAATACACTACTTATGTGGCAAGATATCAGACAGTTTGATAGTAGGAGGTTTTGATCTGTTGCATCCATGCACACTCAGACCTGCGCAACTGCTCATTCTGCCATACATTCCTTCCTCTGTTTCCTCTCATGGGACTCGAGGTGGGAACACTCTGAGAAGATCAGCCCAAACTTCTCAATCCCTCGCCACAGATTTCAGCTTCTTCCATGGGATCCCCAGATATTGTATGTACAGTGATAGCTCTGTTGGGAGCCAAACAACGGGCTTCCTTATCAGGAGCCCAAATCATCTCAACTGGCTCCTCTTGATTAGAAGAAGCAGTTGCTCGCCATAGCCCATAGCTACACAGCACATGGTCATAGATCTTCTCCAAATACATACATCGACATTGAAATCTGTGTCTTCACATAAAGCTGTGCAAGTGAGCTGTTTTACGGACCAGGCAGAACCACTATCATTCTTTATAGGTACTAGGCTCAACTTCTGCAGATGTCAGTCTCATAATAAGCCTGAGACATCCACTGGTTTTCTAACATATTGTACTGAACTCTCCGTCCTAGTTGGCTGGACCAAGGGCACGCTTTCCTGCACATGTCTCTGTCATTGACCTTAGTATTAGCGGGGGGGGGGGTCCATGCAAAGAAGGGCACTGTCTCCTAAAATAATGGAAGGCCCACTGGTTTATGGAGTTCCTAATGCTCCTTCATTTCCTCACTGTTATTCCCAAAAGACATCGACTAACCCCGGCGCCTGCTCATGCATGTCCTGTGCATGTCTTGCCCTCGGCTCCCAAGGCTCTGAATGGTTTGTCAGTTGAAAGCTTTGCCTTATTCTTTACCAACTCTAGCATGCCATCACCTGAAGTTTGGTGGAATGGTCTCCAGCATCCACATGGCTTTAATAAAGTATAAAGCAGCTCTGTCAATAAAATGAATGCCATATGCATCACTCAAGTTCAGATCTAGTATTCAGTCCCTCACAGTTCTGCACCATTTTGGTTTGTTTAAACTCGATCACTGAAGATGTCGGTAGGATTTACCTTCTTGGACTTCTGTTTTCCTCCCTCCACAAAGGCTGAATAGTCTGAACTGCTATTTGGGGCATGTACACAAACACTATTCAGGTTCCTTCAGGATTATTATACATTTGTTGTCCATTGAGGGACAAAGTTGAAATCTGTCGGGGCCTGGTTAGGTCAGTAAGAAGCTTCTTTTAAATCAGATGTCACACATGCAGTATCGTTGGCTTTGAGACTTTTCCATCATTCCAAACGGATTCTTCAGCTCTTCCTTGAAAATAACAGGACAAAATCTTTACAATAGGCTCAGATATAGGGGCGGATTCTTCTAGAGATGTGCTAAAGATCGGGAGATGGGTTACTGTGACTGGGGTCAAGGATAAAAGACATCATACTTCTTGCATGCAGTTCAATATCTCAGTCTGCCAAAGAATCACCAATTTGAGTTGGACTAACATCAACCAATATGCTAATCAACAAGACAGACAGATTTCAAGATGGACTGATAGAGAAAAGGAGATGAACGGGGAGAAAATGGGTATGATCCATATCTGAATCCTTTGGGGTGAAGCCCAATCAGTGTCTATAGGATGTTAGAAATTGTCCTCCTGTGTCCTGTTCAGGGCTCAAAAGTCCACTATGTATGTTCTCCTCATGCTTGCATGGGTTTCCAGTTGGTGCTCCGGTGTACTCTGACAGTATTAAACACACGCACATTAACCTAATCAGCTGCTCCAAGGTGTAAGTGTGAGTATGAATGGGTTGTGTGTGTCTTGGCACTACAAAGGTCTGATGAGCTGTCCAGGGTGTACCCTGCCCTCCAAACAATGTTGGTTTATATAGACTCAGTTTCCATGCGACCCTGGTAGGATGAAGCAGTTTGATGAATGAATGAATGAATAAAATAATGGCATTAAATGGCTGAATAGTTATGGAACCGTGCACAGTTCCTGTTTGCCAACCGAGAGACATGCCTATTCAAATTATTATCAAAAACAAATCATCTGAAGAATATTCGCTTGATTTAAGAGTTGTGTTCCCAGCCTGTGCTCTTTTCGCTGATTAAGCAAGCTTTTGATCTGATCAAACAGTGTATTTGATGAATACAGACAAATTAAATAGATTAAACTTGACATCTAGATTGATTTTTAGAATGGAAAAGATGAAAGCTACTATAATCAGGAACTATTTCAGCGGATCCTTGTGTACGCCAGGTGCATGTACAGATAAACAGGGTCTATACGCCACGAGATCTTTCTTCTGGTTTTCTTATGGTTTGGCTTTCACGATGCACTTTCTTAATATCTTCCTCGGACACAATGTTTCTATGCAGGTACTCAACCAAAGAGGACTTGTTGAAAGCAGTGTCAGGAGCAAGGCGGGTGTATTGGGTACTGAATTATTACAAGAGCTGTTTTCTGCTATGTCCCAATTTTTCCCTTATGAGAATGTGTATTATTTGCCAATTTGCCATATGCATTAGTATTATCTCGTGGGGAAGCTGAAACCAGTCTCTGATGACTCTGGGTGAAAGTGGGGTACACACTGAACAGATCTCTGGTTCATTCCATTGCTAACACACACACACACACACACACACACACACACACACACACACACACTCTTGCATCTAGGGCAGTGCTTCTCAATTATTTTCTGTGATGCCCACTCTAGGAAGAAAAAAAAAACAATTTGCGCCCCCCAGCACCCCGTGTGTTTACTGCACTTCATAGTGTTTGCTCAGTGCTTTTACCCTACACTATAGTGTGGCAATGAGAGCACCATTGCCACCTACTGTAGTGGATGTGCAATTACACTTAATTCTAGTACAGTATGGCAAAAAAAAACATGTTTCCTAGGGTCATACGAGCCCCCCAGCATAATACGAGCCTCCTGGCATCACACCGTGATTAGATAATTATATAAGCACGATCCCTGCTATTTGAGAAACACTGATCTAGGGACAATCTTGACCATTCAGTTAGCCTAACATACATGTCTTTGGACTATGAAAGGAAACCACAGTACTCACAGGAAACCCACACATGCATAGGAAGCTTGCACACAAATGCTCTTGTCAAGACCAGAACTTGATTTTAGGACTTTCTTGCTCTGAGGCAGCTATGGATCCTGCCAAGATATACATATTTAAAATGGGATCATGGACAATAAATTTGCTCCACTATTCAAAACTCTGGCAAATGGGTTTAGCCCACTTGTGCTGGATGCCATTACATAAGCACGAGCTGTGCTTTGACAGAACAATAACTTGAATTCTTAGCATTTTCTCAACCCAAGTGTGACTAAGTGGGTGGCAAATCTCGAGTCAGGCCGATACGAGCAGCTCTTTTTAAGGCTCTGCCACATATTAAGCACCTCATTCGCAAGTAAAATGCACTCTTGCCTGGTCTCCCAAACCTTTCTGGTTTTAAATGGGTGAGAAAGGGTGGCACAGTGGTGTTGTTGTTAGCATGTCTACCTCACAGCACACATGGTCCTGGATTCAAGTCCTGGTTTCAAGGTCCTGGATTCAAGCTTGGATGTGCCTATGTGGCGTTATGGACTTTGCATCTTTTTCCCCATGCCTGATGGGTTTCTTTCAGATACTCAGATTTCCTCTCACAGTCCAAAGACATGCACATTTGGCTAAATTGCTGTATCAAGTTGCCCCTATGTGTAAATATGAATGTTTTTTCTGTGTGTGTGTGTGTGTGTTGGCCCTGTAGTGGTCTGGCAAACTGTCCAGGATTTAGGTTAGCCGCCCCACACCCCTAATAGGATTCATCGGTTTGCCCACTGAAAAGTTACCGTTCATAATCAAACTGTGCGTAAACAACTGGTGACATACACTCGAAAACCTGTATACACATCAAACGAGGATCTCAAATAATATTTAAATTATCTACCTTGATAATGTACCGCAGCTGGATATATAAGGGTGATGTTACCTTGCTCTACTTTCCCAAAGTACAGATGTAGGCTAAAAACGTATTAAAACTAATTAACTATGCATGCGTGTAATTTACCCGATAGACACCTGCGGTCTGCTCTCCTTTTATACGTGTAATGTACAGATATGGTATATTTATCCCTGTTTCTTTTTTATTATTATTCAATGGTTTATCCAATAGTTCCATAAGCTCGAGATTGTATTTTCTCCTAATTTAATTATACTGTATTAAGAAGGAACATCCCATTACTACCAAAATATATTACACAATTTGTTCCGGGATCAATAAAGTATTCTGATTCTGAAAGCTGTATTTTCAGATTTGTGATTATTTTGTGGATCAAATACAAAATAAATTGTATTTTTTTAATAGCAAGTATTATGAGTTCGTACATGTTAGTGATCTCTACTTCACGCTAACTTCTCACCCGATGAAATTAATCTGAGGTTCGGTTTTCTGGGCCAGGAAGCAACTACAGTGGTACCTCACCTTACGGAATTGAGGGATGTTGGGAGATAGCCAATGGAAGGGAGCTGTGTCATCCCTCCTATCCAATGGGAGGCCAGCGGGGCGGGATGTTGGGAAATGTAGTTTCATTGTTATAGTTTTAAATGCATTGTTTGAATTTATTTGAGATGGTGCTTTCGTAACGTGAACTTGTTTCATATCCAGAGACAAAAATTTTAGGAAAATGTTTTTCGTAACCTGGATTTTTCATTTGTTGGGGCTTACGTAAACTGAGGTTCCACTGTATTGGGTTTTGATTTCTTTCCTCATAAAGCAAACTGTCACTCAGTCATGCAAAAATGAATATCTGAGCATCAAAACCTAATTAGCAATAAGACTGATGCCTTAACCCTGTATTAGCAGTTTTATGAATTTTAGCTTTTAGCAATTTAGCTTTCACTTATTATGCGTTTTCATTTGCTCCTGTCTGCTTCGCTACAGTGAAGTCATCCTACACTTGATGGGCCTTCCTTCCCACTTTATTTGAAGTTGAACTAAACCTTTCATTCACTTATTTCCAGAACCATTTAATTGTAATTATGATTGAGGGTAGGCTGGCGCCCATCTCAGCTGACTCTGGGCGAGGGCAGAGTACACCCTGGACAGTTCACCAGGCCATTGCAGTGAGCTAAACCAAACATATTTAATGTTTCTTGATGAAGTCACACTGAGAGGCATGCTAGTACAGTACTGTGGTTAGCACTGTCACCTCGGTTCTAAGTACGATTCCAGTGACCAACAAGGCCTTTCAATGTGACGTGTTCACGTTACCCTGTGCCTGTGTAAGTTCCATGTCCCAGCTTCCTCCCGCAGTCCGAAAGCGTTCAGAATAGGTCAACTGCTTACCCTTAATCAACCACAGATATTATTGGGAATCAATGGTGATGCAAGAAGTGCTTGGTTTAAGTCCTGGGCTTGGGGGTTTCTGTGTGGAGTTTGCATGTTCTCCTTCATGTTCTACTTGTGTGAGTTTCCTCTGGGTATGCTGGTTTTTTTTACGCAGTCCGTATACATGCACATTAAGCTAATCCGCGGTTCCAATTTGTGTGTGTGTGTGTGTGTGTGTGTGTGTGTGTATTATCTGAGTATTAAAGGAACATATATTCATTTATTAATTCATGCATTTTCTGAGCCGCTTAATTCTAATTAGGGGGTCTCAGGGAGGCTGAGACCCATCTCAGCCGAATGTTGACAAGGACAGAGTACACCCTGAACAGCTTGCCAGGCCATCTCAGGGCAGAAACATGCTAATGGCTATGCAGCTACTCTTGATGAAAGTCTGCAATGGTTCTTTTACATGAACCTCACACCATAAACGATGAGACACATAGACACATGGCCTGCCTTTTCACAACCCAGTCAGTTGCACTGGGTGTGTGTGTGTGTGTGTGTGTGTGTGTGTGTGTGTGTGTATATATATACATACATACATACATACACATACATATATATATATATATATATATATATATATATATATATATATATATATATATATATATATATATATATATATATATATATATATATATATATATATGTGTGTGTGTGTGTGTGTGTGTGTATACATATATATATATATATATATATATATATATATATATATATATATATCATATATACACGGCAAACCGTGTGTGTAGATATGAAAACCCTTGCGATAGCCTGGCAAGCTGTCCAGGGTGTTCCCCACCCTCGAACGGAATCAGCTGAGATGGGCACCAGCCTCTGCGTGACCCTGATTAGGATTAAGCAGTTCAGAAGATGAATGAATGTGTCATTATATATAAAAATTTATGCACAGACTGCAAATGAATGAAGATCAAATTTATTAGCCGGCACCTACATATCCAAATCAAGTTACACAAAAATTAACCTGCCGCACTTGGGCAGGTGCAGATATGATATTTAATCCCAGTTGTGTTTAGTGTTTCTGGTTTTGTGTTGGCAGTGATGTTATTAGTGGCTCAGTTATTGATTTCTGTCATATCATTTGAAAAATTAGACTTAGCTCGGATAAAGCATTTGATATGAAAGTGAATTCGGACTCTGATGGCTTCAGCCTGACAGATTGGCCTTTTAATGTTATTGATTCAGTGTGGTGTTTCCATGGTGACAGTCGTACTGTAATTACCTTTGTTTGCCAGGCTGTACAGAGAATTTGTGTTAATTTATTTAATAATCAACATCTGAACAGTGGTGGTTCATAACTTATTCAGTGTGAGTGTGTGTGTGTGTGTGTGTGTGTGTGTGTGTGTGTGTGTGTGTGTGTGTGTGTGTGTGTGTGTGTGTATACATGAAGAAGTGTGACAGGCTCCAGCGAGCATGTGTACAGACCAGGTCCGAGACGATTAAGTGTTCAGTTAGACATTTTTATTATTTATTATGCGTACATTTTGTGTGTGAATAGTTTTTCTGATTTTAGTGAGTGGCTACTGATGTAAAATACGTTATTCTCAGTGTCTCACCGTTTCTCTCTCACAGCTCATGCAGCAGCAGGCTGCAATAATGGCTGCATCTCACGGCGGCTACCTGGCACCCAGCATGGCGTTTCCGGCTACACAGATCCACCAGGTGGGGGCGATCAACATGAACGGCCTACCGCCCCCTCCCATGACTCCCGTGTCAGGTCAGTCAGAGTCACTTCTATGCAATTACACTTCATCTATCTACTGTATATGTAACCGAAGCCCATCATATATCCTCACAGGCTGTAATGACAGCAATGTTGATGCTTAACGACACCTACGTATACGTCGTTTCTGATCCCCGAACAAATTTAGTATAATGAAAGAAGACAGTCTGCGGAAACAGGATCATTGATTCGGATGGATCGAAGTCATTTTAAATTATTTATTTAAAAAATTTGGTGGGTGGGGCAGTGGTGGCCTGGTGTAAAAGGTGCTGGATCATTGATTCTAAGGTTGGGGGTTCAAGCCCCACTCTTAACAAGCTGTCACTGCTGCTGGGCTATCATAGGCCGGCCATGTCTCTCACTGTCTATGGTGTGAGGTTCATGTAAAAGAACCAATGCTGACTTTCGACAAGAGGAGCGGCATAGCAGTCAGCATGTTTCCGCCCTGCGAGGACCTGGCGAGCCATCCAGGGTGTACTCTGCCTTTGCCTGGAGTCGGCTGGGATGGGCGCCAGCCTCCCCGTGTCCCTAATTAGGATTAAAAAGAATGAATGAATGAAATTGGGTGGGCCAATATGTATTAACAGTGGTGCCACAGACTGATCTCCTACTGCCTGAAGAGTTTCACACAGATGCGCGTGCACACACTCAGATGCGCACCTCACATAAAAAAGTCTCTGTATGTGTGTGTATTTATATTTTATTTACATCTTATGCATTATTTTTGAATGTTTGATTGTTATTATAAGAATTTGTATCATTAAATATGTATTTATTGATATTATATACACACACATAGATGTACGTATACGTTAGTCGGTTGGGGGGGGGGGGGGGGTTCGATCCTTCTTTCACGGAATTCAACAGTCGCGGGGGGATTCAGTTCCAATTAGCCGCGGAAGGTAAGGGTTCCCTGTCCAAACAAGGACTGAGTTTAGGGGGTTCAGTGTTTACGGTGCTGTAGTAGTTAGCACGTCTGGCTTGCACCAAGAAGGTCCTGGGTTTCAGTCCCGGTCTTGGCGAGGGTGTTTTTGTGTGGAGTTTGGATGTTCTTCTTGGGCTCATGCGTGTTTCCTCCCACCGCTCATAAACACACATTTTAGGCTGATTGGCTGTTCCAAACTGTCTGTAGGCGTGTGAGTGTGGATGGTTACTTGTGCGTTGGCCCTACAATGGATTGGCAAGTTAGTCAGGGTGTACATTGCCTTCAGCTCAAGTTGGTTAAGATAGGCCTTCCTGCAAACCTAGTAGGATAAAGCAGTTCAGCGAATGCTCTACTTCCTCCTTCTTATCAAAACATTACTAGCCGTAGAGCTAATGACTCCGAGATAGAAGAGTTTTCTCAGCTGGTAATTTTCTGTTTTTTTCTTGCTTCATTTCACACGATTTCAGTTACGACCGTGGTGATTCGTAACTGGCAGACCAACTGTAAATAAACTTGCCTAGTAAAACAGTTCATTCGCTTAAATAGAAAAGAACATGACGCACAAAAGAGAAATTTGTTTCTATTTGCAGGTCATTACATTTTGAGATGAGTTAGTTTGATGCAGCATCATTATCTGCAACAGACCCTTATTTATCAACAGAGGAAGAAATAAGTGTCATTCGCACCTTTAACAAGACCCCACAAGCTGGTTTTCTGAAGAAATACTTCCCTAATGAATAGGGCGAGGGTTCCAAGGGGGGAAAAAACATACATCCTACAGGAATTGCAGAGCAACGCTTCTCATGTTTACGGCTACAGAGTTTTCCTCAGTTGGTTTATTATCTGATGAAATGTGCATTAGGTAAGATTTGTGGGGGGGGGGGGGGGCGCGGTCTCTGGCGATTAAATGGATAAATATCATATCATATCTGACCAAGTCTTTCCCCTGAATTTAGTTTGAACTCATTTGCACCCATGTGCATGATGTCCACCCTGATTTTACAAAAAAAAAAAAAAAAAAGAAAAGAAAAAAAATTAAATAAATGAATGAAATTGTTGTACATAAAGTTACATACGTAGAGCCTGCTAAAATCTGAGTATTAGCATGATGTCACTTTAAAATGCATTCAGCTGCTTGGTTACCAAGTTACAACTCCATAAACGTGCAATTTTTGTCCACATACAGTCAGCCCTCTATTTACGAAATTAATCCGTTCCAGTGCCTTTTAAGTAACCTGGAATTTTCGTAAGTAGAGGCGCGTTTTATATGTAAAACACGTGATTCGTTCCAAGGCTCCCAAGACTACCCCATAAACCCTTTAAAAATGATAAAAGTACACCAATTTTTTATGAATTTTGTGTTAAAAGTAAAAGAAAATTATTTATTAAACTATTTAAACATTTTATTACATATTAAACCATTTTATTAACATATGTATTTATTAAACCATTATTAAACATTTTTTATTAATACACACACACACACACACACACACACACACACACACACACACACACACACACACACACACACACACATTGTCTCTCTATCTCTCTATCTCTTTTTCTCTCTCTCTCTCGCTCTCACACACACACACACACACACACAAACAACACACATTTGTGGCATGCTCCGCCCACACGCAGCGCACAGCCGACGCCGGAGCTTTTGAGACGGATTGCTGCTTGACAGATCGGAGGTCCGGACTCAACATTAACTTGTTTCCTTGAGGGATCGGAGGTCCGGATGAGCTGCGTTTTGCTCACATTCGGCGGAGCACGCCACATTTATTAAACATTAAACACTGGAGCTTTTGGGGCAGAACATGGCTCGTCCGGACTTCTGATATGTGAAGCAGGCAAGCGCGCTTTGAACACTTCTTTAGTACTCAACATTCACTTGTTTGCTTGAGGGATCGGAGGTCCAGATGAGCTATGCCCCGTCTTGGGGGCTCCGGTGTCAGTCGCAACGCCACCCACACTCGGTGTGCTCCGTGGCGCGCTTCGCCACAGCTGACCCTGGAGCTTTTGAGACAGACCACGACTTGTCCGGACTTCCAATATGTCAAGCAGGCAAGTGCGCTTTCAACACTTGTTTAGTACTCAACATTCACCTGTTTGCTTGAGGGATCGGAGGTCCGGATGAGCTGCGCTTTGCCCACATTCGGTGGAACGTGCCACATTTATTAAACTTTTACTGAATTAAACAACTTAAAAAACAAAAAATAAGCTGCAATGAGCATTTTCGAAACTCACGAACCAACAGTACATCTCTTCTTTACACGTGTGACAAACAAGCTTTATGGGTGCAGTACTATGGCGATTCAGCTCCCTCCTGGCCAATGGGAGGCCAAGGGGGCGGGATGTTGGGACACAGCCAATAAGAGAGCAACTCGGGCATTGTTTGAATTTTTGAATGGCGCATTTGGCGCGGGCGAAAATTTAGGAAAATGTTTCTCGTAACCTGGATTTTTCGTATTCAGAGGTTTTCGTAAGTAGAGGGCCGACTGTAATGACAAAGGGATGTTTGGGGGGGGGGGTCTATAACATGACTGACAAGAGAAAATTCCAATGAAAAGCACATATTCTGGGCTTACATATAGTTTTGTAGTTATTTGTTTTAGCAAGAAATACAGAGATCCCTCACTAACTCTCGGCCTCAGTGCATCGCGAGGTTTTTAAAAACTTCATTAAAAAAATTTAAAAACAAGGATATTAAGGAAGAATAGGGGGAAAAGTTAAGGAAATGCAGCAAAACAAGGTCAATTATTCAAAAAAAAAAAAAAACCCAAACAAACAAAAACAAAAAACAACCCAAAAACCCTAAACAAAACTACTTACATTTTTATGTGAGGTGTGCATCTGAGTATGTGCACGCATCTGTATGTGTGTGCCCGTCTGGGTGTCATTTGTGCGTGTGTGTGTGTGTGTGTGTGTGTGTGTGTGTGTGTGTGTGTGTCTATTTATGTTTTATTTACATGTTATGCATTATTTTTGAATGTTTAATTGCTATTATAAGCTATTTATAGTGTTGAATATGTATTTATTGAAATTACATACACATATGGCGGCAAGATGGCGTAGTGGTTAGCACGTCCGCCTCACAGCACGAAGGCCTGGCTTCGATTCCCGGCCTGGGTGTTTCTTTGTGGAGTTTGCATGTTCTCCCCATGCTTGCGTGGGTTTCCTCCGGGTGCTCCGATTTCCTTCCACTGTCTAAAAACATGCACAGTAGGTTAATTGGCCGTTCTAAATTGCCCGTAGGTTGGCATCGTGCAGAAGGCAATGGCAAACCACTGCACTATCCTTGCCAAGAAAACCCCCATGAAGATGATAATCAAGGCGTTATCCTTCATGATAGGAAGAGTTGTCCTACGACTCGGTAGGTACCAGACCAGACCACATTTTCGTATACTTCAGTCAGTGGGGGGTCGATCCTACTTTATGGAAATTCGGCGTTCGCAAAGGACTCGGTCCCCATTAACCGCGAAAAGTGAGGGTTCACTGTATTAGCTATTTCAGCCCTGCTGAAATGGTGTACTCTGCCCTTGTCCAAAGTTGGGTGAGATGGGCTCTAGCCTCCCCGTGATCCTAATTAACATTAAGTGTTTCATAAAATGAATGAATGGATGAATGCTTTAGTTATTTCACCTTTAAGCTAGTTATCAAAAAGAACGAGATCTTGATTGACTTTGTTGCACAAACTGCGATAATCAGTTTCGCAGATCTTTGTTTAGCAGCAATTATAAAATTGGACAGTGGGGGGAAACCTAGAGTACCAGGAGGAAATCCACACACGTATGTACAGAGGGAACATTCAAACTCCACACAGCGCTGGACTTGAACCCAAACCCTGAACCCAGAACCTTGTTGGTGTAAGGCGGATGTACCACCCTCTGCACCACTGTGTCACCTTTTGTTCTTAATAATGTACCCAGAAAGTGCTGAAGCTGGAAACTCCGTGTAGTTTGTCGGCAGTGTAAAGCAGCCTGAAATAGCGGTTTTATTTTTATTACTGGTGGAATTATAATAGTCCTGCACGTGTTTCTTTTCTTTCTTTCTTTTTCTTTTTTTCTACAGACCCTCATTCTCTCGCCACTCTTCTACAACGGCATATTTTTATTCTCTACCCGCATTTCTCCGTCCCTCCCTCCCTTCCCCTCCACATCCTCAACCCCTGATTACTGAACTCAAGCTCATCCGCGTTCAAGTAGCTCTTGTGCACCCACTTCACGTGATTGCAAAAATTTGTTGAGGAAGTGGAAGCAGCGGTTGCTGCGGATGGGCGCCCCACAGTAACGAAAGTAGAGAGAGCTAAGCCACTGTAGTGCATCTACCAGGAATCCGGCGTGAGGCTAATCAGGGAAGGTACATCACAGAGAAAAGGTCACCTCTTAAAGCTCTTGAAATATTATTCAAATCAGTGTAATTTCATTCATTCATTCATTTTCTGAACCGCTTAATCCTAATTAAGGTTGCGGGGAGGCTGGCGCCCATCTCAGCCGGCTCTAAGCGAGGGCATTCCCCAGACCATCGCAGGGCGGAAACACGCTGACGGCTGTGCAGCCTACTCTCGTGATGAAAGTCAGCAATGGTTCTTTTACGCGCATCTCACCATAGACAGTGAAGGACATCGCCAGCCTTTGCTAACCCAGTCGCGGGGCAGCAGTGACAACAGTTGGTAATGGTTCTTGACCCACCCACCCCACCTGCCCACCCCAACCTTGCGATCGGTATTCCAGAACACTACCATTGGGCCA
>CM045743.1:7246439-7261439 GCA_024760905.1 Plotosus lineatus
TGACGCAGTGTCCCATTTAGAGCAAGTACTTGATTATCACATGGGGCCTGTTTTCCAAAGTAACAAAGGAACTTTCAGAATTATTTTGGAAATAAACTACTTCATAAATTCCCTGTGACTTTGCATATGATGAATACAGAGACAGGAAAACCACTGGATGTCAAGACGGTTGATGTTATAATAATATTATGAGTCTGTCGTGGTCATACAGATGTTTGCCTTGTAGGGTTACACTATTTTTTAAATAGAGCGTTTTAATTAAATATTGGATTAATTTCATTCTCAGTGTTTGGCAGACACCCTGATCCAGAGCAACTGATATATATTTGTAGTATATTTATAGAACTGAGCAATTGGAAGTTAAAGTCCTTGCACAAGAGCTCACCAGTAGCAGGGTGGTGATACTGGGACTCGAAACACTGACGTTCTGATCATTCATTTAAAACCTTAACAACTAAGCTACCAATTATTAATAATTTCCTCCATCAACACAAAGGATTTTTAAACATTGTAAAACAGGATGATGTTTTTTTTTTTTTGGAAGTTTTGTATTACAGCAGGTCCTGCAAGGGGTGCTGTGTACAACAACACGCATTCAGGGAGCAGGGTGAGGCAAAGCAGCCCCTATCAATCTTGAAAAGAAAAAAAGGTTAATCATAAAATGTTAATTTTTGTCAGCTGGTATGTATTACAAACTCTTTTACCTTTCGAATCCAATATATATATATACACAATATATATATATATATATATCCCATTCAGATACAGGGCGGAGCTGCGCAGTGAGGTGGTGCTTCACTGTGCCACTCAGTGGATTGTATCCCTCACAAACTGTGCTGGTATGTGATGCAAATAGTGTGTTGCTGTCCCTCGAGTTATCGCTGATATCGCTCGAGATATCGCCTTCAAACACTCAGATTATATTATCTGTTTTTTTCATAATCTGTATAATGTATAAAATGTATTTCTGTAACATCTTTAGGCTGCAGATTACTCATAAACCTAGTAAAAAAGTTCCTCGGTGAGGCAGACAGTAGCCCTGACTCATGGCAGAGGGCGCTGCTGGTCTCTTATGCAACCTCCCATCTTTATATTTCCTTTACATTCCACCTTATAAAAATAGAAGATTACATTTCCAAGCTGAGAAAATTTGCAAATCTTGACTTTGAATCAAAACAAGAGGCAAAAGCTAAAGGAAGAGCAACACCTGACATGAAATATGCATCACATGTTTGCGTAAACAACACTGATATCAGATATAAAAACACAATGCATTGTCTGTTAACAATCAAATGATGAATAATATAGTCTTGAGTGCATTTGTATTTCTAAATCTGACTCTAAAAGAGACAGAGTCTCACCAACTGTCAACCTCACCGCTTGTCATTGGCTGTGTATATTCTGTTATTTGCAAAATGTTCTGTGGAGATATTCATGGTATTTCTACCAGAGGCAGGACTTTGAACAAGGACAATGCTATTCAATTTTGAAGTTGATCCTGATCAAATTCTGAAGAAAGATAATCAGGGGAAAGCAGAAATATATAATTGTTTTGTTATTCATTTAAAATATTTTCAAAATAAAAGCAGTGGTGCCCTGGTGGTAAAAAGCTGCTGGATCACTGATACCAACTCCCCACGGGTTGTCACTGCCCCCACCCCCCACCCCCATTCCCCGTGCAGCTAACTGGGCTATCAAAGGCTAGCCATGTCGCTCAGTGTCTATGGTGAGTGGCTGTAAAAGAACCATTGCTGACTTTCATGAAAGGTACCTGCGTATCCGATGCCATGGCCTGGCAAGCCGTCCAGGGTGTACTCTGCCCTTGCACAGAGTCGACTGAGATGGGCGCCAGCCGCCCTATGACTCTAATTAGGATGAAGCGGTTCAGAAAATGAATGGATATATTTTCAAAATAAACAGTCACTTTACTGTGTTATATGTGCCAGTTGTGTAATAATCATTCAACTTATCCCATGGCAAGGATGCAATACCTCGAATTATTTGATGGCATTCCACTTATCAGAAACAAATATCTTAAATTAATAATTATTTACATTATCTGGAGTGTATTAAGCTTGAATTGAAATAGTACATGCACAGTGTGTCAAGGCCACTGATTTCAAAACCCTACAACTTTAACAAAATTCCGTCACAAAATACAAAGAAATCTAAGCAATATGGCTTCATTTTAAATGATGACGTCATAACACAAAATACACCACATTATGTCAAGGTTTGAAAGATGCCTTCATGAAGTACAAGTGTTCCTTGTGGTGAAGCAGGTGGTGTAATTACGTTTTAGGGTTTTCAAATTAAAAAAATGCATAAAAACATGTGACTCTACTTGTTAAAATGTTTAAAAACAAAATTTAAAACCTTGATTTAGGTTTTTAGTTGATGTTTTCTAAAGTAAAACAATCATTCCCTCTCAATTTTGTTAAAGTAGAATGCCTTTCCGTAAAGTAGGCAAGCCTTCCAACCTTTCCAAACTCTCCTACTACATATTAATTTCAATTCACTTCAGTTTTATTTGTATCGCTTTTTTTTTTCTTTGTTTTTTTTTTTTTAACAATCATTACTGTCAAGAAGCAGCTTTACACAGTAAAAGTAGAGACAGTTGTAGAGCTTCATGCAGTAAAAGTTTGCACATTTTTACAACCCCTACACTCCCTAATGAGCAAGCCCACAGTGAAAAAACTCCCATACAAACATACGCATATTTTCATTACCGGGTGGTTTTAACTTACATTTTCAAAGTTGCAATCTGCTAAACTCCCTTTGATAGTTTGCATTAATCAATTTTTTAAAAAGGCTGCCATTTCACTCCACCAAGTGCACAAAATCACAAGAGTAGAATGTGAATCCACTGGTTCATACAAGCCAAGTTACTGGCAATAATAACGGTATACAGACATTAAATTATCAAATCAGATATAAACTACTGAATTCCTGAATAAAATAAAGCTAGGCACAAAAAACAATCTGCATACATTATACACACTTTTGTTCCATGTTGCTGACAGAGGCTCAAGATGTTCATCTGACTTTTCGCGACTTTACTCATTGAATTTTGCCCTCTGTGTGTGGAGTTATTGGTCATTTTTATACTTTCTATATATAAAAAAAGGATCATGAAATACCATTATTTATTGGGAACAGACATGAACTATTCAAGCATTGAACTTCCTTTTAATAATAACAACCACTTCTCCTTGGCAAAAAATTGTTGATTATTACAATTCAATTAAATTAGATTTTTATTTTTTTTTTCATCCAGAGATTTGTTTCTGAACCCTTAAAAATTGTAATGATCCAAAACAAAATATCAGGTAACGCTATGCAATGAGGTCATGCAGTTCTGTTTTATAATGGCCATGAAAATTGGTAGTATTTCCTGGAAATTTCCAGGTATACTCCTATTGGTAATCACAGATAGATACGCGATGTTCTCCCAATTCTGCCAAGGTTAGCAAACAGAAATAGTATTAAAATTGGGGGTGATCTTGTATAATAAATTAGTAAGTCAGTTCTGTTCCGAGTCACTCCATCTGAACGGCACACAGTGTTAAATCCTGATGATTATGTACACCAGCAGGCCTGTCATGCTTATTAGAATATTCACAATGCAGGATGCGCCATGTGTGTAGTAGACCTACGGTAAGTACACTTTGTTTAGTGCCGGCTCAGCAGTATTAGACGGTGTTGGTATGAATAACTCTGTACGGGATCTTGATGATGGTGTGTTGGAAGGAGCGCTGTATGGAACACTTTGAGGATGGTATTGATGGCCAAATGCTGTATACACGCTGAAATGTATTCAGTAATGTATTCTGTTAAAATACATGAAAAAACATTACTGCAGGACACATTTTCAATCTGTGCTGCATCGTCAGTATAGCTGAAGTCAGGTCATCCTTCTTTGGTAATCGTTTGCAGTTTGCTGTGTGTTAATACAAGATGGTTATAGTTTTTCACACAGAAGGAAAAAAATCAGAGTTGCACGAACGGAATGGAAAAATTTGATTGCGCCAAGCAGCAGAGTCCCGGGCCCTGCAAGGGCATTTCTGTGCGGAGCTTGGCTTGTATGTTCTCTACATACTTGCCTGGGTTTCCTCATGGTGTCCCCCGTCTTCTCTCAGTATCAACTGAGGTAGGCTCCAGCCTCCATAAACCCTAATAGGATTAAGTGGTCTGGCAAATGAAGGAGAGTGAGTGTTTACAGTAGCTAATCTTATAATCTTATAGATGGTACTATTATCACCCGAGATTGCAGATGTTATTGTACATAAATCCTGTTAACATGTACAGTAACACATTTTTAGGAGATAACACAGACTGGCCTTGAATATAAACCGCCAGGAAGCCAACAAAGAGAGCAAAGGTTGGTAGCAATTTACTGGAGGCCATGTCACTCATTTATACTTGAGATACTGTATGCGAATAGAAATGTTAAATATTGTCCAATGTTTTGGAACGTTTGGTTAAATTTCAGGACTTGGATAAGTTCCAAATGGTTGAACCTAAATCAGCATGGTTTTTGGGTCTTGCACAGTTCTCCCCTTATTTATCATCATCATCATCATCATCATCATCATCATCCTCTTCTTCTTCTTCTTCTTCCCCTTCTTCCGAGGTCAGGTCGCGGGGGCAGCAACCTGAACAATAAGGTCCAGACGTCCCTATCCCCAGACACTTCTTCCAGCTCTTCCGGGGGGGGGGCATTCTGGCCAGATGCCCGGGCCACCTCAACTGGCCCTTCTAAATGCAGAGGAGCAGTGGTTCTACTCTGAGCTCTCCCCGGAGGGTAGAGCTTCTCTGTTTCGAAGGGAGAGCCCCGCCACCCGACGAAGGAAGCTCATTTCAGTCGCTTGTCTCCGCAATCACGTTGCATATTGTGATAAAGTTCATTATTTTCTGTAATGTACTGATAGAAATTAAACTTTCATATATTTTAGATTCATTGCACACCAACTGAAATATTTCAGGTTTTTTTATTGTTTTAATACTGATGATTTTGGCATACAGCTCATGAAAACCCCAAATCCCTATCTCAAAAAATTAGCATATCATGTTCAGGTAGTCTAAACGAGCTATTAACCTAATCATCTGAATCAACCAATTAACTCTAAACACCTGCAAAAGATTCCTGAGGCTTTTAAAAACTCCCAGCCTGGTTCATTACTCAAAACCACAATCATGGGTAAGACTGCCGACCTGACTGCTGTCCAGAAGGCCATCATTGACACCCTCAAGCAAAAGGGTAAGATACAGAAAGAAATCTCTGAGCGAATAGGCTGTTCCCAGAGTGCTGTATCAAGCCACCTCAGTGGGACGTCTGTGGGAAGGAAAAAGTGAAAGAAGGGCCGATTACAGACCTTGGGGGACCTGTGGAAGCAGTGGACTGAGTCTGGAGTAGAGACATCCAGAGCCACCGTGCACAGGCGTGTGCAGGAAATGGGCTACAGGTGCCGCATTCCTCAGGTCAAGCCACTTTTGAAGCAGAAACAGCGGCAGAAGCGGCTGACCTGGGCCACAGAGAAGCAGCACTGGACTGTTGCTCAGTGGTCCAAAGTACTTTTTTCGGATGAAAGCAAATTTTGCATGTCATTCGGAAATCAAGGTGCCAGAGTCTGGAGGAAGACTGGGGACAAGGAAATGCCAAAATGCCTGAAGTCCAGTGTCGAGTACCCACAGTCAGTGATGGTCTGGGGTGCCATGTCAGCTGCTGGTGTCGGTCCACTGTGTTTTATCAAGGGCGGGGTCAATGCAGCGAGCTATCAGGAGATTTTGGAGCACTTCATGCTTCCATCTGCTGAAAAGCTTTATGGAGATGAAGATTTCATTTTTCAGCACGACCTGGCACCTGCTCACAGTGCCAAAACCACTGGGAAATGGTTTACTGACCATGGTATTACTGGGCTCAATTGGCCTGCCAACTCTCCTGACCTGAAGCCCATAGAGAGTCTGTGGGATATTGTGAAGAGAAAGTTGAGAGACACCAGACCCAACACTGTGGATGAGCTTAAGGCCGCTATCGAAGCATCCTGGGCCTCCGTAACACCTCAGCAGTGCCACAGGCTGATTGCCTCCATGCCACGCCGCATTGAAGCAGTCATTTCTGCAAAAGGATTCCCGACCAAGTATTGAGTGCATAACTGAACATAATTATTTGAAGGTTGACTTTTTTTGTATTAAAAACACTTTTTTTATTGGTCGGATGAAATATGCTAAATTTTTGAGATTTTTGGGATTTTTGGTTTTTCTTTACTTTTTTGCCAAAATTATCGATATTAAAACAATAAAAGGCTTAAACTACTTCAGTTGTGTGTAATGAATCTAAAATATATGAAAGTCTAAATGTTTATCAGTACATTGCAGAAAATAATGAACTTTATCACAATATGCTAATTTTTTGAGAAGGACAGTATAGATCTTTGCCTTGCGGCTCAGCTTCCTCTTCACCACGATGGACAGATACAGGGTCCGCTTTGCAGCAGAGGCTGCAGCAAGCCGACGGTCAATCTCCCGCTCCATCCTTCCCTTACTCATGAACAACCCACTGTTAACCACTGTCTCTTTATCAGGCGACCACCACTAACCAGGTAGGGTTTAAATGTGATGCTGTCACCTTCATCTTTAAGCTCTGCTGAGCATGCAGATTCAGGGGTGGCCTTATACACTCGGGAGGAAAGCTAAATTCGCCACTTTGTAAGCATGAGTGCATAGATGACGGTGAGTGAATGCTGATTGTTATAAGTGACAGGAAGATTTGCATATTCCACCACCACCAACCCCCACCACCCCTCCTTCACAGCTTGGTCATTAAGCTCCCATGAACTCCTGGCTACAGATGGCTGCTGCATCGACCCAAATTTGCACCTTGTCAATGTGAGACTTTGGAGCACAACCAATAGATTTTTAACCTGGTACTGAGTTTTATAAACATGACAATTTTCTGTGTGGCATCACAGCAAGAAGACCCAGAGTTCAAAGCTCACAGCCAATCAGGGCTTTTCTGTTTGGAGTTTGCTCAATCTCCCCATGCTTGTGTGTGTTTTCTCTGGGCACTTTGGCTTCCTCTCACAGTCCATAGACAAGCACTTGAGATTAACTGGCCTGAGTTAGCCCTGCGATACAAGTAATGGCGGGGGGATGGATGGCTGATCATCAAGTGTGCAGTACTTCTTTGAAGTTATACAAGACGCTCTTTGTCTTCCTTCATCCCATTCTCCCATTCCCATTTTGAACTGCGTAATTTTCTATAAAGATCATGGGAAGGCTAGTGCCTATCTCAGCCAAATCTGGGCAAAGGTGAGAAGTACTCGGCATCTATCTTTAGACCATTGCAAGGTCAACATACACTCATACCTAGAGGTAATTTGTATCTACTAATTAGCATAATGCTCATATTTTTGGATTGCGCAAGGAAACAAGAGTGTGGCGAGGAAACTCATATAAGCACGAGAACATTCATTCATTCATTTTCTGAACTGCTTAATCCTAATTAGGGTCACAGGGAGACTGGCACCCATCACAGCTGATTCCAGACGAGGGCAGAGTACTTCCTGGACAGCTCGCCAGGCCATCGCAGGGCAGACACATGTTGATGGCTCAGCAGCTACACTTGTCGAAAGTCAGTAATGGTTCTTTTACATGAACTTCACACCATAGACAGTGAGAGACATGGCTATCCTTTGATAACCTAGTTAGCTGCACTGGAGAAAATTATCCAAATTTGGTTATTATTATTATTATTTTTATTTATTTATTTATTTTGTGGCATATAGTAATTGATTTGCAATGAAGGCTAAAAATAGCCTAGTTAGCTGCACTGAGGGGACAGTGACAACCTGTTGAGAGTGGGGTTTGAACCCCCAACGTTGGGATCAGTGCTCCAGCACCTTTGCCACCAGGCCACCACTGCCAGGGTAGAACATGCAAACTCAAAATAAAAACACCCTCGCTGAGCCTGTGACTCAAACCCAGGACCTTCCTGCTGTGAGGCGGACGTGTTAACCAGGTTTCCACATTTATAATACATTGACAAGATCCTTTCTAGAAGGTCACACTGCGGCACTTAATGGCAGGCTCATGTTGAACTTGAGGGACAGGTGCATAACCATGGTGAAGTCAGTCAATGATTTTCTTTAGCGCCCTCTAAAAACCTCATGGCTTTGTCTTCTTCTTTTTTTTCCCACTCTTTGTGTCAATTCCGAGACTTTGAAAGCTCGCTGGGTTGCCAGAATCATTCATGTGACTGCCTGAATCAACAAAGCTTTAGTGAACATTGTTCTTATCGTTCTCTGACAGCCTCCTCAAACCAAACCGTGGAAGCGAGAATCGATCGCATTGATAATTGTGCAAATGCCATCAGTCTGAACACACAAATAAGGAAGCTTTTCTTCTTCTTCTTCTTCTTCTTCTTCTTCTTCTTCTTCTTCTTCTTCTTTTCCCCAAGGGTTGACAAAATCACATTTCTTCTATCCTTGAAAAAGGTCAAGAGACGGTCAAGAGAAATAGCCAGTGTCCTCAGTACCTCAATAATACTTGAGGAAGGTAATTTCATGAGGCTGTAACTTGCAGACCATGAGACGTTCACAAAAGTGTCTTTTGCACATCATTGCATTCCGAGTTTCCGCATCACACAGTGGGAATTATTCTCATTCCCTCCCCACCCCCAATCCCCAACCCCCACACTCGCACCCTACACCCATGTTGCTATTTACTTTGCCGCTAAAAGCGACACAATTGCCTTGTTCCAGATTACCAAACACTCCACCGTGGTGCTACGCCGCATTTTACCGTACAGAACGCCGCTGTATCATCACCTGGTTCCTTAAATTGAACAGTCATCTGTCTTATCCTTATCATCCTCCGAATTCCTTAAAAGCCTTCCCGGAGATGCTCCCATTATCGGTGACCTTCTTAAGTTGTTCTTTCTAGTCCTCCTTTATTTTGCTGAGGATGGGTTCAGTTCTTTTCTCTTATTTTATGCCTTCTATCAGGATTTTAAAATCAGGCTGCTCTAAAAGAGAAAAGGATTAAATTATCTTTGTACGATGCCTATGATAGATGGGTTGAATCTTTTTATACTGCAAATTATTTTTAAAAAGAAAGGGGGAAAAAACAGGTACTAGGCTTATTATATTTACTACTATATATATATATATATATATATATATATAGATATAGATATATATAGATATATATATATATATATATATATATATACCAGTGTGAGAACCGGGACAAAAGCAGGCTTGTTATCATTAGTACATTTCATTGGACGGATCCCAGCACATAGTAAAAAAGTGGTGTCGTGGCTAGAACATCCCACCTGACAGCAAGATGGTCCTGGGTTTGATTGCTGGGCATTTTATTTATTTATTTATTTATTTTTAGATGCGTTTGCATGTTCTACCATGTTTGCTTGGGTTTCCTCCAGGTGCTCTGGTTTCTTTCCATATTCTAAAGACTTGCATTTTAAGCTAAGTGCCCCAGTGCAGCTAACTGGGTTATCATAGGCCGGCCATGTTTCTCACTGTCTATGGTGTGAGGTTCATATAAAAGAACCATCGCTGACGTTCATCAAGAGGAGCTACATAGCCGTCAGCATGTTTCTGCTCTGTGATGGCCCGGTGAGCCATCCAGGGTGTACTCTGCCCTCGCCTGGAGTTGGACTAGGATGGATGCCAGCCTCCCCGTGACCCTATTTAGGAATAAACGGTTACAGAAAATGAATGAATGATATTAGGCTAAGTGGCTGTTCCACATTGACCCTGGGTGTGAACGTGAATGTGAGTGGTTGTGATTGTTCCTCTGCAGTAGTCTGGCAAGCTGTTCGGGTGCATCCCACTTTGACTCAGTATCAGCTGAGATAGGCACAAGCCTCACCGTGACCCTTGTAGGATGAAGTGATTCAGTAAATGACTGAGTCTTTCCAGCACTCAAACAAAACAGTAACTAAGTATAAGTATTAAGAGATGGTAGACCACTTCATAAGTATTCGTTTTTGTGGGAATTTGTGAGAGCCTTTAGATCCGAGAAATGCTGCTTCCATTAACGGAAAGTTTATTCATATTGAAAATGATCGTGGGTGGCTCCTGAGTGGTCCATCAACAAGGCGATTTACTATCAACATGGAGTTGTTGGGTTCGAAGTTTGAATCCAGGTTGATACCACAGCCATCCGTGACAGGGAGAGTCCATGGGATCTAACTGGTTGAGCTCTCGCGAGAGGGAAGGATGGCATACATTCACTTCCCTGTCACTCACAGCGATAGCAAGCTAATCATGGTCATCTCATCCATACGAGGTGGCAGATAGAACTATCCCACTGAGTGCGTCAGACCATACTTGAATATGCATGCGCAGCAGTTTGTAAAGAGGCGGGTGGTAGCATTGCATTGCCACAGAGGGGATATGTGCAGGCTTCCCTGGTTGGTGGTGGTCGTGTCATGGGGAAGGCATTACTTGATGAGTGGCGAATGAATACAGCTAAAATTATGGGAGACAATGGGGAAAAAATCAAAAGTAATTTTATTGAAAATGGCTGAGTGTCAAGCAGTGGATCGGTTCAATCCTTGCAAGCATGAGGGCATCAATCTGGCATACATGGCCTACTTGATGCTATCTTAGATTTCCCTGGTGATGAAAATGTGCATGGAAGCGCAATCGCCACGTATGAAACATAATTACTGTTGGTGGGCATGACGACTGCGACATATATGCCGGTAGAAGTAATTCCTGTGACACACGCATCACAGATGCTCACATTTTTCAGTCAAGTGCTTATTTCCTCCACCCATATTTTTTTCAAGGGGACACCTCCAAACTCCAGCAGAATGGTCACGGAATAACACAGTAAGCACGTCCGTCTCACAACAAGAAGGTCCAGGGTTTGATTCCCAGCTCAGGCGTTTCTGTGTAGAGTTTGCATCTTCTCCCCACGCTTGCGTGGGTTTCCTCCGGGTAGTCCGGTATCCTCCCGCAGTCCAAAAACATGCACAGTAGGTTAGCTGGCTGTTCCAAATCACCCCTATGTCTCATTGTGAGTATGAATGGCTGTGTGAGTGTCGGCCCTGCATTGGCTTGGCGAGCTGTCCAGGGTGTACCCCAGAGTCGACTGAGATGGGCGCTAACCTCCCCGTGACCCTAATTAGGATTAATCAGTTCAGAAAATGAATGGATTAATGGTCACAGAATACTCGCGGGATTCCCAGCCACAGTTCTGATGTAATTGGCTATTTGAGGACTTAGCTTTTAAAAAATAAAAATACAAAATGTAAAAATAAAAGACTTTCAGTGCTTTTATTTTTGAACCATGAACCAGCTCGTCATTCACATTGGCAGCAAACCCTTTCCTGCATTAGACCAGGAGGACAATCATTCCTCTCGTGGAGTCTTTCCCACTTTAACAGTGGCAGACGAACAAATTTGTTCTTGCACTAGTAGCTTTTCATTTGATTCCAAATTGAGGAAAATGTTCCTGTATCTTCACGTCGTAAAGACGTCATCGCCTGCCATTGTTTTTTGTGGACCATCTGCTGCTTACCCTGTTCAGTGTGTGCGGGGGTTGCTTTTAAAATAGTTTCCCTGAAAGATTGCATGTAAGGTGGAGACTTCTGGAGAACATAAAGTAAAAAAACAAGGTCATTATATGCATTTATTCAGTAATTTTTCATACCACTAGGGGTCACATAGAGGCTGAAGCCTAACTCAGCTGACTTTGGGTGAAGATATGGTACACCCTGAATGGTTTGCTGCAGTCCATGCGAGGCAACACATACAACCATTCACACTTTCACTCCGATGGGCAATTTTAGCCTACTGTGCATGTTTTTGGACTGTGGGAGGAAACCGGAGTCCTCGGAGGAAACGTATTCAAGCATGGGGGGAACATGCAAATTCCACACAGAAACGCCCGAGCTGAGCCCATTTTTTTAACTCAGAGCCGGCTTGCTGTAGGACAGACGTGTTAACCACTACGCCACCATGCCACATGAGTATAAATTATGGATAAGAAATACAGTGGTACCTTGACTTACAAGTGTCTTTCAACTTATGAGCTCTGCTGGAGAAATGGCTTTTCTGGGCTGATTAGCCATGCATTCTTCTGCGTGTATTCCCCCGAGGTCCGAGAATGCCTTGTGCAGTTCTTCTCAATTATTTTCTGTGATGCCCTCTATAGCAGGGGTCCCCAACTACCGGGCCGCGGACCGGTACCGGTCCTTGGCTCAATTGGTACTGGTCCGCAGAAGAAATAATTAATTATTTCCGTTTTATTTATTATCTGAGTCTGGACGATCTTTATTTTTGAAAAATTTTTCATTTTGAAAAATGCCCGGATTCTCTCAGTTACATGTCGGTCATTTGCGTGCGAAAATGTAACCTACAAGGGGATGACGTTTCAACAGAAGCATGTTGGACATGTTTCAAATGTTAGCGGGGATTTTGGGTGAGACTGAGCCTGAGCCTTCATTCTCCCAGCTGGTGCACCATCACCTGTGGGTTGTTTTTTTTTTTTTGGAAAAGTTCAAGCTCTTCTTCCCAACCAACTTTATTTCAGCTGTTGAAAAATAGCATTCATGGAGTTCTTATAATAATAATAATAATAATTATTATTATTATTATTATTATTATTATAAATAAATACATTATATTTATAATCTATGACACCCCCAACCCCCACCGGCCCGCGGTAAAAATGTCAAGCATTGACCGGTCAGCGGTGATAAAAAGGTCGGGATCACTGCCCTACAGAAAAAAAAAACATTTTATGGTCCCCCAGTGCCACACGTGTGACTATAAATAGTGTTTACTGCACTTCATATTGCTTGCTTGGTGCTTTTTTCCCTTCACCATAGGGAACACAGTGAGAGCGCCACTGCCACCTAGTATAGAGGATGCACAATAAACAGTTAATTTTTTTTTTTAATTAAATAAATCTTCTTTTCCTTTCGGCTTTTTCCCTTTCTCGGGAGTCGTCACAGCAAATCATCTGATTCGCACATTTTATTTGCATAGGTTTTTATGTCAAATGCCCTTCCTGTCACAACCCTTTAGCTAGGGACATAAACACGTTGAAGGCTTTGCAGCTCCTCTTGTCGAAAGTCAGCAATGGTTCTTTTACATGAACCTCTCACCATAGACAGTGAGAGACATGGCCCGCCTTTAATAACCCAGTGAGCTGCACTGAGGGGGCAGTGACAACCCTGTGGGAACTCGAACCCCAAACCTTAGGATCAGCGATCCTGCGCCCTATCCACTAGACCACCACTGCCCCCCAAAAATTAAATAAATTAATTAAATAATAAATTAAATAAATTAATTAATAAATAAATAAAAAGTAAAAAAAAATAGTAGTGTAAGTTAATAAGTGCTATTCTTAAGTGATTGTTACATGTTCATCTGAAATATATTACGTCAAAAATTCATGGTTGTGTCGGGTTATATGAGGGGGATGGAACGGATTAATTGGTTTTCTATTGTTTCTGATGGGAGTTTTTGTTTCATCTAACGGACGTTTCCACTTACGAGCTCGCCCTCGGAACGGATTAATTTTGTAAGTCGAGGTACCACTGTATTACCTTTTTGATAAATGTGTACATTTATAGCCATCATGAAATGGATACAATTCAAATCTCAATATAACAGGTTTCTTGAGATTGTGTTCATGATAAGATTGGTGTCATATCAACTATCGGTACCAAATCTTACACCGCCATTATTTATTTGGGATTCTGCTTGATGCATTCCGCGTAAAATACACTACAACCTTGACTGGAGGGCACATCTTGACTGGTTTCTAAATATCAATGTTCTGATCTGTTTTTACTTGTACAAAGCCTTGGTCTGACAAAGCATGGTTCTAAAGATACTGCTTCTTTTTTTTCCTTTTTTTTTTTTTTGCTGGTATAGAGATGGATCTGGATATGCGATAGTGAGATTTGTTATCTCAGCATGCGGAAAGCACATGCTGATTCCAGTGATGTAAATGCTAATGTGATATACGCAGGGCTATTCTGATGGCTCAGTGTAGCAAATGTTGATTTGAAGATATAATGATCTAAAAAAAAAGGGGGGAAGGGGGGGTCAAGCATGACCTACATCTCACTTCTTCTAATTCTTCTAATCTTAATACATGACATATACAGTGCAGTACATCACAGAATTATTATAATGTAATACAACCTGGAAAGCTGACTTTGTAGGTCAAATTAATGTGTACTATATAATAATAATAATAATAATAATAATAATAATAATAATAATAATAATAATAATAATAATAAAACATTAAACAGGGGGCAGTTGTGGTCTAGTGGTATAGGGCGCTGGATCGCTGATCCAAAGGTTGGGGGTTCGAGTCCCACTCTCCACAAGGTTGTCACTGTCCCCCCCAGTGCAGCTAACTGAGTCATCAAAGGCGGGCCATGTCTCTCATTGTCTATGGTGAGAGGTTGATGTAAAAGAACCATTGCTGACTTTCGTAAAGAGTAGCTGCAAAGCCGTCAGCGTGTTTCTGTCCCTTGCTAAAAAGGGTTGTGACAGGAAGGGCATCCGACATAAAAACCTCTGCCAAATCAAACGTGTGAATCAGATGATTCGCTGTGGTGACTCCCGAGTAAAAAGGCAAAAGCCGAAAGGAAGATAGACAGACAATAAAGCATTAAATATTGGTTACAGCCTGGAATAATGCCACATTAAATAAATTGTAAATACTTTTAAGAGAAGAAAGTAATAAAATTCTAATAATAAAATCATCATGTTACAAGAGGGGCAGTGATGGCCTGGTGGTAAAGGCGCTGGATCACTGAGAACAGCTGGCTGCTTGCAATAAAATGAGAAAGGTGGAGCTGGGAATCGAACCCAGGATTTGTGTGGAGTTTGCATGTTCTTCCCATGCTTGCCTGGGTTCCCTCCAGGTTCTCCAGTGTCCTCCCAAAGTCCAAAAACATGCACAGTACTTAAATTGGCTGTTCCAAATCACCCCAAAGTG
>CM045743.1:7271439-7363939 GCA_024760905.1 Plotosus lineatus
GTGTTTTTCATGCAAAAAAAAAAGTCAACCTTCAAATAATTATGTTCAGTTATGCACTCAATACTTGGTCGGGAATCCTTTTGCAGAAATCACTGATTCAATGCGGCGTGGCATGGAGGCAAAGCGGACCCTGTATCTATCCATCGTGGTGAAGAGGGAGCTGAACCGCAAGGCAAAGATCTTTCCTGGTCCTTCTCAAAAAATTAGCATATTGTGATAAAGTTCATTATTTTCTGTAATGTACTGATAACCATTAGACTTTCATATATTTTAGATTCATTGCACACCAACTGAAGTAGTTTAAGCCTTTTATTGTTTTAATATTGATAATTTTAGCAAAAAAAAGTAAAGAAAAACCAAAAATCCCTATCTCAAAAAATTATCATATTTCATCCGACCAATAAAAAAAGTGTTTTTAATACAAAAAAAGTCAACCTTCAAATAATTATGTTCAGTTCTGCACTCAATACTTGGTCGGGAATCCTTTTGCAGAAATGACTGCTTCAATGCGGCGTGGCATGGAGGCAATCAGCCTGTGGCACTGCTGAGGTGTTATGGAGGCCCAGGATGCTTCGATAGCGGCTTTAAGCTCATCCACAGTGTTGGGTCTGGTGTCTCTCAACTTTCTCTTCACAATATCCCACAGATTCTCTATGGGCTTCAGGTCAGGAGAGTTGGCAGGCCAATTGAGCACAGTAATAGCATGGTCAGTAAACCATTTCCCAGTGGTTTTGGCACTGTGAGCAGGTGCCAGGTCGTGCTGAAAAATGAAATCTTCATCTCCATAAAGCTTTTCAGCAGATGGATGCATGAAGTTCTCCAAAATCTCCTGATAGCTAGCTGCATTGACCCCGCCCTTGATAAAACACAGTGGACCAACACCGGCAGCTGACATGGCATCCCAGACCATCACTGACTGTGGGTACTTGACACTGGACTTCAGGCATTTTGGCATTTCCTTCTCCCCAGTCTTCCTCCAGACTCTGGAACCTTGATTTCCGAATGACATGTAAAATTTGCTTTCATCCGAAAAAAGTACTTTGGACCACTGAGCAACAGTCCAGTGCTGCTTCTCTGTAGCTTAGGTCAGCCGCTTCTGACGCTTCTGTCGCTGTTTCTGCTTCAAAAGTGGCTTGACCTGGGGAATGCGGCACCTGTAGCCCAGTCCACTGCTTCCACAGGTCCCCCAAGGTCTGGAATCGGCCCTTCTCCACAATCTTCCTCAGGGTCCGGTCACCTCTTCTGGTTGTGCAGCGTTTTCTGCCAAACTTTTTCCTTCCCACAGACGTCCCAGTGAGGTGGCTTGATAGAGCACTCTGGGAACAGCCTATTCGCTCAGAGATTTCTTTCTGTGTCTTACCCTCTTGCTTGAGGGTGTCGATGATGGCCTTCTGGACCGCAGTCAGGTCGGCAGTCTTACCCATGATTGCGGTTTTGAGTAATGAACCAGGCTGGGAGTTTTTAAAAGCCTCAGGAATGTTTTGCAGGTGTTTAGAGTTAATTGGTTGATTCAGATGATTAGGTTAATAGCTCGTTTAGACTACCTGAACATGATATGCTAATTTTTTGAGATAGGAATTTTGGGTTTTCATGAGCTGTATGCCAAAATCATCAGCATTAAAACAATAAAAGACCTGAAATATTTCATTTGGTGTGCAATGAATCTAAAATATATGAAAGTTTAATTTTTATCAGTATATTACAGAAAATAATGAACTTTATCACAATATGCTAATTTTTTGAGAAGGACTAGTATATATGTATATATATATATATATATATATATATATATATATATATATATATATATATATATATATATACACAGGGATCCCTCACTTTCTGTGGTTAATTGGGACCGAGACCCCCCTGCGACTGTCAAATTCCACGAAGTAGGATTGACCCTCCCTGACTGACGTATACGTACATGTATATGTGTCTTCTTCTTCTTCTTCTTGTCCTTTCGGCTTTTCCCTTCAGGGGTCGCCACAGCGAATCATCTGCCTCCATCTCACGCTATCCTCTGCATCTTTTTCTCTGACACCAACTGCCTTCATGTCCTCCTTCACCACATCCATGAATCGTCTCTTTGTCTTCCTCTGGGCCTTCTGCCTGGTAGTTCCAGCCTCAGCATCCTATTACCAATATACTCACTATCCCTCCTCTGTACATGTCCAAACCATCTCAATCTAGCCTCTCTGACTTTGTCTCCAAAACATCTAACATGTGCTGTCCCTCTGATGTACTCATTCCTAATCCTATCCATCCTCGTTACTCCCAAAGAGAACCTCAACATTTTCATCTCTGCTACCTCCAGCTCCGCCTCCTGTCTTTTCCCCAGGGCCACTGTTTCTAAACCATACAACATCGCTGGCCTCAACACCGTCTTGTACACTTTTCCTTTCATTTTTGCCGATACCTTCCTATTACACATCACACCGGACACTTTTCTCCACCCATTCCAACCTGCCTGCACGCGCTTCTTCACCTCTTTTCCACACTCTCCATTGCTCTGGATTGTTGAGCCGAAGTACTTAAAATCCTCCACCTTCCTTATCTCTGCTCCCTGTAACCTCACCGTTCCTCTTGGGTCCTTGTCGTTCACACACATGTATTCTGTCTTACTGAGGCTAACCTTCATTCCCCTCCTTTCCAGGGTATACCTTGCAATGGACTGGTGAGCTGTCCAGGGTGTACCCTGCCCTCGCCTACAGTTGGGTGAGATGGGCGTCAGCCTCCCTGTGACCCTAATTAGGATTAAGTGTTTCAGAAAATGAATAAATGATGTTTAACGTGACAAAGTTACATATAGTTAGAATTTTTTGTGGTACCTGTGGTGTGTGATTACTGGAATTTATACATAAAATGGTTTATTCTGTAAAAAAAATAATAATAATAAAGTTAAATTTTGGATTAGTGCTGCCATGATTGTGTTATAAAATAGCTTTTGCATGCCTCAGACTCCATTTCATATATTCCAGCTACTGAAGCCTCCGGAGAGTTTAATGAATACATTACCACCACATTCTGCTTTCCCTCCTTATTGTTATGTCATGATTTCTTACCAACGTTATGAACTGCCAACCCGCGCATGAACTCCTAAATTCCTTGGTTTTAAATGACTTAAACCTGCTTCGTGCTCATTTAGAACTTTTTACCTGCCGTTTCTAATATATCCAACACGCTGGTTGTGCCAGAGATACTTTCTGTTTTAATCCTCCGTTTATAATTCTTTGGGAAAAAAAAAAACGGATTATAGTCTACTCCACTACTCTTATAGTTTCTCTTTATGAGCTCTTATGGGTATTTTGCTTTCCTCTGTTGCCCTTGGCTGCTCATCAGGGGTCTGGAGTCGGATTTCTGTAAAGCTGCTTTGCAACAACATAATGTAATCGTCCCTGTATGAATACCACTGCACAGACTGAATCCTGCTACTCAGAGCTGTCTGTATTAAATATGCAAAATCACATTAGGAATAAATCATTCAAGGTTAAAGGTATAAACAATAATTTAAAGGTAAACAAACAAAGGTAAAGCTTGCTGGTATGGGGTTTGAATTCCTGACCTTTGGAGCATTAACCACTGAGACACACAGCCACCCTGTTTTTCATTTTATATCTTTTGGCTAGCAACATGAGCACTGAAATTTTTATCTCATAGCAGATTTTTCATTTTATGTTTTAAAATGCTTACTTAATGACTTATTCTTCCTGATATGTGTGTTTTTATTCGGCGGCCTGCAGGCTTCGTGAGCTTCGATAACCCTGGCAGCGCTCAGGCAGCTATCCAGGCCATGAATGGCTTCCAGATCGGCATGAAGCGCTTGAAAGTGCAGCTGAAACGGCCAAAGGACGCCAGCCGCCCCTACTGACCCTCGCCCAGGACATATTTGCACACTCACACACACAGCTGACAGCACAGGTAAGACCGCCTCTGGGTAACCTTGAGATTCATCCATATCAAGAGGGTTTCAGGAAATTTAAAAAAAAAAAAAATAGAAATTTAATTAAAGTTAAATAGTTTGGTCCTGGTGAAAACATGCCTTCATACAGTAAATGATGTGTATGAGATCACGGGATGATGAGCACAGTTTCCTGCTGAATCATTTTGTCCACTCGTGACTCTCTGTATTTTGGCCCACAGTTCCTTCATGACCTCCAAAAAAAGATCTACACAGTCCATTAGCTTGCACTGTAATAGCTATGATATTTATCATCAAAGAAAATTCCATCACCTTCTGCATTTCTTTCTCGCTCTCTAAACCCTGAAGTGGATAAGCCACTTGAATGAGAGAGCATGTTGATAATAATTCTGATAAGCACTACAGTAGCAGTTGTATAGTGTCCTCACGTCCATCAGCAGACTGCTGTTGGCTTAAACTGAAAGTAAGGTCTTCCAAACTCTCCTGTAACACATGAACTTACTTTTTACTCTCATTACGGAGTGAAATTGCATGAACAACATCTGAATTCATCAGTTTATATCAGTCAAGTTAAAGGCAAAAATAACTATTAGCAGATATTAAATTAACTAAGCAGATATAAGCGAGTGAACTTCTGTATCTTCTGTAACTTCTGTAACTTCCACTGGCGAGGTTGTGCACTTCTGTGTGGAGTTTGCACGTTCTTCGCGTAGGTTTCTGGGTTCAGGGTACTCCAGTTTCCTCATACAGTCCAAAGACATGAACATAAGGCTAACTGGCTGTTTCAAATTATCCCTAGGTGTGAATATGAACGGTTGTGTTGCCCCATGATGATTTAGTGCACCCTGCCTATGCTTAGTGTTGGTTAAGATAGGCACCAGCCTCCCTGCGACCCTAATAGAATTAAACGGTTCACCAAATGATGGGAGTGTAATCAGGTTCTGTGGTTTTAGATTGAAAGTTGTGCACATATCAGCCTTATTTTAATGGAAGATCATAAGAGATCATGGAAGAATATGATGTTATAGAATAAGTTATCGGCCAGAAAACCGATATTTAAGTTCTAAGTGAACTTGTTGAGGTACAGTGTCAGGACAGACATGTGAATCCGGCCTCATCTGATTTCTAGCTTGAGATTCCCTGATACGTACAGACTTCCCCGTTCAGACAACAACCTGTCAGGCAGAGACATTTCACCATGCTCAGCTCTGCCTCCCGAGTCCGACTCTGACATGCTGTCTTTCTCTTGCAGGTTTTGAACAGTCTTGACATCTGCAACAGATGGAAAACTTTACTTGCAAAACCAACCTGGAAAAGTGACCAACAAAAGAAAAAGAAAAAACAAAAAAAGAAGAAGAAAAAAGATAATCAAATAAATGCAGCTTACAAATAAGTACATGATTTTTTTAAAAGAATAAAAAACATATCAGATATCACTTTTGTGTGCAACACCACGGCGATGAGAAGGTTGGGACAGCAACATGACAGATTACATCAGAATCAAGAAGACTGAAGCGAGCAGTGGAAATGATAAACCGGACACAAAAAAAAAGTTTTTCTTGGAAACAAAAGAAAGAAAACACTGTTTTGAAAGAAGACTTTGGATTGGATTGATGCTGAAGAAGCCACAGGTTTGGGAAGCAATTGAGTGACAGCCGTGGCTTTTACTTCTATGGACTAATGAGGGTTTAATCTCCAAGGTAAAAAAAAAAAAAAAAAAAAAAAAAAAAAAAGAAAGAAGGCAGAAGAAACATTTCGTCATTTGGACGGATGTAAAAACTGTCTTTGAGTCTCTTTCTCTCTTTTTTTCTGCAGAGCTCTTGTATATGGCTCATTAGAGGTTCCACAGAAGCAGTATCGTTGCAAATCTTTCTCTCGCTTTCCTTTCCTCTCTTTTGATCCACCGTACTTTCCCTCTCTCTCTCTCTCTCTCTCTCTCTCTCTCTCTCTCTCTCTCTCTCTCTCTCTCTCTCACCCATGGCCCCTTTGGGGTCCAGAGGACCAAATCTTTTTAATCTCTATCTATAGTAATGTTCAATATTATCACTGATTATCTTATGATACAGGATATTGCGTAAAAATGTTACAATTAAGACTTAGAGAAAAAAAAAAATACTTCAGGGTGTATAGTGTAAAAAAAAATAAATAAATAATAATAATAATGAAAAAATCAGGGGGTGGGGGTGAGGGTTGAATTGTGGTTAAACTAGGCTCCAGGTTCAAGGAGCAAAGTTACACTGATGGTTATTAATATCGAACTGGAGATGCGTTGACATGAGGGGTTCGTTCTTCTGTCTCATTCATAGCCACACCTCATTTTTCAAAAGCCACTGATTTATTTTTGTTTTGTTTTTTATCGTATTTTATCGTATATAAAAGGGAGTATGTGTTCAGTTAAGGGCAGATTATAATTCTATTCGCGAAGTGTCAGGATAAGTTGTATTGATGCAACAGACGTGCTGGAATTTACAAATCTGAATTTCATTTTATTCCCTCTTTGTCACATTTTCCCTAAAGCTAATTTGGACACCCCCCCACACACACACACACACACATATTAATTAATTCATAAATAAACAAATAAATAAAGGCACATAACTTGTGGGACAGAAATGACGCAAACAATAAACTGTAGTATCTAATTCCCACCATTATTCTGTTCTATATCCATGTCTTATTTAAATACAGTAGTCTCATTAATATGCGCATCTCTGGGTCCGAGGTATTTAAATGAGAGACCGAATTTTAGCAGTTGTTGCTAATACTTTATATATTTTTGCTAATATGCTGGCATGAATGTTGCCATTGATCAAAGCAAAATGCTGTCATATTGCTTAGACATGGTCAGTTTCTGTGAAAAATAACAAAAAATTTTGCTTCTGGTTCATTATCATGTTAAAAATTTGGGGTCTAAGCGGTGGGCACATATTAGGAGGAAACGCCTTGAAAAGAAGCGGGATTACTGGGATTCTACTGTACACGTAAATGAACACTGTCCAGTTTAAACTTGGAACACCCTGTACTATTCAAATAAATAAATAATATACAAAATATTGGCATAATGTTCGAATCAAATTTTAAAAATGGCATTTTAGGTTTTAGAACTGTAGTCCTCATTCTTATAGTTTTCCACACCCACAACGTTGGGAATTCACACACTGTGATGTCGTGATTTTACATCATGAGCATAAAATAATCTTTCGCGTAAATAATCATTTGCATACTAAACAAAGAAGCTAAGCACTTGCTAACATTATCGAAACTTCACCCCTCCTGGATCACATGATAAATACACGTCAGGGTATTTAATGGGGCTTTGTCATAAGTGTTGCGCATATAATAAAATTAAATGTTCTAGAAACAAAATAAGGCAGCACGGTGGCGTAGTGGTTCGCACAAATCACAGCAAGAAGGGCATCGGGCTCAGCCACGTCTGTGTGGAGCATGCAAGTTCTCCCCGTGCTTGTGTGGGTTTCCTCCAGGTACTCCAGTTTCCTTCCGCAGTCCAAAAGCATGAAATAATCGAGATGAACTGAGATGGACTGGCCAACACGGTGTATACCCTGTTAGCTGTACAGGATGTACTATGTCTTCAGCCCATGTTGGCTGAGATAGGCTTCGGCTTCCTGATGACCCCGATAATTCGAAGTGATTCAGCAAATGTGTGAATGAGAGAAGGAACAAAAATATGTGGTCAAAATCATTTGATTTCTTGCTGGGTGAACGTTAAAATAAGATTATATGTATGTGCAATAGTTGTGATCAAGCCCTTTTAAAGACTTATATTCTTATCGACCATAAAAACTTTATTTTCAGATTGTGCAATGCTGTTTTATGGTGAAAGTCAAAAAACATGAAGACGTACAAGTGGACTTGCTTTAGTTCAACTGTATTTTATTACACTGCCCTTTCAAACAGAGGGGCACATGAAGAGCACAAACCTCGGCCAAGTCAGAAAAATGTCAGCAAGTACACAGCACCCCCTGCAGGACCTGCTATAACACCGCACTTCACGTCCTATCTCAGAATGTTAAAAAAAATAAATAAATAAATAAAAATCTTGGATTCAGAATTTGACCCAGATCACCACCAAAATCTAATGGAATGTTACTACTCCACTCATGTAAAAAAAAAAATAAATAAATAAATAAATAAAAAAAACATCATCAGAATTCATTCATAACTTTTTGTGTAAAATTGCTAAAAGATGAATAAACAAGCCAACCCTGACAAAAGCATGACCTTATTGGTGGAGATACATTTCATCTATAGAACTGTCCACATAACAGCTCAGACCGAATTCCCAAGAAATGTTTTATATTGAACTCAATAACTTTCACATATCTGTTAAAGAAAGAAGCAGCAGGCCGTAAAAACACTAATCGCGTTATGCTGTCTACATCACCAAATATCCTTACACAGTACAGAACCTACTCCACATTAAAAAAATCATTCTAGAAAATTTTCACGAGGTCCATTTGGACCTTTCAACAATTCTACACCTATCAAATTTCATTCAAACATGTTTATAGAAACCTAAAGAAAGAAATTCCTTACGGGCAATTTAAACATGAATTTACGGTTTTTCAACGTCAAAGCCGTTCCATAAAAATTTTCCGTTTAAAGTTTGCGAAAGGTGTTCTATAACCTTGAAAAACAGGCATGTCAAGCTCATTTTCCCCGAGAGACACATCAAATTTGTGGGTCATCAAGAGCCGAAAAAATCACTAAATGTCTATTTAACAACAGCAATCCGGAAATCTGCAGGGAGAAAATGATTAATTTAGGTATTGGGCCACTTTTCCATTATTCATTCTCCTTTCCTGCCAGTGTTTGACACCTACAGGCTAACTTGCAGTCTTTACAGAATCATGAATGGCTAGCTGTTTACCTGAGATAGGCTGCTGCTGCCTAGTGGACGGATGATGAATTACATTTCATGCTAATGGTCGATGCAAAGAATGGACGATAATCAAAGCCTTTCAAAGCTCTCACGTGCCAAATAAAATAAGTTGTTGTGCCAGATATGTCTACAAAATGAGGGCCATGTTGTGGGCCATATGTACTTTGTTCAAGTATTCTGCATTGGATTTTTTTTTTTTTTTTAATTCTAGTGTTTCAGAGTGATCATTGCAAACCGTATGTTTTTGTCCGGCAATTTAATTCAAGCATTCCCTCGAATTTGAAAGCTGGAAAATGGCTATTTTCCAAAGATCACCAAACCAATCGGATAACACAATTCCCATGTAGTATATACTAAAATTGATTGTTGAGATCATTCAAGCAGCTGTCTAAAAAAATTAAAATCCTCCTGCCTCCTTCGTACGCTATAAGCAGGAAAAAACAATAATAACCTGGACCACCATTCAACATCTAACGTCCAAAATCCAGCGAATCAAATCCCTTACAAATACCGAAAGCTCCACCTCTCTAACTAGCTTTATTTTTTTTTTTTATTATGGCATGTGTTGTGGGGGTGTGGCTTTACAACGGAGCTGTAAGGGTTTGTAGTCTCAAAACAGCTAACTTCTGCCAAAACTAACGAGACCTTTAACACCTTTAACATCCTCTTCGCCGTGCCAAAAAAAAAAGGTCAGCTTTTCTCAGTTATGACGCCAGCTTACGCTACTGCGACGTCACCTTCTTGTAAATGTTAACTCAGTTTGAATCTTGCATGGACAATTTATACTGTACTAACACCGAAATAGACATTAGACGGTAGATGCTATTTTAAAAAAATACTGCTTTTTTGAGATTTAAAAAATAATAATAATAATAATAATAATATTTTTTAGAGATATAGACATCCGCTACCTGTACATGTACATTATCATAAAGTAATCAAGGGAATTAAAGGTAATAATCAGTACACTGCAGTAGATATAGAGTCGGATGAGGTGTGGCTGTTGCTTAACGTGTCCTAATACGACTTACGTGTATTTTACTTACACATTCCTTGAAGTGTTTCCATTGTAAGGCCATGTCCGAACTGAGCCTTTGATGCTGCGTAGTTATCCCGGGTTAAAACCCAATATGGCACTGAAACACACGACACACTCAAAACACAAATCTCTCACTGCCCATGGATTATTCTATTTGTTTAGCCGACTGATTAGGGACCAAGTCACATCTTGTATATCAGAATGCTGAAAACAATTTAAACAATATGATAACAAGGTAGAGTAACTAAGGATGATAGACGTTTCTATTTCCTGTTAGGCTGCAGATAAAACCTATTCTTCTCTCCATTTAGTCGTGTAAACAGCTCTTGTTCCATTTCGCAGCCGCAGATGCTGCAGAAGCATTTACCTTGTAAAGTAAACTGCCATTGGCTTTGTGCTTTTCTTCTGGAATCTTTCTAGCTATATGTTAATTGAAAAAAAAAAAAAAAAAAAAATCCGGAAATTCTTTAATATAATAATATATCAGAGCAGACTGACAGCAATCATACACTAGGGATGTAACACAATAACTCTATATGTACATGTATCTGTATTTAAACCTGAAATAGTGAGCATGGTATAATACAGAAAGGGTTTCACTTTGTTTTGGCTTTATTGTTCTATTAATTTTTTTAAAAAAATCAAAAAATTAATTATTGGGAGACGAGTTGAGGTAAAGATACCAGCATTGTCAGTATCTCTGTAACTTCTGACTCACAGTTCTTCAACGCTTCATTACTTCAATGCATAATCTATTTACAGCTCTAGATAACGCAGGGTTGGACATTTATTATTATTAATATTAGTATTTTGTTCAGCTCAGGTCTCACACAGCCGGTTGATATACTACTTTAATATGAGAATTTGTGACGCATACATCGCAGCTGTCACATCTACTAGCACTACCTGCAGTGCATTTGGGACGGTCACCGTTCCGTGTACATTTCCATCACAATGAGGCAGGCCATGAACACAGCCTTCATGCCTGCAATGAATGGTGAAAGCGCTTCGATCTGGCGCTTAAAACGTACTAATTTCAACACCAACAAATGTTTTTTTGTTCATGAAGCTGCGTCCAAACAGCTCTAAACTTAGCTCCCTACATATTCCAGTGGAAACGGGCAGAACGTGCGGACTGGTTGCGAAACCTCCTTACACTGTAGTAATTATAACTATGTGGGACCAAAGCTTTTGCTTGTATCCTCCCCTGATATTTGCGAACAAATTTGCTGCCAAATTTAACCCAGCACGACCCTGATACGGCTATTGCTAAAGAGACTGTAAATGAATTGTCTTACACTGTGCTTTTGTTGGCATTGCTGCACACTGTTGAATATCAGTTTCATATTTGAACGTGCATTAACTATTTTTACTGCGTCCCAACAAAGTCGAACAATCCCATATGAACAGTTCACCTGCTGTATATATTTGTATTATCCATTTTATACTTAGTTATGACCACACACACACACATACTCTATATATATATATATATATATATATATATATATATATATATATATATATATATATATATATATATATATATATATATATATATATATATATATATATACAGTGGTACCTTGACTTACGAAATTAATCCGTTCCGAGGGCGAACTCATAAGTCAAAATGTTCTTTAGATAAAACAAAAAACTCCATAGGAAATAATATAAAACCAATAAATCCATTCCAACCCTCTCCCAAACTCATATAACCTGCCACAAACATGTATATTTGACCTAATATATTAAAGATAAACATGCAAAAACAATAAATATTTCATAATAATAATAAATGCACATTAACATTAATAATAATTAATAATAAGTAATAATAAAACAGGAGGACATGAAGGTCGTTGGTGTAAGAGAAGAAGATGCAGAGGACAGGGTGAGATGGAGGCAGATTGGTTGTGGTGATCCCTAAAGGGAACAGCCGAAAGGAAAAGAAGAAGAAGAAGAAGAAGAAGAAGGAGAAGAAATAATAATAAAACAGAATAGACAATAAGTCAACTAACACTTCCAATCATCAACTGCGGCAAAGACGTCACATGGGCAGGCATGAGGTGGTGCATAAGAGAGGGGGAGAAGGAGAATTTTGTGCGTGTGCACACTAAAAAGGCCAGCGAGGAAAGGCTCGTGATGAGCTCCCACAAGGCCAGTGCTTCTCAAATATTGGGGCGCACCCCATAAGACTGAGATGCCAAGGGGTGGGTAGGCGCGAATGACCCTGGGGAACATGCTTTTTTGACATATTGTACTACAATTAAGTGGAATTGTGCATCCTCTACAGTAGGTGGCCTATGGTGTAGGGAACACAGTGAGAGCGCCACTGCCACCTGCTGTAGAGGATGCGCAATTACATTTTCCTCGCAAAAGGCGTTCTCGGAGCACAGAGGAATACAAATGGAAGAATACGAGGTTAATCGGCCTGGAAAAGACACATCCTCAGCAGAGCTCGTAAATCAAAAATTTGCTTGTTGATTAGGGCAGATTTTTGGTGGGATCGAAGCTTGTGTCACGGAAAATTCATTATTAAAGACACTTGTAATGCAAGGTACCACTGTACATTTATATATATATATATATATATATATATATATATATATATATATATATATATATATATATATATATATATATATATATATATATATATATATATATATATATATATATATATATATATATATCGCACAGCTATAAGGTAGAAGGACTTGCCTCAAATAAAACCATTGGTTAAAAAATTAGAAATAAAAAAGGGTATCGGGATATATAGACCACTCAGCCTCCCCTTAACTGGGGCAATGTGGGCATTCTTCAGGGCATGAAATTAAGTGCATCCTTTTGTGTCATTCTGTGAAGTCTGGCAGCTGGATGGTGTAACACTGATGTAACTGTCACCCAACAGAACGTTCCGGGGCTCGTGGCACCGCTGCAGAACCTTCTGACAGTGAGAGATGTATTATATACGGTCGACCGGATAAGCAACCTCACTGTAGAAATATAACAAAGAAAAGTTTTTCCTTAATTTATACTTCTAATTATTATTACCACACACACACACACACACACACACCCCTTTTCCACGCTTTTTCTTGCATAGCTTGCCCTGCCTGACGAACACTCTGTGCATGCATTTATCTAGACACGTAGATACACATTTTTAGTAAAAAAAAAAAAAAAAAAAAAAGAAAAGAAAAGAAAAGAAAGGAAAGGAAAGTTTTTAAATGCAGTGTTGCACTTCTGTTTGTCTGTTTTCGTCTGATTTCTGTTTTCAACCAATACCTCCAAGAATAAAAATAAAGCTAAACATACTGCGAGCTAATCGAGGCGAATAGGAACAGCACTGATATGAGCGTTTTGTGCACATGGCGCGATACGGAAAAGCTTTTTTCAGTTGCTCTCACTAATCAGCGCGTATAAATTGTGGCATTTCGAATTATCCGAGGGAGTGATTATAAATAAACCACTTGAGCTAATGTAAGAAATTGAGTATCAAGAGGTCATACTGCTGAGCATCTTGCTGCATGGAGCACTCAGTAAAGCAAGTGGTGTGTTTTACAAGGAAACTCTGAATGTTGTTAATATTAAAAATGATTCCATATATCTGAGAGTCAACATGGTGCAAAACAAATCCTGACAAGTCTCCACAGGGCAAACAATCCAAATTGCTTTTAGGAAGTCAAGTCCAGTGATGCAATATTAATTATTCAAAAGCAATTGAATTTTTTTTTTTAATGGATATTTTTTTTATTCACCTAGGTGAAATATTTTTTGTTATATAACTGACAAAACAGTCTCTAAAAAATTTTGTACAGTCAGTTAACAACAACAAATATGAATGAAAATAAAAATGAATTAGAACTAGTCTACTTTGAGAACGTAAACCCCTGCCAAGCCCATCCGTCCCACATATCTTCCTCTCTTGCCTATCTCCTTCCTATCTGACAATGTTAAAGAATCATTAAAAAAATGTCCGAGGCAGTGCTGGTCTGGTGGTAAAGATGCTGGATCACTGATTCTAAGGTTGAGCGTTCAAGCCCCACTCTCAACAGGCTGTCACTGTCCCCTCAGTGCACTAACTGGGTTATCAAAGCCATGCCGGCCATGTCTCTCAATGTCTATGGCGAGAGGTTCATGTAAAAGAGCAATTGCTGATTTTTGACAAAAGGAAACAGCACGTTTCTGCCCTGTGATGACCTGGCGAGCCGTCCAGGATGTACTCTGGCCTCACTCAGAGTTGGCTAAGATGGCTGCCAGCCTCCCCGCGCCCCTAATTAGGATTAAGTGGTTCTCCAAAATCCAGTGGAGTCTTTTTTGTCTGAAGTCTTTTACCTCTAGTAGAAATTTCATGAAAATTCACATATAACTTTAAAAAAAAAACCCAAAACAAAACAAAACAAAAAACAGAAAAGACCCACCATGTGATGGACTAGTGAGCTTTTCAGAGTGTACCATGGAGAGTTGGCTGAGATAGGCTCCCTGTGATCCGAGTAAGATAAAAAAAATGAATGAATGAAATAAGTACTGACCCCCCAACCTCCGCCGTGACTTCTGTAATGTGCCACATTTATAAAGCATCCTATCTCACAATGTTAAAGAAGCCTTTAAACAAATTCCTGGGTTCGGAATCTGATCCAATTCATTATCAAAATCTAATGGACACGTCCTTGCCCAATGTCCCACCTTTGGTAGTAATTTCATAAAATTTGCACTTTGTTTTTTTTATCGTTTGTTTATCTCCCTGGCACAAAAAATAAATATCGTTGGCTAATTTATGTAGCATAAGTGAAATAAACACTCCCTAGTCTCACGTTTTTTTCTCATTACAGCCGGAGCTTCTGTAGCGTGAGGCAACTCAGAGTTCAACTCCTCCTGGATGGGATTCTAGTCCAGCGTAGGCTAACCTCCCCAGTATTTTTACTGGTCCCCATCTATACTGCTGAGTGCACAAAGGCACAGTTAGGGTTAAGACCTTGCCCGGGGATCTAGCAGATATTAAACCACAACGCCTCAATCACGAGCCCAGCACTCTATTCACGTCCTGATCAGATTTTATTTCATACACATTGTGTACACATCCAAATCTGTTTTTAAGATTTCTGGCTGTACAAAATTACCAGAGGGTGTTTTTGCACCATGTCGTACACTGCAAGCATTGTTTTGTTTTTGTTTTTTTCACCGACATGATGAGTTCGTAAACATTTGCACATTTGGATTTTCCTTTATAAACACTACAGTCTTAGATATACTAGGCACGGATATTGACCTACATGTCAAATCGTTAGGATGATTTGCTTTCCTGTGCTTTGTGTTATACAGTAAGTATGCGATTACATGCTAGGGCTTCAATCGTGTCTTAACGCTCCAGCTTTTCTATTCGGGTCATCGTTCAAAAACTTCGTTTACTGCCGGAATTTCATCTCGCTCATGAACAAACAGCTCGAGAGTCAACACTAAGAGTGCACTTGTACAGAAGAGAGAGAGAGAGAGAGGTTTGTGAAGTAGGAATGTAGGATGATATAGTCTTATACACTGACATGTTAGACTTATACATTGCGATAGACACTTATTATTGTTATTCGAACGAATGCAGTGCGGCGGGAGACGGCGCTCGAAACGTGAAGATATCAGTATACTGTATGTAGGGGATGTTATTAGCACAGGAATCTTTCTTCAGGTACAGTGAGAGGGTTGGAGTAAGAGCTCCGTCGCTTTCTGTCTGATGCGTGGAGCCCAGGGGTGGTGGGGGTGGGGGTGGGGGCTGGGGTGGGGGTGGTGGAGGAGAAGTTGGGTAAAGGGTTGTGTTCTAATTCTGCGGGGGTTTTCGGCACAATGTACTTGATGTAAGCTAAATACCGAATCTTATGATTAAACTATGTTAATGAAATGCTTTTTTTTTTTTTAGGGAAGTGTGGGATGTGGCTTGTGTTCGGATTTGGTTGTTGCCTTGACAACACAGCCAGAAAGCAGTAGGATGGGTTTTTAAGAGTGGGGGTGGAGTTGCAAGATTATAACTAGCCCTCTTGACAATAAGTCTGGAGGACAGGGGGGGAAAAAAGAAAGAAAAAAATAAAATAACTTTTGTCCCGCCCCTCTCCCTCTTGAACTTGCTGCTTTGACAATTATTTGTGTAAAAGGTTTGAATTATTTATTTATTTATTTATTTATCTATCTCTCTATGTATTTATTTATTTATTTATTTACCGAATGAACTCAATTCCATTTTGTTTTCGGTTACATATATTTCTGTATGATTGCTAATTTTTCCCCTCATTCTTTATTTCAGACATTAATATGTATAAATAAGGCTTATTGGGGCTTTTTCTCTCTTTCTCCTTTTTTCAATTTTACAATAAAAAATTTTAAATGGACTCTGAAATCTTGTGTCAGACTATTTTATTTGTTTGTTTCTTTGTTTTAGAATCCAATGCAAAGATAGTAGGCATTTACAGCACTCTGACATTGGATTTACACTGAGGCACGATGTCCACGAGCTCCACGATTTGAGAGAATAGTGATGATGAACTTGCAGAACTTGGTGGAATCATGAAGAGCTTAGGGAACTCGGTGGAATCGTGCAGGAACTCGTGGAGTCATGACAATCTTAATAGAACTTGGTTGAGTCGCGAAGATCTTGAGGGAACTCAGTGGAGTCGTGACGATCTGGAGGGAACTCGGTGGCATCGTGATAATCTGGAGGGAACTCGGTGGAATCTTGATGATTTTGAGAGAACTCTGTGGAATCGTGATGATCTTGAGGGAATACAGTGGAATCGTAATGATCTTGAGAGAACCCGGTGGAATCGTGACTATCTTGAGCGAATCCAGTGGATTCCTAACGATCTGGAGGGAACTCGGTGGAGTGGTGATGATCCTGAGGGAACTCAGTGGAATCGTGATCTTGGGGGAACTCAGTGAAATCGTGATGACCTGGAGGGAAATCGGTGGAATTGTGATGATCTTGAGGGAACTCAGTAGAATCGTGATGATATGGAGGGTACTTGGTGGAATCACGATGATCTTGAGGGAACTCGGTGGAGTCGTGACGATCTTAAGGGAACTCGGGGGAGTCATGATGATCTTTAGGGAACTCAGTGGAGTTGTGATAATCTGGAGAGAATTCAGTGGAATCGTGATGATCTTGAGGGAACTCAATGGAGTCGTGATGATCTTGAGGGAACTCAGTGGAATTGTGACGATCTGGAGGGAACACGGTTGGAGTCGTGACGATCTTGAAGGAACTCGGTGGAGTCATGACGATCTCAAGGGAACTAGGTGGAATCATGATGATCTTGAGGGAACTTGGTGGAGTTGTGATGATCTGGAGGGAATTTGGTGTAATCGTGATGATCTGGAGGGAGCTCAGTGGTGTCGTGACGATCTTGAGGGAACTCAGTGGCGTCATGACGATCTTGAAGGAACTCGGTGGCGTCGTGACAATCTTGAGGGAACTCAGTGGCATCGCGACAATCTTAAGGGAACTCGGTGGAATCGTGATGATTCATGATGCGAATTTCCCTCTGAGATTAATAAAATATGTATCTATCTTGAGGGAACTTTCTGGATTCAGGATGATCACCTGATTATTACAAACTTTTATGATCTGATGCCAATCGTGACAGACTGTGGGAAGAACGGTAGAACACGGTAGAGCTTAACAGACTTTAACAGAGCTTTACAGGGCATAACAGACCTTGATGCGCCGTCGTAGATGAATTTACCAGCACGATTCCTTCGAGTTTTATTTCCTGGATGCACCCTGCATCCGTTTAATTCCCCAGTCCTGCTCCAAGTGCGCTCGTAAATTGTGGCACGCTACGCTTTTCACTGTGGAGATGGCGGACACTATTCCCCAGTATAAACCCACGGTGATTAAAATGAAAACCTGAAAAAAGAAAACTATTTCTCTTCTTTTAAATTACTATCACACATTTTGCATGCAGGCTACAGGAAGTGGATATGAAACGTTAGTACAACGCATTCTAAAAACACTTCCCTGAAAAGCACAGTCTGACTTTAGTCATGTGAGACATTCATTCATTTTCTGAACCACTTAATCCTAATTAGAGTCACGGGGAGGCTGGCGCCCATCTCAGCCCACTCCGGAAGAAGGCAGGGTGCACCCTGGCTACAGAAGAGCCAACATTTGCACAATCATTCATGCTCACACTCATACCTGGGGGCAATTTGGAACAGCCAATTCACCAACTGTGCATGTTTTTGGACTGTGAGAGGAAACCAGAGTACCCAGAGGAAACCCACACAAGCACGGGGAGAACATGCAAACTTCTCATAGAAACACCCAGGCTGGGAATCAAACCCAAGACCTTGCTGTGAGGCGGACGTGTCAACCACTACACCAACGTGCCACCCACACGTGAGATATGAGGGAACTAATATGTATGAGGATCAAGCAGGTGAAAAATCTTGTGTACAGTGGAACCTCACCTTACGATAGTTCCAGCAAACGAAAAATCCAGGTTATGAAAAACATTTTCCAAAAATTTTTGTCTCTGTATACAAAACAAGTTCTCCTTACGAAACACGCCAAACACATTCAAACATTCAAACGCGCCATTCAATCATTAAAACAATGCACGAGCTGCTCTCCCATTGACTATCTTTAAACATCCCGCCCCGCTGGCCTCCCATTGGCTCGGAGGGATGATGCAGCTCACTCCCATTGGCTATTATGGATCTGCATCTCCCATAATGCTTTTCGTGTAAATGACAGAGTTACTGTTGTTTCATGAGTTTCTTGCTTTATTTTTTGACACAGGCTTTTAACCTTCCATAAACATTTGTAAGATTATAACTCTGCTAAGAAGACATGGTCAACACACGCGCGCACACACACACACAAGCGCGTGTGATTTCCGGTGCGCGTGAGAAGAAGAAACGGGCTCGAGTGATATCGCAAAGGAATATGGCCAAACCCGTCTGCCATCGGTACGATATTGAAGCAGAAAGAGGTCTTAAAAGTTATACTTTTATAATTTGTAAAGGGTTTAGGGGGTAGTACTGGAGCCTTGGAACGAATTACACATTTTACATGTAAAATGCGGTTCAATTTACGAAAAATTCAGGTTAAGAAAAAGGCTCTGGAACGGGTTAATTTCATAAGGTGAGGTACCACTATAATCGGGTCTAAATATTTATGACATAAAATTTAAAAAAAATAAGATGGTCCAGTGGTGAGCATGCCCATCTCACATCGAGAAGCCCCTCGGTTCAGGTCCTGGGCTCAGTAAGGGCAATTTCTATGTGGAGTTTGCATGTTCTCCTTATGCTTGGGTTCATCTTACAGTTTAAAGGCATACAGATTAGGCTAATCGGCTGTCCAACACCACCACCAACCCCGGGCATGGATGTGAGTATGAATGGTAGCTTGTGTTGGCTGTGTGACACTCTGGTGAGTTGTTCAGGGTGTACCCAGGGTTTGCTGAGATAGGCTCCAGCGTCCCTGCGTGACTGAGTAAATATTGTTAGGATTATGGTTTCAACTCCTCCTGGATGGGACTCCAGTCCATGACAGGTTATCTTCCCCGTATTTTTCCTTTCACCCATTCGTTGGACTGAGGCACATTGCTGTCAATCACCAAGTTCATGACTACAGTATGTTCAAATCAATCAAATGTATAGTTTAATGTTTTTTATAAATTGATCAACAGCCCTGACGCCTATGTTTAGTGACTCATCTTTCTAATACTTTTCCATATCGATGACGAGCCACTTCGTTTCATATTCATCACAGTTCTTGGTCCCAAATTAATCAAATGTTGACCTCCTTCAGTTCAGAAATAAATTGCACCCCAAATTATGACGATGTGTGCTGGCTGGTCGATGAGAGGCGCTGTCAGTTTATCTTTATTAAGAGCAGCTAATGAGAAACAATCTCCCTTTATGATCTCGACACATCGCTGCAAGAACGCTCTCCCAGTTAGCCGCCACCAATTCGGATTACGGATTAAGAATTAGGACACTGGCACCTTCTGAGAGATCGGCAGGTTATATTATTTATATGACTCATGACCCGAGTACGTATTCGCAATGCAGGCTTTCCTGGAATCAAATAATATTCACTGCCTGAAGCCGGGCGTATATCAGCGAGAGCGAGAGCAAAGCAGGATATTGAGTGAGTATATAAAAGGTGGATTTATTGTGCATCTGCATGAAGGACAAACATCTGCTCGGCTGCATCTTGGTAAATCATCGCCAACTGAAAATTATTCCAGCTCTTGGAAGTCTGCTGAACTTTCTTTGACACTCCCACCAGTACCGAAGTGATGTCGTGCCAGCCCGTTGTCACACACCGTACTTGAACTTAAAGTAATCAAAAAAAAACCTCCAGTTAATGTGTGTGCACCGTCTCATGAAGACGATCACTCGGGGGACCTGTGGGCCGTTACGGTGACACGCATTCCAATGAAGATTTACGCATCAGCGGGTTGCATCGCTCTGGAATCTGAACAGAGGGAAACACCCTGTGTCGATCAGATTCTAATCACCGACAGATATACATGCACTTAGCGATCCTGATCTGTGGATAAGTGAACACAGCCGTACTGTTTACCTTTCCTACCAACATTCTGCAGCTTATCTCAGCCGTAATTGGGCAACAGCTTGGTACACCCTGCCATCGCAAGGCAACAAATATACAACTTTTCGCACTCATATCTGCATATAGGGGCAAACTGGGACAGCCAATTAACCTAATGTGCACGTCTTTGGCCTGTAGGACAGAAGTGAGAATCCTGGAGGAAACCCATGACACACTGGGACAACATGCACATTCTGCACAAAAACATTCCCCCAGCTCAGGACTCGATCCCAAGACCTTCTGGCTATGAGGCGGACATGCGCATCACTATGCCAACATTTCCCACCTAACATCACAGTCATAAATCCTTTAACCACATGTGTAATAGACATCCTTCAACTAAAATAAGATCATTTAACCACTGATTTAAGGATGCAATTGTCTGTACATGAAAATAATACTACTTAAAGTATTTTAGGGCAGAAAAACTAAACACGTGCTTTTTCTCTCTCTCTCTCGCTCTCTCTTTTGTTTGGGTTTTTTTTTTTTGTTGTTGCTGTTCAATTCTTGACAAACATGTGCTGCGCTATGCTGCCATCGTGCGGTCATAAAGCGCATTGCAACTAGACATGACATTTCTGACTTAGAATGTCTTCATAACAACAAAAGTTCGCATTGATCATCTTCTTTTTCTTTCGGCTGTTCCCTTCAGGGGTCGCCACAGCAAATGATCTGCCTCCATCTCACCCTATCCTCTGCATCTTCTACTCTTACTCCAACGACCTTCATGTCCGCCTTCACCACATCCATAAATCTTCTCTTTGGTCTTCCTCTGGGCCTTCTGCCTGGTAGTTCCAACCTCAGCATCCTACTATCAATATACTCACTATTCCTCCTATGTACATGTCCAAACCATCTCAATCTAGCCTCTCTGACTTTGTCTCCAAAACATCTAACATGTGCTGTCCCTCTGATGTACTAATTTCTGATCCTATCCATCCTCGTTACTCCCAAAGAGAACCTCAACATTTTCATCTCTGCTACCTCCAGCTCTGCCTCCTGCCTTTTCCCCAGCGCCACTGTTTCTAAACCATACAACATCGCTGGCCTCATCACCGTCTTGTACACTTTTCCCTTCGTTCTTGCCGATACTCTCCTATCACACATCACACCGGACACTTTTCTCCATCCATTCCAACCTGCCGTGCGTTTTCACCTCTTTTCCACACTCTCTATTGATTTAGATTGTTGAGCCTAAGTATTTAAAATCCTCCACCTTCTTTATCTCTGCCCCCTGTAACCTCACCGTTCCTCTTGGGTCCTTGTCGTTCACACACATGTATTCTGTCTTACTTAGGCTAACCTTCATTCCCCTCCTTTCCAGGGCATACCTCCACCTCTCTAGATTTTCCTCCACTTGTTCTCTGCTCTCACCACAGATCACAATGTCATCTGCAAACATCATAGTCCATGGAGATTCTTGTCTAACCTCGTCTGTCAGCCTGTCCATCACCATAGCCAACAAGAAGGGGCTGAGAGCTGACCCTTGATGCAGTCCCACCTCCACCTTGAACTCTTCTGTCACACCGACAGCACACCTCACCACTGTTTTACATCTCTCATACATGTCCTGCACCACTCTAACATACTTCTCTGCCACTCCAGATTTCCGTATACAATACCACAGTTCTTCTCTCGGCACCCTGTCATATGCTTTCTCCAGATCCACAAAGGCACAATGCAGCTCCTTCTGACCTTCTCTGTACTTCTCTATTAACATCCTCAAAGCAAACACTGCATCTGTGGTGCTCTTTCTTGGCATGAAACCAAACTGTTGTTCAGAAATGCTGACCTCTGCCCTTAGTCTCGCTTCCACTATTCTTTCCCATAACTTCATTGTATGGCTCATCAACTTTATCCCTCTGTAGTTGCCAAAACTCTGTACATCTCCCTTGTTCTTAAAAATGGGCACAATCACACTTCTCCTCCATTCCTCCGGCATCTGCTCACTTTCTAAGACCTTGTTGAATATTCTTGTCAGAAAATCTACTGCTACCTCCCCTAGACACTTCCATACCTCAACTGGTATGTCATCAGGGCCAACTGCCTTTCCACTCTTCATCCTCTTCAATGCCTTCCTCACTTCTCCCTTACTAATCTTTGCTACTTCCTGGTCCTCAACGGTCACCCCTTCTACTCTTTTTTCTCTCTCATTTTCCTCATTCATCAGCTCTTCAAAGTACTCTTTCCATCTTCCCAGCACACTTCTGTCATCAGTCAATACATTTCCCTCTCTGTCCTTTATCACTCGAACTTGCTGCACGTCTTTCCCATCTCTATTTCTCTGCTGTGCTAACCTGTATAAATCATTTTCTCCCTCCTTACTGTCCAACCTATCATACCAAGAATACAACACACATGCCTCCACTGTCACACTCATGTTTCTGTGCATCAGCTAATCATGTGGCAGCAGCACAGTACATGAAACAGGTAAAAATCAAAAGGTTCAATTAGCACTCAGTTCACACAGCAGATGGAGGAAAAATATGATTTCAGTGACTTTGACCTTGACACATGGTGGGTGGTACCCAGTGGGCTTGTTTGTGTACTACAAATCTTCTTTGATTGGCTGATTTTCCCCAAAAAATAGTTTCTCATGCTTATACAGAATGGTTCAAGAAACAAGAAACTACACTACACTACATCAAATAATTACTCTGCGTAGGTGTGCTAAGGAGAAAGCATCACATTGAACCTTGAGGCATTGAAATGAATATCTTTTTAGCATGGCTGTAAAAAAAGTGGTCATTGTCCCCTTCCTGTCAGCTTATACCACTAAATGTGAACTTGGATTAAAATCATTCATTTTCTGTAAACACATAATCCTAATAAGGGTCACAGGGAGGCTGGTGCCCATCCCGGCCGACTCCGGGCGAGGGCAGAGTACCCCCAGGACAGCTCGCCATGCCATCGCAGGGCAGAAACACACTGACGGCTATGCAGCTCCTCTTGTGAAAAGTCAGCAACAGTTCTTTTACATGAAACTCTCACCATAGACAGTGAGAGATATGAGTGGCCATTGGGGGGAGGGGGGGGGGGCTCGAACCCCCAACCTTAGGAACAGTGCCTTTACCGCCAGGCCACCACTGTCTTGAATTAAAATCATCTGATTTCTTTTCTCTGTGATGATGTTTGTTCTGTTGATTCTTCTTCTTCTTTTCCTTTCGGCTGTTCCCTTCAGGGGTCGCCACAGGGAATCATCTGCCTCCATCTCACCCTATCCTCTGCATCTTATACTCTTACTCCAACTACCTTCATGTCCGCCTTCACCACATCCATAAATCTTCTCTTTGGTCTTCCTCTGGGCCTTCTGCCTGGTAGTTCCAACCTCAGCATCCTACTACCAATATACTCACTATCCCTCCTCTGTACATGTCCAAACCATCTCAATCTAGCCTCTCTGACTTTGTCTCCAAAACGTCTTACATGTCCTGTCCCTCTGATGTACTCATTCCTGATCCTATCCATCCTCGTTACTCCCAAAGAGAACCTCAACATTTTCATCTCTGCTACCTCCAACTCTGACTCCTGTCTTTTCCCCAAGGCCACTGTTTCTAAACCATACAACATCACTGGCCTCAACGCCGTCTTGTACACTTTTCCCTTCATTCTTGCCGATACCCTCCTATCACACATCATACCGGACACTTTTCTCCATCCATTCCAACCTGCCTGCACACGCTTCTTCACCTCTTTTCCACACTCTCCATTGCTCTGGATTGTTGAGCCTAAGTACTTAAAATCCTCCACCTTCTTTATCTCTGCCCCCTGTAACCTCACCGTTCCTCTTGGGTCCTTGTCGTTCACACACGTATTCTGTCTTACTTAGGCTAACCTTCATTCCCCTCCTTTCAAGGGCATACCTCCACCTCTCTAGATTTTCCTCCACTTGTTCTCTGCTCTCACGACAGATCACAATGTCATCTGCAAACATCATAGTCCATGGAGATTCTTGTCTAACCTCGTCTGTCAGCCTGTCCATCACCATAGCAAACAAGAAAGGGCTGAGAGCTGACCCTTGATGCAGTCCCACCTCCACCTTGAACTCTTCTGTCACACCGACAGCACACCCCACCACTGTTTTACATCTCTCATACATGTCCTGCACCAGGGGCAGTGGTGGTCTAGTGGTATAAGGTGCCGGATCACTGATCCAAAGGTTGGGGGTTCGAGTCCCAATCTCCACAAGGTTGTCACTGCCCCCCCCCCCCCCCCCCAGTGCAGCTAACTGGGTTATCAAAGGCCGGCCATGTCTCTCACTGTCTATGGTGCGAGGCATGTAAAAGAACCATTGCTGACTTTCGACAAGAGTAGGCTGCAAAGCCGTCAGCGTGTTTCTGCCCTGCGATGGCCTGGCAAGTTGTCCAGGGTGTACTCTGCCCTCGCCCTGAGTTGGCTGGGATGAGCACCAGCCTCCCCGCGACCCTAATTAGGATAAAGCGGTTACAGAAAATGAACTGAACTGATGATGTCCTGCACCACTCTAACATACTTCTCTGCCACTCCAGACTTCCTCATAAAATACCACAGTTCTTCTCTCTGCACCCTGTCATATGCTTTCTCCAGATCCACAAAGGCACAATGCAGCTCCTTCTGACCTTCTCTGTACTTTTCTATTCACATCCTCAAAGCAAACACTGCATCTGTGGTGCTCTTTCTTGGCATGAAACCAAACTGCTGTTCAGAAATACTGATCTCTGCCCTTAGTCTAGCTTCCACTATTCTTTCCCATAACTTCATTGTATGGCTCATCAACTTTATCCCTCTGTAGTTGCCACGACTCTGTACATCTCCCTTGTTCTTAAAAATGGGCACAATCACACCTCTCCTCCATTCCTCCGGCATCTGCTCACTTTCTAAGACCTTGTTGAATATTCTTGTCAGAAAATCTACTGCTGCCTCCCCTTGACACTTCCATACCTCAACTGGTATGTCATCAGGGCCAACTGCCTTTCCACTCTTCATCCTCTTCAATGCCTTCCTCACTTCTCCCTTACTAATCTTTGCTACTTCCTGGTCCTCAACGGTCACCCCTTCTGCTCTTTTTTCTCTCACATTTTCCTCATTCATCAGCTCTTCAAAGTACTCATTCCATCTTTCCAGCACACTTCTGTCATCAGTCAATACATTTTCCTCTCTGTCCTTTATCACTCGAACTTGCTGCACGTCTTTCCCATCTCTATTTCTCTACTGTGCTAACCTGTATAAATAATTTTCTCCATCCTTACTGTCCAACCTATCATACAAGTCATCATACTGTTTGGCCTACCTTGACACCGCTACCTATGCCTTACACTGTGTCTCCCTGTACTCCTGTTTACTCTCTTCGGTCCTCTCTGCGTCCCACTTCTTCTTAGCTAACCTCTTCTTTTGTACACACTCCTGCACTTCCTCATTCCACCACCACGTCTCCTTATCTACTTTCCTCCCAGAGGACACACCAAGTATTCTCCTACCTGTCTCCCTGATCACATTGGCTGTGGTTGTCCAGTCATCTGGAAGCACTTCCTGACTACCCAAAGCCTGTTTCAACTCCTCCTTGAAGACAACACAACACTCTTCCTTTTTCAGCTTCCACCACTTTGTCTTCTGCTCTGCCTTTGCCTTTTTCACCTTCCTCACCATCAGTTTCATCCTGCACACCACCATCCTATGCTGTTTGGCAACACTCTCACCCACTACTACTTTGCAGTCACTGACTTCCTTCAAATTACATCGCCTACACAAGATGTAGTCTACCTGTATGCTCCTACCTCCACTTTCATAAGTCACCCTATGCTCCTCTCTCTTCTGGAACAAAGTATTCACCACAACCATTTCCATCCTTTTTGCAAAATCGATCAACATCTGTCCTTCTGTGTTCCTGTCCTGGATACCAAACCTGCCCATCACTTCCTCATCCCCTCTGTTGCCTGCACCATCATGTCCATTGAAGTCTGCATCAATGACCACTCTTTCACCTCTGGGGGTACTCTGCATCACTTCATCTCAATCCCGAATCTCTCCTTCTCTTCTAGCTCACATCCTGCCTGTGGGGCATAAGCACTAACAACATTGACCATCATGTCTTCAATTTCTAACTTGAGACTCATTCTGTCTGACACTCTTTTCACTTCTAGAACATTCCTGACAAACCCCTCCTTCAAGATGACTCCTACTCCATTTCTCTTCCCATCCACACTGTGATAAAACAGCTTAAACCCTGCTCCTAAGCTTCTAGCCTTGTTACCTTTCCACCTGGTCTCCTGAACACACAAGTATGTCCACCTTCCTCCTCTGCATCATGTCAGCCAGCTCTCTAGCTTTTCCTGTCATAGTTCCAACATCCAAAGTCCCTACTCTCAGTCCTAGACTCACACATTTCCTCTTCTCTCTCTGCCTACGGACACACCTCCCACCTCTCCTTCTTTGATGTCTTCAACCAACAGTAGTCCAATTTCCACCAGTACCCTGTTGGTTAACAGCACTGATGGCGGTTGTTGTTAACCCGGGCCTCGACCGATCCGGTATGAATTTAATTTTGATCATTTGCATGAGAAATGTGGCAGAAGTTTTACGCCGGATGCCCTTCCTGTCGCAACCCTCTGCATTTATCCGGGCTTGGGACCGGCGTGAGGGGGAGCCACTGGTTTGTGCCCCCCCCCCCCCCCCCCCCCGCTGCATTCTGTGATTCAGATTTGAATATCTAAGTGTGTGTGTGTGTGTGTGTGTGTGTGTGTGTGTGTGTGTGTATAAATATGCTAATGAGCATTACAATCCATGCCATTCAAATTGAGTCTAAAATAGACTTTGAATAGAGCTGACTCACTATTCATCATATCCAATCAGAGGGAGTGGAACAACTGTTTTATTCCCCTCTCTGGATTGTATATAGTGGGTTAGCACACCCATCTCACAGCAAGAAGGCCTGGGTTCGATGTTCGGGTGCTTTTGTGTGGATATTTGTATGCATTTCCTGTGCTACAGTGGGTTTCCTCCCGGTATTCTGGTTTCCTCCCACAGTCCAAAAACATGCACAGTATTGGCTATGTCAAATTGCCTCTAGGTGTGCATGTGAGTGTTTGCAAGTTTGTTGGACATGTGACGACCTGGAAAACTGTTTAAAGTTTACTGCTCTCTCTCTCACCTAGAGTTGGCTGAGGTGGGCATCAGCCTCAACATGAACCTAATTAGCATTAGGCAGTTCAGAAAATGAATGCATTGATGGCATGTGTGTGTGTGTTCCTACCACACAATACATTACAGTAGCGCATGTTAGCAAGGCGCTAGCTGGTTAGCTCAAGGCTGGTTCCTTAAATTTGCATTTGTGGGTAAACGACAATTGTCTTACTTTTAAAAATACAATACAGTATAACAAATGTATGCAAATTTTATGATGCAACTATTAATTAACTGGTGCAGTCTCTCTCTCTCTGCTGACGATCGCGTAGCGACAATGTCTGTTTTCATTCATCATTTAACCACTCTTCTCCACTCCGCTCTCTGGTGCGACTACCCAGTATTCTCTTCTGATATCTCTGGACTTCAAATTCCTCTTGATGACATCATTGAAACGTAGTCAAGGTCGGCCTTTGCTTCTGAGACCAGTAGGCAATTGGGAGAATAGGATCGGTTTTGGTAGTCTATCAGCTGGCATCCTCATGACATGTCCTGCCCAGCGAAGGTTTTTCCTTATTAGAAGATCTTCCATCGATGGCAGTCCTATTCTCTCCAGAATTACTCTGTATGTGATCTTATCCTTCCAGGTGATTTTCATAATAGAATGAAGGTGTCGCATCATGAAGGCATGAAGTTTTTTCACGTGACTCCGATACACTGTCCAGGACTCCGCTCCATACAGAAGAGTAGATGTAACTATTGCTCTGTAGATTTTGCCTTTTATCCTTAATGACACATGGTGGTTGTTCCAGAGTCGCTGCCTAAGCCTGCCAAAGGACGCACTAGCCTCAGCCATCCGTTTCTGTAACTCTGCGTCGATTCGTCCATCCTTCGATACTGTACTGCCAAGATATGTAAATTCTGGGACGGGGTTCAATTTGTTTCCATCAAGCAAGAATCTTGTAGAATCTGGTTGGAACAATACTTCAGTCTTCTTGATGTTAATCTTTAGTCCAAACTTCTTGGATGCATCGGAGAAAGCGTTCACTATACTTTGGATATCTTCTGCAGAGTGGGCCAGAAGTGCACTGTCGTCTGCATACAGCAAATTTCTCATAACATGAAGGGTGGATTTTGTCCTTGCTCTAAAATGGGCTACATTGAACAGGTTGAAATCTTGTCTTGACTGTATGTACACACCTTCATCCGTGTTTGAACAAGCTTCTTCTAACATTGCTGACATGAAGATGGAAAAGAGAGTAGGAGCCAGGACACACCCTTGCTTCAGACCGTTTGTCACTCTAAATGTACCTGAGGATTCCGTGCCATCATTGACGTGTGCCTCCATTCCTGTATGTAAGGCTTCTATCATTTTGATGAATCTTTCGGGACATCCGTACTTTCTCAATATTTGCCAGAGACTGGTCCTTCCAACAGTATCAAAAGCCTTTGTAAAGTCGACAAAGACTATATACAGTGGTTGATCTTGTTCGATGCACTTTTCTTGAAGTTGTCTGAGACAGAAGATCATGTCTATTGTGCTCCGATTTGATCTGAATCCACACTGCGTCTCTGGAACAGTATCAGGTGTGATGTGGATGGTTAGTCTGTTTAAAAGGATTCTCGCAAAAATTTTTCCAGCTATGGACAGGAGAGAAATTCCTCTGTAATTACGACAGTCGGTTCAGTCTCCTTTCTTGTAGATGGTGATTATGCTTGCATCTTTCCTTGCTTGAGGAACAGTGCCTTCCATCCAGGCTTTGGTGATCAGATGGTGTAATCTCTGATGCAATTTTGGGCCTCCATGTTTCCATACTTCAGCTGGAATCCCGTCTTCTCCAGGGGCTTTGCCATCTTTTAGCGAAGAGAGTGCCTTTGACACTTCTTCCATTGTTGGAATATCATCAAGGCACTCGGGTATAGGTTGCTGTTCGATGTTGTAAAGAGTCTCCTGTGCTATTTCTCCTGGGACATTGAGCAATCTCTGGAAGTGCTCACTCCATCTTTCAAGAACTTGTTTACTGTCTGAGAATGTTGTTAGGCCATCGGCTGACTTAAGCCGGACAGGATTCCTTTTCTGTGGTCCCCGTACTTCCTTAAGTCCATTGTAGAAGTTCTTCGTGTCATTTCTATCAGCTGCATGTTGTAATTCCTCAGCCTTCCTCTCCCACCACTTAGATTTTAGGTCACGCAGGTAAATTTGGAGTATCCTACTGGCTTCTTTGTAGGCAGCGATCATAGATCTTGTAGTTTTGGTCTGAAGCACTTTCCTGTGAGCACTATCTCTCTTATCTAAAAGGTGTTTAAGTTCTATGTCATTAGGGTCAAACCAGTCCTGGTGTTTTCGTTCTGTCTTGTCTATGGATTTCTTGGCTGTGTTTAGTACGGCTTCCTGGAGAGAATTCCATTCCTCTTCAGTCGTTGAGTCCGGACTCAGTTCTATGTTGGTTAAGGCACTTTCCATCTCTTCTATAAAACTCTCCTTGTAGCGAGTAGTGGTGAGTTTCTTGGTGTTTAGTTTAATTGGTTTCCTTGGTCCTTGTTTACGGTTCTTCACCCGTAGTTTAAGAGCTGTCTTAGACAACTGATGATCGGTCCAGCAGTTTGCTCCGCGCATGACACAGGTACTGTGGATATCCATCTTATCCTGGCACCTTGTGATGATATAATCGATCATATGCCAATGTTTCGATCGAGGATGCATCCATGTTGCCTTTCGGCTCTCTTTCTGCTTGAACATAGTATTGGTCACTATCAGTTCATATTCTGAGCACAGGGCTAGTACGAGTTCGCCATCTGAATTGCATTTTCCGATCCCATGCTTTCCTATAACGTGCGGCCACTGTTCAAAGTCTTTTCCAATTCTTGCATTAAAATCTCCCATCAATAAGATTTTGTCGGTCTTGGGGACTTGACTTCGTACGGTAGAGAGCTGATTATAGAAAGATTCCTTTTCTGTATCTGGATTTGTCATCGTTGGTGCATAAACATTGATGAGCGTTGTGTAGACGTTATTGTTTAGGGGTAATCGTCATGATCCTGTCGCTTATTGACCTTGGGGTTTCCAGTAGTGTATGTGCAATTTCTTTCCTAATATTAAATCCCACTCCAGCCTCTCTTCTTTCTCCCGCTTGTCTTCCACTCCAGAAGTATGTGTAATCCATATCATCCAAACTGCCAGACTCCGCAAACCGTGTTTCACACAAGGCGGCAATGTCAATCTTGTATTTTGCAAGTTCCATCGCTACAAGTGCAGTGCGTCTTTCTGGTCGGTTTGCTTCTTCCCGGTCCAAAAGGGTTCTCACGTTCCACTGAGCAAATGTCAGTTCCTTGGTTCTACTTCCTTGCTGATTTTTTGCTGTCAGCGGAAGTTAGGGTCTAACAGCGCGGTCCTTGGTAACCCAGGCGGCGACCGATCCGGTATGAGCTTCTTTGTGGTTATGCATTTCATGAAAAACTGCTTGCAAGATGGTGTTTTTCAAGTTACCAGCGGCACTCTCTCGGGGAGTTAATATATTTTTTGGGCCGGCAAGAACAAGTCCAGACAGGCACAGTATATTAGTTCCTGCAGTGGTTGGCCAAAAAATACTGGGAGTTCCAGGTAGAAATCGCCCTCGATGTAACCACAGTCACATGATTTTCTGTTAGGGTTTACTCCCTTTAAGCGGGGTGGAGTACGAGCTGAGTAACACTCCAATATATTTTGGTGGTAATCTAGATCACGATCTGGGTCTGGGAATTCTTTACCATTACGGGATTGGAGAACTTATAATAAACATTATAACCAATAGAACCAATGACCTTTCAGCCCCAAAGCCTCTTCTCTAACCATTAGGCTACCGCTGCCACAAAATGCTTTACTAAAATGCCAGTCAGCAGGTAGCTGTCTCCGCCGTTCAAGGGCGGGGTACACCCTACATAGTTCTCTAGGCCATAGCAGGGCCGACACTCATACAACCATTCACACTCATACCTAGGGATGATTTGGAACAGCCAATTACCCTACTATACATGTTTTTGGACTGTGGAAGGAAACCCACGCGAAGACAGGGAGAACATACCAACGCCACACGGAAACACCCAAGCTGGGAATCAAACCGAGGATCTTCCATTGTGAGGCAAACGTGCTAACCACTACTACACCATGTCACTAGTTCTTACTAGTCTGTCTTCCTTTCGGCTTTTTCCCTTTTACTCGGAAGTCGCCACAGCGAATCATCTGATTCGCACGTTTGATTTGGCAGAGGTTTTTACGTCGGATGCCCTTCCTGACACAACCCTTTTAGCAAGGGACAGAAACACGCTGACGACTTTGCAGCCTACTCTTTACGAAAGTCAGCAATGGTTCTTTTACATGCCTCACACCATAGACAGTGAGAGACATGGCCCGCCTTTGATAACCCAGTTAGCTGCACTGGGGGTCACTAGTTCTTACTAGTAAATACTTTAATTCTCTAATTTGTTGCGTATTGTGGAATTAGCTTATACTGAAGAAACATGCATTAGCACCACTTCTGATTTGCTAGCAAAACTAATTAGCGAAAGTAAGCTAGTGGCACTTCTAGTCAAACTGGGTAAGATGTGCTGCCTTCCTGCGGACGTCGCTATTACACCATACTGAAGATCAAACGTCTTTTCCTTACAGTGAAAAGAAAAAAAAATGCGGTTGGTGGGAGGATCCCTTGCTACTTTACGATTCCATTCATGTGGCTTCAGTGCATCGTTTTTATTTTTTCTTGTTTTTTTTTTTTTTTTTTTTTTTAAATATCCATCAAATTAAAAAATAAGGAAATTAAGGAAAAATAGGGGAAAAGTTAAGGAAAATGCTGCAAAAACAAGGCCAATTATGCAACAACAACAAAAAAAAAAAAACCCTAAATAAACAAAAACAAAAAATAAACCAAAACCTCCCAACAAAACTACTTACATTTTTATGTGAGGTGCACGTCTGTGCGCGCCCGTCTGTATGTGTGTGTATTTATATTTTATTTACATCTTATGCATTATGTTTGAATGTTTAATTGTTATTATAATCATTTATAGCGTTGAATATTTATTTATTGATATTATATTCACATATACTAGTACATGTACGTATACATCAGTCAGGGGGGGGTCGATCCTACTTTGCGGAAATCGGCGGTCACGGGGTGTCTCAGTCCCCATTAACTGCAGAACGTGAGGGATCCGTGTACATTCATTCCAAATGTTGATCCTCCTATGGAGTTGGTCTTGAGTTAATTTTTTAAAAGGCTTAGCACAAGCTTTAAACTCAGTGCTTCTCAATTATTTTCTGTAGCGCCACCCCTAGGAAGAGGAAAATACCCCTCCCCCAATATAAATAGTATTATTTGTCTAAAAACTGTTATAAGTAATCCTCTGCATAACACTGTATCCTTATTAACATAATAAATCTTTATAATCATTATGGAATACAAAAAAAGGACGAAATATAGATCAACTTCCAACAAAGAATAACTTTATTAACATTTTTTTTTAGTCTTTAAACAAAAAGATTTAAAATGCATCAATTTGCCTGAAATTAAGAAAAGTATCCTTATTTAAACTGTAAACATTTTTGAGCAACAATTTGAACCATTTTATACTGAAAAATAAAATAAAATAAAATCAATAAATAATAATAAATTCAAATTGATCAGTAATATTAACTCAGGAGCACAATGGATAAAACACGTTAACCTATAAAACAAAGATGAATAAAACATTTTGGATGATGTTGATGATCATGATTATTATTATTATTATTATTATTATTATTATTATTATTATTATTATTTTGTCAAAATGATTAATTCCAGATTAATGGTACAATGAGCACATTTCGCAGTGCACAGCTTTTCGAGGCCGGGTTTAAAGCATGAAACTGAACTCTCAGCTCCTGCTCAATGCTGAACTGGGACCTGGACTTATTTCCACAGCAGTGACATCATCCAACATGACAGAGACCGTGTGTGCTGCAGGTAGGATCAGTTCCTCTGCTGTGCTGTGAGGTTTTCTACACTGAGCAGTTTGGTACGCCACCTTATCTGATGCTAACAGAGCTCGCTGGTTTGCTGGAGTAGCATTCACAAAGCGGGATGGTTGTTGGCAATACTCGGCACATTTTTGCAGATAAAACTCACGCTGCTCATCACATCATCAGGATGTGATGTCTTTAAGTGATGCCTGAATTTATTCGGGTTCATGCTCTCCGCTGCCAATGTTTTCAGATACAGTAAACACAGCGGTCTTTCCCCGTTTCTCACCGCAGCACAGTGAAGCCAAGCGCTACATCCGCTTCACCATACCTCCTCAACTTAGTTTTCTGGAGACTTTCGTTTCTCTCACCGTCTCCCTCTCTCTCCGCCTCTCTTTCCGCCCCTGTTAAGAATTTGGATGGTGGGTTTATTAACTTCACTTCTTATTTTACCTCTGGGCACACTCTAACAGTGAGGAAGCCACTGCCACCTGCTGTAGTGGATGTAGAATTACACTATCCTAATACGGCCAAAAAAAAAAAAAAAAACATGTTCCATGGGGTCACACGCACCCACCCTGGTATCAATCATTCATTTTATGAAGCACTTAATCCTAATTAGGATCATGGGGACCCATCTCAGCTGACTATGGGCAAGGGCAGAGTACACCCTGCTCAGCTCACTACACCACCACAGGGCAGAAACACACTGATGGCTCTTCTTGTCGAAAGTCAGCAATGATTCTTTTACATGAACCTCACACCATAGACAACGAGAGACATGGCCAGCCGTTGATAACCCTGTTAGCTGCACTGGGGGGGGGGGGGGCAGTGACAACCAGTTGAGGGTGGGGTTGCAACCTTGGAATCAGTGATCCAGCACCTTTACCACCAGGCCATCACTGCCCTGAAGCTTTTGTCCATTAGCATAGAACTATATCTACATTATGATGTAAATAAATTGCAATTTTAATCCAATTTAATTGGCTTTTCAGTTCCAAAAGCTCGGTCTGAAACACCCCACCTGGTCACCACATACACATCTCCAGAGCTTATAGTTTATTCCAGTGCAGGATTATTGTGGTTCAATGATAATGTTTGAATTTAATGGTTACACGGTGTAGCCTATACAGTGTGATCAAATCTGTACCCAGAAAAAGAGCTCTTCACCACCAGGGACATGTTGTCATGGCAACCGGATGCAGCATAATCACAACAAGCAATTTATTCTGAGTTGATTTGAAGCTCTATATTTTTGATTTCTAGCATTTTATTTTTCAAGCCTGGCTCTCTGATGAGCAGATAATGTACTGAGATCAAACATCCTAAAGGTCTGAAATGATGTAGCAGGGAAAGGGATGAGATTATTGAAATTTTACCAGGAAGTCCAGTTTTCTCCTACAAGATGAAGACCCTTCAGTTCGGTCATATGAATTGTCCATGAAATGGTTGGACCATGAGTGCAAATTAAATGTATCCTGCTGTGTTAGCCGGACTGGTGACATGTCCAGTGTGTACCCCGCGTCTCACCCTTGGAGGAACCTGGAGGAACATGAAGGAAGCACACACAATGTAACCCTACTCGAAGTCACTCAGATCCTTATGCTTGCTCATTTTTTCCTAATTTCAACACACCAACTTCATTTTATGCTCAATACATCCAACTACTTGGTATTTACCTCTGTACTGTATTGATATAATCAGTGCTATTCACTTCACCTGCCAATCATAATGTTTTAAAGTTTGTTTGTTATTCAATCGCCCCTCCCACCTCCTATTTTCTAGCCTAGTTTTCCAGTTTCCATCTGTCAAGCTTTGCCATTATTTTAATACAATCACTATTAACCAGGGAGGGGCATAAGCATGCACATGCCCCCACCGTGACATGAGATGTTGCCACTCGCCTCTTTACGAACTGCTGCGCATGACGACCTAGCACACTCTTCGGGAAAAAAACACTATCTGCCTCTTAAGATGAACGAGCTCAGACTCCCATGATTGTGGAGTGGTGACCATGATGAGTGTGACACCCACGATTGCCCTCTGGTGAGAACTCTACCAATTAGCTCCTATGGACTCCTGGTCACGTATGACTGCGGCATCAACCCGGATTCAAACTCGTGATCTGCAGGTTGATAATCATGCAACTTATTAGCATGCCACTCGGGAGCCATGTTTCAATATGATGGCTAATTGGTGGATGTCATCTAAATACAGCAAAATGTGTTTTTGATGTTTTCCAGACAGTCAACGACTCCTGTGAATTTCAGCTTCCATGTGATAGAGTGCAGTGAAGCATCCAGCACTGGTTCCCCCTCATTTTAGACTGAAAGGGGCTGTTTTGATCTCTTTTCTGTCTTTTAGCACATAAGAATTTGCACATAAACTGAAAATTACATCAACAGATGGGGTGTAGGGGGCTCTGGATAGAGATAGTACCCTTGTCTGCCCGCAGTTGCACCCTCTCTCGTAGGGTGGACGAACAACCGGTTCTCATCCATCTCCCAAAGCTCTCACGTACTGGCTCCAAGCGCCACACCCCAGTCAACCATCTCAGCTGACGGGCCAAACTACGTGGGGGAAAAGAAGTAAACCTTCAAATTCGGAGTGGAGATCCACAGATGGTTCAGTGCTACAAGTAACACTGTTCCGGCATCTCCTGCAGCCAAACCGACACCAAATGTCCTGCTTCACATTCCTTTGGACCCGTCAGCAAGGCAGAGAGGGGGATCCTGATGATTGGGCCACCCAGGATCTCCATATTCTGGCCAACTTTGCGCTCTGGAGAGGATACTCCTACTCCAGTTTGAGCAGTGGTGGCCTGGTGGTAAAGGCGCCGGATCACTGATGCTAAGTTTTGGGAGTTGAAGCCCCACTCTCCACAGGCTGTCACTACCACCACCACCACCACCACCCCCCATCCCCCCAAGGTGAAGGCCAGCCATGTCTCTCAATGTCTATGGTGAGAGGTTCATGTAAAAGAACCACTGCTGACTCTCGATAAGAGGAGCTGCATAGCCGTCAGCGTGTTTCCTCACCCGGAGTACCATGAACTGATCCGAACTCCATTGTCTCTCAGGACAAAAGGATGCCAACAATCAACAGAATGGCACTGATGTTTTTATGGCGCTGTCAGCAACCCCCAGTATTTATAAACTTGTGCAATTCAAGTCCAAAGCACATTAAGCACACAAAAGCATTGTAGCATATTAAACATTTAAAACAAAAAAAAACAAAAGCACCGCAAATTAGAAACACTCACTCACCCTTAGTTACTGGACCTCTTAATCCTACTTGGGCCGCGGGGAGCCTATTTCAGCCGACACGCCCTCAAAGTTCCTATCTTTGGACTGTGGGGAAACCACTGAAGTGACTGGAGGAAACACACGTCAGTACGAGGACAACATGAAAGCTTCACACAGAAACACCCTCGCCAAGCCCGGGGACATGAACCCAGGACCTTCTTGCTGTGAATCGGATATGCGAACCACTACACCAACCTGCCATCCTGTATTTTCACGTTTGTTGTTTAGAATTTATCAATTGAATCAATCTGATGCTGTCTGGGTCGTGGACGGCTCGCCAGGCCATAGCAGGGCAGAAACACGCTGACGGCTATGCAGCTCCTCTTGATGAAAATCAGCAATGGTTCTTTTACATGAACCGCCCACCACAGACAGTGAGAGACACGGCTGGCCTTTGATAACCCAGGTAGCTGCACCATTGCACTACTTCGCCCTGGGGAGTTTAAGCAAAGACACCCAGACCTCCCTCCCTCCCTCCCTCCCTCCCTCTGACTTACTTTAAAATAACCTATTGCTTTCCTATACCGACCGGATCATATTCTTACTGGAAGACTCACATGTCCAAATATTTTTATTTGTCTGAAAGGTACCCAAATGATTCCAGTTTAGTTTACCTCGTTACTCCGAAGCTTCCTGCAGAGTATGTGTGTGATTTCAACCCTGTTACATCAGCCAATGACTCCCTTCTAATGTCCTCAATTTAAAGTCTTGTCTACACGGCAGATGAACAACCAGATCACACAAGTTCAAGGCGTGGGCTGAAAGCTAATTACGTCTCGTCTCAGATTCTACAGAGATTCAGTAATTAGAATGAGTCAGGAGCGCCACGCTGATCTAACACACCCTGTTTTTGGCTTGATGCCTTATTGAGTTGATGTTTTTCTGCAAGTTTAGACTGCTGACTCTCAGCTGACGGCATACACAGCTCTGGTTTGAATTGTGTATAAAGGCACAAGGATGTTTCTGTGAAGCAACGATAAGAGTAAACAAAAATGATTTACTATGCGCCAAAGTTGATGCCTTGAGCTCGAGTTAGCAACAGGCCAAAGCAGTCGGCCATGGCGACTAAAACCGGCGCTTGGATAAGATGAATAACTGACGGAACATCTACACTCGTCTAGTGGTATAAGGAGCCGGATCACTGATCCAAAGGTTGGGGGTTCGAGTCCCACTCTCCACAAGGTTGTCACTGTCCCCCCCAGTGCAGCTAACTGAGTCATCAAAGGCCGGCCATGTCTCTCACTGTCTATGGTGTGAGGCATGTAAAAGAACCATTGCTGACTTTCGACAAGAGTAGGCTGCAAAGCCGTCGGCGTGTTTCCGCCCTGCGATGGCCTGGCGAGCTGTCCAGGGTGTACTCTGCCCTCGCCCGAAGTTGGCTGGGATGGGCGCCAGCCTCCCCGCGACCCTAATTAGGATGAAGCGGTTACAGAAAATGAACTGAATGAACTGAACATCTACACTCTTGATTCCATACATTACTCTCATCAGGTGAATGAGGTGTGAGGATTACATGATGGGCCGTTATAGAAAAATAATAAACCAAGACCACGCCCAACAATCCCAGCAATTCCCATATGCTTCAATCTGGCCTACTGCACAATTTTAATCTTGTTATGGGCATGTAAATATTTGTATAAATGCAAATATAACAATAATGGATGTATACGCTGAGTTAGTGTGCTGTAAAGAGACACATGGTATTACTCAGCTGTTTTTGGGTCATGGTTGGGTTTTTTTTTTTTTTGCCTTCATGGTCTAACTGGGTCTGGAACTTTCCATTAGGGAAACTTCCAGCATAGACCTAGTTGCGCATTCGCCCTGGTGACGGGTCAGGTGATGTGAAATTGTCCAGTATGGAACTTTCTGGAACTTTAGGAAATCTATATTAAGAACCTGTTGCCGACTGGCTCCAGTCTCTTTGAGTCTCTTCAGGTTTCTTCAGACAGATCACCTAAGGAGTCTCTTCGGGGCCTCTTTGGCGTACGGATGATTTAAGGAAACTCATCGCGACGGATCTCCTCATCCAAGGCGGATCATGGAATGCGCGTCACACAAGTTTCGTCCGTTCGGGACTTCATCAAAGTCCATCATCCACGTTCACCCACAGCCCATGCAGGGATGTTCATCATTTGTTTCTTTCGACACACAGGATTCCAATCCTTTCCCCACCAGCATGCGCACACCGTCTCTAAATGTACCATGCTTCAGGTGCTTGGTGACTATGGGACCCTTTGTTTAATTTGTATGTTGTTTAGCCCTCAGATGCAAGTTAGTATTTTGTTTTATTTTGTTTATATTATTAAATTGTATATAGTTTATGTTGTGGTCTGTCGTGCTTTGCTGGTTTCATGGGGCAATTTCATCTTCTAAGTTCCATACGTAACAAAACTGGGGGCTCGTCCGGGATTGAATCCATTTGGCATACGTAACAATCTTTTAAAAAATTCTTGAATCTGGAATTTGATCCGGATAATTTCCAGAACCTACCAATGTCTTTAATTATTAAAACCCCGCCTCTGGGAGAATTTTCAGGAGAATCCACGCAGCTCACTAAATTACAGAGGGTACACGGCACCCCCTACTGGACTTGCTGAAGCACTACAGCAATTTCCAAACAATTTTCCTGTCACACAATATTAAAGAACCTTTTAATAAATTCCTAGAATCCAGAATTTGTCCCAGATCACTTTCAAAATCAAATAGAGTGCAATCTAATGTGTACATCTACTTCACATTCTCTTGCACAAACAATGGGTTCCTCATTCGAAAAAATCGTCATGGAAAGCAACAGAATTTTAAGTGTTTTATACTAACTTTTTTGTTTATTCATTTATTTTGTCCACCCAAAACCCTACCATCGAAAAAAAAATTAAAGAACTTTTTGGAATGCTGCAGGCCGTGGTGAACTGGTGGTAAATGTGCGGGATCACTGATCCTAAAGTTGGTGGCTCAAGCCCCACCCTCCATGGGTTGTCACTGCTGTCCCCCCCAGTGTACTAACTGGGTTATCAAAGGCCAGCCATGTCTCTCACTGTCTATGGTGTGAGGTTCATGTAAAAGAACCAATCCTGACTTTTGACAAGAGGAGCTGCATGGCTGTCATGTTTCTGCCGTGATGGTCTGGCAAGCTGTCCAGGTTGTACTCTGCCCTCGCCCGGAGTCGGCTGGGATGGGCGCCAGCCTCCCTGTGACCTTGATTAGTATTAAGCAGTTACAGAAAATAAGTGAATGAATGGACTGCTGTGAGAACTGGGCACCAGCTGACAAGCCAACTCCATGCTGGCTCTCCTGCAAATTATTTTATGGCAAAAGTGTGCACGCACACACGCACGCACACACGCACACACACAAATTTAAATACAATAATAAAAGAGCTATATTTCTTACAATGCAGAAGATAGAAATTTTTTTTGCTACATATGACTTATATCCCATTCAGCTGACACCTTGATAGACTATGAGTTCATATTTGACTTGGTGTCACAGAACTGTTAAATATGCACAAAAAGTGGTGTGTGTGTGTGTGTGTGTATATATATATATATATACACACACACACACACACACACACACACACACAGGTATACCTCGACTTAAGTCGTTTCGAGTTAAGTCGTTCTCGATTATACGTCGGTTTTCAAAAAAGTATAGAAAAATAAAATAAAGTTTAGTAAAATTGATCTTATTTGTTATGGTCTGTGCTGGCTGGAGGCATTAACTCTCCATTCATTGCAAGCGCTGGCGAGGGGCGTGGCTGCTACCTGCAGGCGAGGTCCAGAGAGCGCACCTGTTTCCATTCAGCAATCAGAGAGATATAAATAGGCGCGGCGCGCTTCCCTCGACGTCAGAAGATTGTCCTTCCCAGTGATTCTGTTTCCCTGCTATCTCTCTGACTCCTGGTATCCTGCTTCGTGCTCGACTAGTTTCCATTGATTAATTATTTCCAGTGATATAGATTTTCCAAAGTGCAAAATAAAATTGTTGAATCTCTTGCATGGTTTCCTGCATCTTTGGGTCCGATGCATATGCTGCAGGCGCAACAGAATTAACCATATTGAAAATTGCATTCATGAATAAAGTACAGAACTAGGAATGGTTATGTTCTGTTTTGTCTAGACAAGTAAATTTGGTGTAGCCTAGCCTAGCATAGAGACAAGCTAATTCGATTTAAGTCGTTTTTCGACTTAAGTCGTCTCTCCTGGAACCAATTAGCGAATTTGGGTGAGGTATACCTGTGTGTGTGTGTGTATATATATATATATATATATATATATATATATATATAGATATAGATATTTGTTATTTGTTGACTGCAATATTAAAATTTGATATGTTGAAGAAACCTTGATACTCTGTTGATTACAATATTCAAAGGATAAACTTTGATATTCAGTATGTTGATTTCAAATATAAAATATTTATTTCATTCAACTGTGTTTACATCACATACATAATGTAGCATGATGTATGAAAACAAAAAATTCCCCGTAAATCCCTGGTGGCCTGCACAGGCAAAAGAAAAAAAACAAAAACAAAATTCCTCTCTCCCGGGTGAATCAAATATATGGGCTTTTGTGCTGCACTTCTGGAAAATGGTCTATCAGGAAAATACTCATGTTATTGTCATGACGACCAAGGAGATGGAGCGAGGCAGGAATAAATGTGTACCTTCTTGGTGATTGGTTCAACATGCCATGTGCTAAAGTTGACAGTGTTGATTGGCTTGATTTTACTTCCGGGAAAATGTTTAAAGGAAATGTTTAAAAGGGAGGGAAAAGTAATGGGTCTGTTTTTTGTTTTTTTAATTTATGCTGTTTTCTGTTCATTTTCAGCTTTCATGTAAGTAATTTGGTTGATATTACAAAATGAATAACTCAAATACGAGTAAAACTCTTATTGTTCTGTTATTATTCGTGGTTTCCGCCTTGATGGTAATGAGCACTTACCGTTCCACTCCGCTGGTAAACATTTTAATAAGCGCCCACCCACTCTGATTTTTAAAAGCACTTTGGGCGCTTATTACGTCAGATACGGTGTGCATATATATATATATATATATATATATATTCATATTCATGTGGCTAGATAGTCAGATGGATAGATGCAGATATCACTTGTTTTATATATTCGGTGGTGCAGGGATTCTCATTGGTCCATTCAGTATCACCAGCTTCATACAAGCTCTCTTAACATTTAATAAATGACGACAGGCACCAGTATCTGTGCAAAAAATATCTCTTTTATTTGTTTTTGTTTTTTTAATTATAGCATCATTACACAGACAACAGGAACAGTTTTGACACTTCTGAATGTTGCCTAAGGAAAAGATAACTTTGGCAAGAAGCAGCAAACTAACAGGAACACATATAGAGAGCGAGCTGGTGTGCCGGGATAACGCGAAGCTTGCAGAGCGTACGATAAACCACATTTACAGAGGAGCCAGAAAGAGATTTTACTTCTTCACAATTAGCAAGAGTGAAAGAAACGGAAAATGCACAGTGAGGATACGACAGAAATCTGCTGAAATGAAATACTTGAACGATGGACATCGACGGGTTACTTCCTCTTCAGTGCAAGCGAAACTGATGCAAATGAAAAATAAGGTATAGGGCGAGCTGAATACATGGACATGTATACTTCAGTGTTAATGTGAATACGATAAAGTATAAGGAAACATCCGAGAAGCTTTATTTACATCCACGAGAAGTTAAAACTGTACAGCTGGGTCAAACGTCAACTCAGTGACATTATACAGCAAATAAGTTGGACACCAGGATCATATCTTCTGCAACGTGACTTTTTTTTTTTTTTTTAATTCGGGCAGCTTGATGAGACGAAGTTATTCAATATGACACATTTAAAAAAAAAGGGGGGGGGGGGGGGGGAATGCCCGAGACTGTCTCTGAGGTTCTGATCATTAGTCTCAAGCAGAACTTAGGCAACCTCCACCCCCATTCTCCTTTAAACGTCTTCAAACTAGCATGGATTAATCAATCATTTGGGCTGAAGCCGTAAATGTACATTTTTATCAGGAGCATAAAGAAACACTACTGTGCTTATAGGATCATTTATGGGGGGAATTATTTCAAAAAAAAAAAAAAAAGTAAAATTATCAATGCATTTCAAAAAAAAAAAAAAAAATGAAAGCAAGCTTTTTTATTCAATAAAAAAGGTGCATCACATTTTACAATTTCATCTTTTCTTACTTTATAAGCGTGCTATGACCGTTACACTATGGATTCTACTTCAAAACAAGGAAAAATTTATTCTCTTTTGGAGACTGACATGAGTGAATATATTGCATTACCTTTTACTGTGATTTTTTTTTTTTACTTCCTTTAAAGAGCAACTCCAACAAATTTCATTGCAACCAGAGAACCTGTAAACTATTAATCTAATCAGGGATCCCAGCAAGGTTTAGAAAGAATAGAGGAAACTAGTTCAGAAACAGAGGAAATTAAATATTTCAGCTTGGGGGTCAAAAGGGCCGCAGGGCCCCTGAAGCGAAAAAAATAGCGCAATCCCGCTAAATAGCAGAGATCTGGGATCCCGGTCTAATCGTTTGTGCCACTAACCAGGACCTAAAAGTTAAATAATTTTAGTCTGAAAATGAGAAATTCCCCCCCCCCCCCCCCCCCCCCCCACAGTGCCCTAACTGGGTTATCAAAGGCCGGTCATGTCTCTCACTGTCTATGCTGAGAAGTTCATGTAAAAGAACCATTGCTGACCTTCATTAAGAGAAGGGGCATGGCCATCAGTGTGTTTCTGCCCTGCGATGGCCTGGTGAGCCATACTGGGCTTTTAACAAACAAAAACACAAGCAATATTTTCTATCTGCTGTTACTGAGGTCATGTTTTCCAAACCTTTTAAACCAGCCTGTCAGAGGTCCGGACACTAAATCAGTCCAAACCGAATACATTTCCACATTCAGGAAGAACTTCAAGCGTACACGCCACCATCCAAAGTCCTGCACATCATTTCTTCCCATCAACAGAGCTGCAATCTGTGTTTCGTGAGAGGGTCACATGCTTCAGTTCAATTCGCTGCCACCTTCCAATTCATCAAGCATTGTCTTCCATTTGTTACTCCCTCACAATCTCTATCTACACACCATCACACAATACACACCCACCCAAAATAAACACACACCTCTCATCACCCTGATTTATCTGTGAATCTGATTAGTACAAATTCAGACTATTTATTTATTATTTTTTAAAAATTCCGATTGTAGTATATAAATATAATAGTATGTCCCTACGCTGCACACGCCAGGCGTTTGCCTTTAAGAGAGCACACTGTGGGTCAGTCTGAGAAACTTTGAAAACAACAGACCGCACAAAACCCTGGAATGTGTTTTACATTTGGTAGACACTCTCATCCAGACTTTTTTGCAAGTAATTCACCAGCAAAGGCAAAGACGTTCAGGTCGATGCGAGCTCGTTGACAGGAATCTTCGGACTGTCAAACAGACTGCCCTAAATAATCCCGACCGTGAAGCAAGTGGTGTTACAGAAAAGAGAACAGCTGACAGTCATCCCTGTCAACTAGATACACGTATATCTGTGTGTTTATTTTTCTAAAACCCTAGTATCTTTTTACTTTTGTTCGTGTCCGCACACGTCTTACTATTATATATGAAAAAAACACCTTTTATTACCCAATACCAAGTTTTAAAATATATATATATATATGATGAACACTACACAGGTTGTCTTATACCCAAATAGATACAGTTTCGTTGAAGGAGTTTGCAGTAACCTTATCAACAACAACAAAAACACTTTCACACACACAAGGCTGACAAAAAAAAAAAAAAAAAAAAAAAAAAAAAAATCACATCACTAACTTATCCTACATTGACCCGATTACATGGTGTAATCCTGTAGTTTTTGCCTAGCTTTGTGTTCTTGAGACAGCAGAGGGCACAATAAGATAATAACATGTCACATGGACATGTGACACTACCGTCACTATGGTTACAACCTGACATACTAACAGAGTTGGTGTCCACCTCAAATGCAAAAATAAAGCGCACATGCTGTCTGTAATGTGGGGAGGAGGCATTGTGTGATTGTCTAAACAAACGTATTAAACAAAAGCTGTTGTTTTTTTTTTTTTTCCAATGGACTTCCAAAAGCTTAAGAAAGCAGAACCGCCTGGAGGCGAGCTGCATCGCATTTAAACCGGACTGCAGCCGCCACACCTTTTCAAACAGCGACCAGGAAAGGGCCGTCATTAACTTTTTCCTTTTGTAATAAAATTAATATTTTAGTTCACAGACTATAATGTGTTATACCAGCCTTTATAAATATTAATGCTAATCGAGAAAAGAAATGATCAAAAGGAATATTTATGTTTTACATGACATATTTTATATACAGAAGTCCCTCGCTTTCCGCGGTTAATTGGGACCGAAATACCCCCGCGACCTCCGAATTCCGCAAACTAGCATCAACTATAAATACGACTGACGTATGTATATGTGTATATAATATCAATAAATACATATTCAACACTATAAATACTTATAATGACAAACATTCAAAAATAATGTATAAGATGTAAATAAAATATAAATACACACACATACAGATGTGTGTGCACACACATACAGATGCACACCTCACAAAAATGTAAGTATAGACGGTCCTCGCTTTAAGTTTATTCGCCTTAAGTTTTTTCGATTTTACGTTTGAACTGACTAAAATAAATTTTGTAAGTCAAATTTTGAGTTTAGCGCGCTCTCCATGGTAGGAGATGTTCAAATGATACGCATAGCGCTGCGTCCATTGTTTACATGGCGCTGGGTGTTTCATTGTTTACAAATGACAGACTGAACGTACCCTGCTTCTTCCCAGTTCACCTCGTGTTACCCTTGTGTTAAGATGTCTTCTCTGTGATCTTTGTGTTTACACGGTTTTGCGTATTTGTAACCCTAATCAAATATGGTTGGTCAGAAGCGTAAGCCTACTAGTGATAGTGATAATCAGAATCAGTGAAAATAAGTGAATTTGATTAAAATGAATTTATTTGAAATTATTTTGCTTGAATTTAATTTATTTGAAATTAATGTTGATATTATTTTACAATGTTATGTTTATAACAATTCATTTAGGGGTGTTTTATGAGATACGGTAATGGTATTTATGGATGTATAGTACAGTATGAACGTCATACGTCACTGGAACGTACAGTAACAACTTGCGTTTGTTTTCACCTTACGTTCGGCACCGAACTAAGACATCAGTTGAGGAGCGTCTGTAGTTTTGTTGAGGGGGTTTGGGTTGGTTTTTTGCTTGTTTGGTTTTTTTCCTAATTGCCATTGTTTTTGTGGCATTTTCCTTAACTTTTTCCCCTAGTCTTCCTTAATGTCCTTATTTTTTTGTTTCAATGAATATAAAAAAAAAAAAAAAAAAAAAAAAACCGCAATGTATTGAAGCCGTGTGAATTGAAACACGAAGTAGCGAGGGATCCCTGTATAAATTTGTCATTTTTGAAAATGCTACAGAAAAATCAAACTGTCCCTCACAATATCTGAATCTGTATGTGAATGGGATGTTTCATGAATTAAGTGAATCGTTAAATGCTTCATCATGAAGTGAACATGACGCATCTTCCAAAGGTAAAGCTTCCCTCTGGAAATTCAAGGTATCGGAATAAAGTCTGCTGGAGTTGCTCTTTAAAGAGAAAATGGCTCTGCCTGAATTATTAGCGCAATTCTTCTTCCGACGAATCAGATTAAAGCTGAAATAAAGTGCGACTGCTAGGAGCAAAACAAACGGCAACAAATCGACGCAACCATTTCAAGCATATATGCATTATTTACAAAAAAATACACTTAAGTACATAGAAGATTACACAATTTAACCATGTTGCAGAGTAGAAAACTGAGTGATCTAATTACTCATGTTTCTGTCTCGGAATTACATGCAATAACTCAATGAACATGTTGCTAATAGCTGTACAATTACCATTAGGGGAAAAGAAAATAAATAAACAGACTGAGTAAATATATTCGAGAATAAAACACTGATTAATTAACAGAGTGATATACATGTATGATATATATATATTTTTTAATTTACTAATTTTTATGTTCACTAAACTTTCTGAACGGGACTTTTTCGCAGATTTTAAATCGCTACGGACACAGACGAAAAGAAATCGTTCCGCTTACAAATCTGGCAGGCGTGAACTACAGAAATCCTAGATGCCATTGTTAAAATATTATACAAGAATAAAATTTGCATGAGTAAAATAAAGTATGCAGCCATGGTGCTCTATACATTATCATACAGCCGGGACATAACGTTAAACATTATTTGTATCCTTTGATGATAACGTTGAGTGCACAACCCAAATACTAGCGGCGGACACTTATCCACTGCCATGAACAAGACTGTTTCAATGTGCTCCATCATTTACAATGAAAGAATCTGGATTACATCCAAGTGAGCAGATCATACTGCCATTGTAAGATTTTATATTAGTTTTAGTTGCTCAAATAAGATCAAATTTATTAAAAAAAAAAAAAACCTGTGGAGGTCAGTAGGATTTTGTACTCAGATTTATCAAAGTGGGTAATGGGACTTGGACCAAGTGATGTAATACGTGATCTCGTTTGGTAGTTATTTGACTAATTTGGAAATGAGATGCAACTTTCGTGTCACTCTGTTGGCAATAATCTGAATGGCCCGCACATAACACTCCTGATCTGCCCTGACTAGGCACTATGACTAAAATGAGCTTTCACTGGATCACCTTTAAATCCCAGGGTGTCATACTAGGACCAGCTGGGTCGGAAAAAAAGAAGAGGGTAAAAAAAATGTTCAATTTGAGACGACTATTAGATATGAACTCGTTATAGTACATTATACAGCCATCCCCAGATTTTTTTTGTTTGTTTGTTTGTTTTTTTCCCCTCCTGAAGATCCAGCCTGCTGGAGGGCATGATTTAAATTGAACGTAGGTAGTCGACCTCGAAATGATTCAACCTGACCCCTTTGATGTCATCACTGAATGAATTAAAAAAAAAAAGCTTTCATAATAATACCTCCATTTTTAGCAGTGCAGAGCTTCAAAAATAATAATAATAAAAAAATAATAATAACCCTGTTCATTCCTGTCTATTAGGTGGGGGTGGGGGAGTGGCTCCAAGAGCCTCATTTATGTTATCCGTATATCTCATACATTGAGGCGTACAAATCATAACCATAATTATAATAATAATAAATTAGATTTCACTGGGGAAATAAAAACTAGATCATCACAAGAAACTTCACAGATTTAAATTCAACTCAAATTGCGCTTCGAGTCGATCCAGACAAATTCCGCAGAGCCTTGATTTAAGTCGTTTAAAGCCAATTTTTTTAAGGAAGTTCCCAGGTGGCTCTTAAAGCTTTTAGGGAAAAATGCAGTCATACTGAATCCTTTTTTTTTTTTTTTTCCTCCAGTAAACTGCGATCCGACTGAAGAGACGACACTCACGTTAAGTAATGAACCACAATGGAGATCCTTCGCGACAGTAACAGGAAGCAAAAATAAATATTCGCCGTGATTTTTTTTACAAAATACTCATTGTAGAAGTATTCGCCATGACTCGAAACGTCCTGCCCTGCGAAAAAAATGTCAACCTTTCACGTCTATCACGACATGGTAAAAGAATTTAATGTCAATAAATAGACTGTGTACCTCCTGACACACCCGCGTCAACATCTCAAACCGTCAAAGCCTCAATCAAAAATCGTTTTAACCGGCTGCCTTTTCGCCATCACACCCACTACAGGGCGGCCCAAAAAACTCCCACATTAAAAAAGTAATAATAATCATTTTTTTAAAAATCAGTTAAAAATAATGAAATTATTATTGACACGCATAAATCTTAGTGATGCAGGACGGGCGGTGTTGAGGTCCGCTGGTGGCCCCAGCTTGAAACCTTTGATGTTGAGGAGGTGGATGTGTGATTTCAGTAAGACATGTACACAGCTGTAAGATCACTGGAAGTGCTGAGGGAAACATTTCTCATTACGTGGTGATGTCAGGTATTGACCCATTCCCCAGACCACGCCCTTGAGGTGCTACCTTAAATCTCGTGTGTATACCCATCCACCCCAAACTTAAAACGCTTAAACTTGCTATTCAACAGGAGACCGCCACCGTTCCACCTGACCCGACCCATGGGAGCCTTCAGAAATCACCTCCAAGACCGTATAGACGATGACAGCCCCAGTTCGGAAGATCGATGAAGTTTCACGCGTGTAAATAATAATATGATTATGTTAAAAGACTTTGGGCCGCTAACGACCATTAAAACGTTGGAGGTTTTATTAGGTCACACTGTACAGGACATTGAACACTCGATTAAAACGCTCAATGCAAAACAAATCCCTAGGCAAAGCAATCGGCTTGTTTTTATCTCACAGCCATGATGGGACATCCACGAACGTGACACACGCGAATCAAAAAAATGATAAACATCTGTGCCATTCCACCCCACCACAGCAACATGGTTGGTAGAGAGAGAGGGGGGGGGGGGGGGGAGAAGTACAATCAAAGGGGATGACATCAGGCTATGGAGAGGCGATGGTGAGTTTTCTCTTTGTACGCCGCGTTCTCGTGACTTTTAGGTGGTCTTCACAAGGTCGTAGACGTGAATGTGGAAATCGTCATCGTATTTGATGTAATAGACGGAGGGCTTAGCAGGGACTTGATAGATGACAAGCCCGGTTCGCTTCACTCCTTTGTCAGTAACATATTCGACCTGCTTACCCACAAGGCTCTCTGTCTCCTCACCAGGCTTCCTGTCAGCAGGCAGCAGGTGCTTGTTCTCTGGGGGTACAAATGGAAAATATAAACAAGAACCTGTTCGGACCTTTTCGATTCCAAACCACTTCTCACAGAATACTGAGAATTAATACACACAGAGATCATTAGTACATTTAATCCCTACAGGTTATTGCTTACAAGATGGCCGTGCTTACTCGGAGAGGAATTCTTTAATGACTGATCCCTCCCAACACTTCAACCTCATCACACATAATTATAAAAAAATCACTCGCCGTCATTTGCCGCTTAATCCCGATACCAGAGTCATGGGGTGGCCATCTCAGCCAACATTGAGCAAAGGCGGAGTTCATCCTAGGTTCACGTGCAACTTTTGGGACTGTGGGAGGAAACCAAACTACCTGGAGGAAAGCCATGCAAGCACAGAGAGACCATGCAAACTCCACACAGACCTGTCCTCGCTGTGACCTCGCTGTGAGGCAGACGTGCGAACCACGACACCACCATGCCTGCCATAATAAATCACCTGGGTTTCATTCATTTGCATGGCTTCCTTCTGGGTTCTACGGTTTCCACCTACAGTCCAAAACCATGCTTGGATATGGCTGGAAAGGGTGTGAATGATTGTGTACATGTTTTTCCCTGCGATGGTCTGGGGAGCTGTTGAGGGCGTACTGTGCCTTCACCCGGTGTCGGATCAGCTAGGTACCAGCCTCCCTGCGACATTATGAGGTTTAGAATCAGGAATTTGGCCAGGGGTTGTAAAATTTCATTCACCTGCTTCAGGTAAAATCCGGAGGTCACCCTCCTTGTAGTCGTCCCACAGCTGGTACATGTACAGCACTGGATCCTTCTCATAGGTGATGTAATACCAGTTGGTCATGATAGGGGCACGAGACAGCACCATCCCTCTCCACTCGTTCTTTTCTCCATCCTCTTTCTCAAACAGATGCTCCACCGCTTTCCCCACCAGCTCCTCTGGGTCATGGGGCACCTTTATCTTGTTGTTCACTACGAAAGAGAAACCAAAGAATAATTTTTAAAATTTGTTTCACAAACCAAAAGGATCTCTTGGCGTTGTTTGCACACCAGGATGCATTTGTTTATTTCTTGAAGATGGAGTCTGCATTGCAAATTGCAAATAACCAAATCTGATGTAAATTTGTCCGTATTATGTTTACTTCGGACAGACAGCAGTGGCCTGGCGTAAACTACATGGCACCTCATATCTGTAAAGCGCTGAAAGCTCTTGTCCTACACAACCTGAGCAAATGTACCTTGTATGGTCTGTGGTGACCATCTCAGCTTTGATCACGCCACTTACTCCGTTCTCTCTGCCTGCTGAGCTGCACATGTTCTCCTGCTATCAAAAATCTAACACCTTTCTACAGTGGTGTGACTCTCTTCAAGATCTGGACCGGTCCAATATATCCTGATGCTCATGTTCTGCTCCTTCTGCCTGAATCTATGAAGACATGGGTAGACAAATTACTTGCAGTAATCTCAAAAATCATCCCAGGACTCCTATTCATAAGATGACCATCATCAGCTAAACTGCTCAATCCGAGTAGGGTCGCAAGGAGGTTAGTGTCTATCTCAGCCAACTCTAGCTGAACAGCTCACACACACACCGAGGGTTATTTTGGAACAGCCAGTAAGCCCCGTGGTCTGTTCAGCCAGTGAGGAAATCCAAGTACCCGAAGCGAACACACTGAAACATGGGAAGAACCTCTTTGTATACAGTGGTACCTCTACTTACGAAATTAATCCATGCCGAGGGCAAGCTCGTAAGAGGAAATGTTCGTTAGATGAAACAAATATTCCCATCGGAAACAATAGAAAACCAATTAATCCGTTCCAACTCCCTCCCAAACTCATATAACCGGACACAAACACGTGTATTTGACATAATACATTTAAGATAAATATGTAACAATAAACATTTCAAAATAATAACACATGTAAGGTAAAGTCTGTGGGCTTTTTACACCCAAGCCATAGTGGCTCATCAGGCCGGTGCTTATCCCCGGTTTCTGTAGCGTGAAGCAACTCGGAGTTCAGCTCCTCCTGGATGGGACGCTAGTCCATCACAGGTTACCTTCCCAGTATATTTTACTGGTACCCATTTATACTGCTGAGTAAACAGAGGCACATTTGTGGTTAAGACCTTGCCCAGGGGTCTTAGTGGGATTTGAACACATAACCTCCCGATCATGAGCGCAGCACCCTAACCACTACACCACCGGCCCCAATAACACATGTCCAGTAACAATAAACAATAATGAAATAATAAACAATAAGTCAAGAAACTGGTGGGCCAGCTTTATAAGAGTGATTGCACATCCTCTACACTAGATGGCAGCGGCGCTCTCACTATGTTTTCTATGCTGTAGTGTAGGGAAAAGCACAGAGCAAATGATATGAAGTGCAGTAAACACTATTTATAGCCTCACACGGAGTGCTTGGAAAATGCATTTATTTTTTCTTCCTATAGGGGGCATCACAGAAAATAATTGAGAGGCACTGCACAAAGCGTCTCGGCGTGGAGGTATACACGTGGAAGAATACAATGCTAATCAACCCAGAAATAACATTTCCCCAGCAGAGCTCGTAAGTAGAAAATTTGCTCTTTGGTTGGGGCAGATTTTTAGTGGGATCGAAGCTCGTATTATTAGGGACACTTGTAAGTCAAGGTACCACTGTGTGTGTAATATATTATACACACGCATACACACACACACACATACACACACACAAACACTCCATAGCTTACCAACATTCGTTTTGCGAACATCTGGAGATACGAACAGGCTGTCTCAGGTTGAAAGTGAAATTGAACAACAAGTAGAAATAGAAATGGAATAAAATCTATAGAAAGATATATCAGAAATATAAGTATGAAATATGATTAAACTGAGGTATACTTAATATTCGAGTAGGCTCTGGTGGAGAAGCGTGGCGGACACGTGCTTTACACCATAAGGAGGTCATGGAAGAGAAGCAGGACGATTCATTTCTGAACTCGTGCCAAAACTTTCAAAGTAGAAACAAATTGACTCCAGTATTATAATGAACTGGATAAGAATGAAACTCTCTGTAAATCTGATCAGATCCGCTGTGCTGTGCTTGAGAGGAACCAGGAGTTTAAACAAGGGACATAATAATATTGATAATGTACAGAGTGTTCATTTTATAATTGTATATTTTTAATCATTTTAAATGTTTGTTATACCCATTATGTGGGTTTAATTTAATTTGAAAATATTTTATATATCTTTTTAATTTATGTACACTCAGTTTCGTAGTAAAGAATTTTAATAAAGTTTCCTGACATTGTTTTCCATCTACGGTGCTATAAAGACGAGCAGCGCACTCATCCCGGTGCTAGAAGATTGTCCCTCTTCACGTCCCTGTTTTCCTGTGATCTCTCTGGCTCCTGGTTTCAGCTCCGCGCTCGACCAGTTCCCACTCTGTAGTTCCCCATACGTAAAGTTTTCATGCGTCTCCTCATCACTAGCAGTAATTATGTTTTCCCCTTGCTCAAGTGCCTCCCCTATAACAATAGTCTCTCTGTGTTCATCCTACTCTGTCTGCTGCATTTTGGGTCCTGCTGAAAGTTCCTGAGATCATAGTTAGCTTGATAATTTATGGTGCATTTAAATTTGCAAATTGTACCAATAAATGATAAATTCAATAGAATAAAATAAGATGGTTATGCAGAGAGAGATTGTATACAGAACAAATTTGTATAGGTTACTTATACAAGGTTTAAACATACGTTCCCCTCTAAAGAACGCCCTCTAACGACTTACAAACAAATTCATCTAATGAACGGCCGTGCGGAATCTGTGTATATATACATACACATACACACAAATACATATATACATTCATTCATTCATTCATTCAATATATATATATATATATATATATATATATATATATATATATATATATATATATATATAATTTAAAAAAAAACCTGAGCCTGAGAATTGAACCCAGGATCTTGCTGTGAGGCGAAAAGTACCGTGCCACCTATATCCCTTCAGGACATGTAATAATTCTTGCCTTTACACTATTAGACTGCTTACTAGAATGATCAAAATCCCTGGAACCCTGGCCGCGATTCTCCCTAATGTCCTCTCTGGGAGTTTTTCCTTTGTCACCAGGATCTGAAATTAAAACCCATCAAGCACCAAATTCAGCTACATCTTTTGTTTGGTGAATAAATGTGTGTAGCGATGGGCATCATGTAATAAAACACGAACTTGTAAGACCAAAAATTTTTTTTTTAAATGTTTAAATAATAATAGAGGACGGACGCAGGGATGTGCCTGTAAATCTGTTTTAAGTGTTTGCAACCTGTATTCCATCAATAATTCCTCTGCTTGCTTTCAGCCTGACAAACAGCAGCCATTCACACAGAGCAGGTGCGGGTCTTCGCAGAACACAGGGGAATCATTATTTGCTGCCGGTCTTCCACTAGGTAGTGAAGGAGAACTTGGGTGTGCAATATAAGAGTATAGTGTCTGATTGGATTGATTAAGGAGTTCAATGAAGGAATGAATGACATAATGAAACAAATTCATTTGTGAAAAAAAAAAACAAAACAAAAAAAAAAACCCACAGGTGCCAAGATGCTCCTGCCAGCAGGCCCAATTTGACACTTATAAAATGCAAGACTGTGACAATGAATCAAGCTAAATGTGACCCAGAAACAATCCTACGCTGTTTACCCCTGACGGGAAGTCCATACAACAAATTTGGTAATCCTGGGTCATTTTTCATCAAAGTTAATGCAATCACAATTCGAACAGACGGACGGAACCCATTTCAATAGCTTGAGGAATCAAAATGTAAATTTTTAACAAAGCCTACCACCACTGTACTGCGAACAGCATTATAGAAATGAAAATTTTAACAGATTTGAATCACTTATTTCTTTTAATTTTTACAACACAAGTGTTACTGGGTTCAGGCTAGCAAGCAACACTGCGACTCACTGACATCAGGAAACATCTGAATAGTTTCTCCACTGTACTTAAGTTGGATTATTTGCAACTGATTATATTTCCACTGTCATAACTTCAGCTCTTTGCTGTTAATGCGTCACACTCAAATAAATAAAATAAATAAATAAAAGCTTCAGTCTCACAATAAAATAATCCTAGTTAGCATATTTATCAAAAGCATCCTGGGCTAGAGGCAATCAAATTCTACCTTCCTTTATTAAAGATAAATTACGAACAATTATTCACAGATATATAAGAAACAAAAGGACGAGATCCATCAAGCTCATCTGTCCACTGATCAAAATCTATTTTGAGAAATAAATAGACATAAAAGAAAGAAAAAGAAAGAAACTGCAGTACATGCAAACACCAAACTGCATTATAACATGCACAAAGGGTTAAAGCGTTGCATATTAAACAGGAAAAAACTGACAGGGTGCAAGAATGAGAACATCGCTAGTGATTGCTGGAAAAAAAAAACTTCATTATAAAAACCATAGCATGCAAGTGGTAAAAATGCAGGCCTTATTTTTACCAGATGTGTGGCAGGCGAGAGAAAGAAAAACAGCACAACAAGATCATGAACAAGTGTGAACATTCTCAAGCAAAGCATAATTCTTTAAAAAAAGAAAAGGAAATAAACAAGATGGTCCACAGAGCTCCTGTTAGCATGTGGCCTCGTGAGTTTCCTGCACCTTTTGTGTGCCTCCCTTCTGTATATTAATGTACACAAGGTCCCCGTTATTCGCGGGTGTTGCGTTCCACCCTTACCCACGGATCCTAAAAATCCGCGAATTATTGAAGTGGTTTTAAAACCCTATGTATGATATTACACACAATAAAATATACTTGTTAAACCCATTCTATAAACAGTCTTACTCATTAATACAGTAATAATGCAGTAAAATGTAGTAATGATTCAGTAAAAACTTTTTAATTTTGTACTGTGATAATATTTATTAATAAATAAAGCGCTTAGGCTCCTTACCAAAAGCTAGAGACGATGCAGGGTGTTTGAGTGACAACATAGCACTTAAACAATCATTAAAAACACACGAAAAAAATTACTTCGCAATTCAGGTAATCACGTTGATAACTTGTGCGCGAAGGGAAGAAACAAAAGCTCTCAGCCATTGGCTAAATTTGAATCACGTGCCAGTAACTTCCGGAGCTCCACTAATCCGCGAGTATGTGGGGCTGCGACCGGTGAACGGTGTCCTTAATCACTCTAACTTGCTGCACATCCTTCCCATCTCTATTTCTCTGCTGTGTCAACCTGTATAAATCATTTTCTTCCTCTTTACTTTCCAACCAAGTATACAAGTCATCATACGCCCTCTGTTTGGCTTTTGACACCGCTACCTTCGCCTTATGCTGTGTCTCCCTGTACTCCTGTTTACTCTCTTCGGTCCTCTCAATGTCCCACTTCTTAGCTAACCTCTTCCTTTGTACACACTTCTGCACTTCCTCATTCCACCACCAAGTCTCCTGATCTCCTGTCCTTCCAGGTGACACCCCAAATATTCCCATACCTCTCTCCCTGATCACATTAGCTGTAGTTGTCCAGTCATCTGGAAGCACTTCCTGACCACCCAAAGCCTGTTTCAGCTCCTCCTTGAAGACAACCCGACTCTTCCCTTTTCAGCTTCCACCACTGTGCCTTCTGCTCTGCCTTTGCCTTCTTCACCTTCCTCACCATCAGCGTCATCCTGCACACCACCATCCTATGCTGTTTGGCAACACTCTCACCCGCTACTACTTTGCAGTCACTGACTTCCTTCAAATTACATCGCCTGCACAAGATGTAGTCTACCTGTGTGCTCCTACCTCCGCTTTTATAAGTCACCCTATGCTCCTGTCTCTTCTGGAAGAAAGTATTCACCACAGCCATTTCCATCCTTTTTGCAAAATCTACTAACATTTGTCCTTCTGCGTTCCTGTCCTGGATACCAAACCTGCCCATCACTTCCTCGTCCCCTCTGTTGCCTGCACCAACATGTCCATTGAAGTCTGCCCCAATGACCACTCTTTCACCTCTGGGGGTACTCTGCATCACTTCATCTAACTCACTCCAAAATCTCTCCTTCTCTTCTAGCTCACATCCTGCCTGTGGGGCATAAGCACTAACAACATTGAACATCACACCTCCAATTTCTAACTTGAGACTCGTCACTCTGTCTGACACTCTTTTCACTTCTAGAACATTCCTGAGAAACTCCTCCTTCAAGATGACTCCGACTCCATTTCTCTTCCCATCCACACCATGAAAAAACAGCTTAAACCCTGCTCCTAAGCTTCTAGCCTTGCTACCTTTCCACCTGGTCTCCTGAACACACAGTATGTCCACCTTCCTCCTCTGTATCATGTCAGCCAGCTCTCTACCTTTTTTTTTCTCCATAGTTCCAACATTCAAAGTCTCCACTCTCAGTCCTAGACTCATGCCTTTCCTCTTCTCTCTCTGCCTACGGACACGCCTCCCACCTCTCCTTCTTCGACGTCTTTGACCAACAGTAGTCCAATTTCCACCAGCACCCTGTTGGTTAACAGCACTGATGGCGGTCGTTGTTAACCCGGGCCTCGACCAATTCGGTATGACATTCTTTTTTGTGATTTGCATATTTTATTTGGCATTTGTTTTACGCCGGATGCCCTTCCTGACGCAACCCTCTGCATTTATCCGGACTTGGGACCGGCGTGAGGGAGAGACACTGGTTTGTGCCCCCCCCGCTGCATTTTGAGTTCGATATGGTATTTTTGTCAAACGCTTATGTGCGTGAGATGAAAATACTGCAGAGCTTCCCAGTATGGGAAAGATCATTTCAGTCAACAATTTGCGTCAAATTTGCTCTTAAAATGGCAGGAAAAAATGCACAGCAAAATGAAAATATGCAGAAAAAGAGATAATGAACAGAATGGGAGGTGGGTTTTTTGCTGTTGAATGTAATGGAAAGCCGTTCTGCCTTATATGTCAGGCTTCATGGTGCATTTCAAAGCTTCAAATCTTCAGCGCCACTTCAGCTCACTGCATGCGAAGTTTGACCTGGAATTTCCTAAAGGGAGTGAACACCACAAGCACACGTTGCTCACTTTGAAAAGTCAGCCAGAGAAGCACATACAGTTTTTCCAAAAATTTATGAAGTACTCAGAGACCGTAATGCTTGCATCGTATCAACTGGCTTGTAACATTATATGGGCCAAAACACCATACAATGAAGGAGAATTTGTTTTAAAATCCCTCAGTGACGTTGTTGAAATCTTGTCTCCTGAAAACGACAAATTAAATCGAGTGGTATCGGACGTCCGACTGTCCCGCCACACTGTTGAACACAGAATATGGGACATTAACATGGCTATTGAATCACAGTTGCACTCTGACCTTCAAAGATGTACAGGGATCCCTCGTAACTTCATGCTTCAATTCATGCGGCTTCAGTGTATTGCGTTTTCTTTTTTTTTTTTTTTTATATTCATTGAATTAAAAAATAAGGACATTAAGGAATGGGGGGGGGGGTTAAAGAAAATACCACAAAAACAAGTCCAATTATGCAAAAAAAACAAAAAAACAACCCAAAACCCCCAACAAAACCACTTACGTTTTTATGTGAGGTGCACGTCTGTATTAGGGTTATAACTTTTTGATTTTTTTTTTTCCAAAAATCAAAGTCCTGCATCATGATTGGATGAACTTTTTGGTATAATTGAAGAAACCAAACTCCATTTTCAGCACTCTTTTAAAAAAGTCCCCCGAAACAAAGTATTAAATACACATTACAGCCAATGATATGAAATGCAAAACCATGCTAAATTATCACAAAGGACATTACAAGTCCATTTCACTGAAAATGGATCAATGATAAGTTGTACTGCCATCATAATATACTGGAGGTTCAGTTTCTATTCTTGCTTTCACTTTATAAGCCATGTAAATTTGGGGAAATCTGTCTGGTCTAGTAGTGATATATCGTAGTCTTCAGCTTACCCAGAGTCCTGAAGTTTCAGTTTCACTTTCACTGTATAAGCCATGCAGACTGTAGAGTTGGGGACATCTGTTTTGTTCAACTAGTGATATGTTGTAGGCCTAAAGCCATCCCAGAATTCTGGAGCTTCAGTTTCTGTTCTCACTTCCATACATGCACTACCATGTTGAATTGGTGAAGTTTATGTTCTTCAAGCTCTTCCATAGTGAATGGTTGGCACAGTATGTCACACAGAATGAGTTACAGCCACGTTGAGAGGAACAAGAGGCTTTGGAAAAAGAATGTGGATTTGTTGAAGTCAATCACAATGGTGAGAGGGCCTATCCCATTAGTGCAAACCCCATTAATAAAACTCCGATCTTACCTAAAACCTAAACTTGTTTTTCACGACTTTGTCTACTTCTTTGATTCGAGCAGAATCTTTTCTCTGGATCACGGACATGCTTTCAATAACTGAACAGATCGGAAGTGGCGCGAATGTCTACGTACATGTTTCAACATCAGCGATTGGCTATTAGAAAGCCATCAGCCAATCAGCAGTAACGTTTCAAGAGCGGTCATTTTATGCAAAACTCGGAACGGAATAAAAGTGCACTGTGATCATTCTACAAATTAGTTGATAATTATTTCATCATTATGTTACACATGAATAACAACTGCTACTTTAAAGTACTTTTAAAAATCTACAATTACACACCTTACATTCTAGTTTGCCGGTTGCTGTGGCGGCAAAGTCATGAATAGGAAGCGTACTCATCCAGCTGCTCTGCTACTTGAATTATGTGTGTTTATCTACACTGATTTTTTTTTTGTATTTTTTACATTATTTAAGCTGTTTTGTTTAGTGTTTATGTTACAAAACAATGATTAACTTCTTTACATGATATGCTCTGCCCCTGTACGCCCCCCCCCCCCCCCGACCCCCCAGATGACATATTTCATTTCCTCTATTTCTAAACCCATGACCTCTATTTTTTCGAAAAAATCACCGAGATCTCTATATTAAAAGAGAAAATTGCCTTTGGTTATTTTATGATTGAACAGATAATCTTCTAACGGTATTATTCTGGTTGTTGGTAGGCTTTACGAAAATTTCATTTTGAGTCCGGGGGGGAGGGGGGACTTTTTTCCAAAAATATGGCCAAATGAAGGTCAATTCCTTTCATTACTAGCAAAAGTTCATCAAAATATGATACAGGTTATAGAGGTTGTAAAAAGTTATAACCCTAGGGTGTGTTTATATTTGATTTACATATACAATATTTTTGAATGTTTGTTATTATAAATATTTATAGCATTGAATATGTATTTATTGATTACATATACACATATACATCTTCTTCTTCGTATACATGTACTTGGGGGTTGATGTTTGTGTCTGAATTTACAGTAAATGTGGCTAAGCAGAGGTGTGTGTGTGTGTGTGTGTGTGTGATAAAGGGATGGGTGATGTTCATGCGTGCCCATGTGGCTCTTTGCGGTAACAGTAAAAAAATGTGGCTCTTGGTCTCAGACTGGTTGGCCACCCCTGTTCCTCTTGCTATAACTTGTTGCACTCATTCTATATTTCAAAACCCTTTGACATTTAGTTGGATAAATGAATCGCTATGGCAACACTTCACGCAGATAAAAGGCATGTTTACTTTAACAGAGAAACAGTAACACCTTCAAGTCAAGAAGTGTGCAGCTGACTTCCTGTTCACATGACAATGACTTCCTATTCGGCCCACACTCTACTCACCGATTTTCTCAGTAAGCACCTGCAGGTTGGACACTCGCTCATCTTTAAACAGCTCGATGCCGTAGACGCAGTCGAAGCCATCATATTTGACCATGAAGAGTGACGGGTTGACGCTGAGCCGATCCAGGACCGTGCCTTTCCACTTAGTGAGTGCGCCCTTCTCCCTCCAGCTGTGCTGGATCCTCTTACCCAGAAGGCAGTTGGGGTCGGGGGAGAGCGAGTCGCTCAGTTCTCCGCTGCTGCGTTTCCTGAATGTGGGAGAAAACAGGCAAATATGAAGGAAACTTGTAAACACAATGACTTAAACTTAAAAAATATATACTTACATTTATTATCTAGAGCAGGGGTGTCAAACTCATGTCACAAAGGGCCATGTGGCTGCAGGTTTTTGTTTCAACCAAAAAGCAGCATACCGGACTCGTTCATTTAAACAAACAGTTCGAGTCTGCAGGCAGTTGATTGGTCAATCTATGTGCTCTGTACAGAGACCGACCAATCAACTGCCTGAAGACTCCATCAGTTGTTTATGGTAAATGAGGAAAGTCAGGTGTGCTGCTGCTTGGGCCACTCATTGTTTTTTTTCCCCTCTGGTTGAGGGATCTGCAGAAGCACTGGCAAAAGTGCTGCTAAAAAATAATTTTTAACTTTTTCAATTTACAATTTTTTTTCCCCCGCCGATCCCTGTATATATGTCGATGTGAAAAAAGAATCAAATCTTAATCTCGACACAAAATCGTATCTTTAAATATTATGTATAATTTTGTGTATTCGCCTTCGAGATTGCGCTTACATCTTTATATCAAAATGAATTCTCACATCAGGTAACGTGAGTCGAGACTCCCAGCCTGCTTTGCGAGTGACTCTAATGAACAGATAATGCATTGTATTGAGACATATGTAATTTGCACACTATGAGAGATTTCCTTTTGGCTATTTCCCTTTTTCATGATATTCCCAGCATGTCTAGTCATCAACCAGACGTCTCTCTCTTCCTTTCGGCTTTTTCCCTTTTATTCGGGAGTCGCCACAGCGAATCATCTGATTCGCATGTTTAATTTAGCAGAGGTTTTTACATCGGCTGCCCTTCCTGTCACAACCCTTTTAGCAAGGGACAGAAACACGCTGATGACTTTGCAGCCTACTCCTTACGAATGTCAGCAATGGTTCTTTTACATGCCTCACACCATAGACGGTGAGAGACATGGCCCGCCTTTGATAACCCAGTTAGCTGCACTGGGGGCTAGTCATCAACCAGATATTATACATGAAAAAAAATTAATTGACGAAACTTTCCTGTGCTATTAATAACAATTTTTTTTTAATTATTCATATATTTATATATCCATCCTTCACGTCTTTTTTCAGAATTGTAAATAACAATATTTCAAATCTAGTGGCCTTATTTTTTTTTCCTTATTTCTTCTGATATCACTAAATTTGTGCTCAAAAACCCATCAACCAAAAAATAAAATATGACTGGCCTTAGTTGAAACAAAAACCTGCAGCCACACAGCCCTTTGTGGTTTGACCCCTGTGATCTATTCCCTGCCTCATGGATACAATCAGTTAATTTTGTGGCACCATCCAAAAACAAAACAAAAATCACAGATACACATCAACCTTTCAACCTTATTGTTCACTTGAAATAAGAAGCAAACCATTCACAATTATTTATTTTCACAAGCACTGATCTCTGGGAGGCTGGACCATCAAAGGGCCAACACAAGCACAACCATTCACACTCTCTCACACCCAGGGGGGGCAATTCACAACCAGGTGTAAAAAGTGATTGTGACCTACCTGCCCCTTTTCTTGGACATGTTTTCTGTTCAACAGCTGCTGCTGACAAAGGGTGAGAGAGAAAAAAGAAAACAACACACTACAAGGTTAGGTATGAAAACAACAAAAGCCAGCCACACACACAGGTGTAAGGAAGGGGATTGGGTCTGTGGTTAAGCATGTGATTTTGACAGGATATTAGTGTGTACGATAAATTTTTTTTGATCAGTTTGTCACCAGATTGTAACCCCGATGAGACATAAACAAACATTCATCTTGGATTTAGCAGTTTACAATGCCATCTTCAATTCTTTGTCACTTGAGATCTGCTGCTTGACAGAATAACAACATCGCCTATATTGCATAATAGTAATCTAAATAAAACACATGACAAAAAAGGGGCCTGGTTGCTGTTTTTTTTTTTTTTTTTGTCTTTGTTTTTTTTTTCTCTCTCTCAATTATCTACTTTGATGATGAGTAGCCAGATACACTGTTTAACAGAGAGCGCACGTGCTAATACTGCGGCATAACGACAGACTAGCTGTTCAGGTAACTAGTTCATTAGCTTAGCTTAGCCTAGCCTAGCTTAGCTTAGCTTTTTTTTCCCCACTGCAGCTACAAACTGAGAGGATTTTTTTGGCGTCTAACAATAGTAACATTATTGTAATGCTTTATTATAACATATATAAGCTCAAAAGTATAATTATATGTGCATACACTTGAATATCCAAATATTTATCGTAAATTTAGCTTGGTGGCTAACTAACTAAACAGCCATGTTTAACGTCATCAATAAAGCTCGTTTAACTGTGTACTGTAGTCTGCGCAACAGGCAAAAAGAAATCCTCAAATAAACACCTATTATTTTAATAATTTGATGTTGTATATTTACATAATAGCAACAACACAGCAGAATAACTAAACGAAAAATTACCTGGCCTCTATTTTCATGTCTTCCCTCCGCAGAAAATTTGTGTGTCTCAGAGACGCCGCGACGTCAAAACGGTGCCAGTCATCGGAGATTAAACTACATATTCCATGACGCACCAGGAAACAACGCGAAGTCCAGGTTACGGCAGTGTGCGCGCACTGTATTGTGGGAAATGTAGTCCTCATTTATTTTAGGTTTTCATTTCTTTTAAACAATTTCAAGAAAAGAAACTAAAGTGTGCATACCTTCAGGTACTCTTATACTGTCAAGTAACGCACAATGAGCAAACATAAATATATTTATCATTAATTAACTGAGAGGCTGGTTTTTTTTAATTATCAGGATATAAAAGGGTATATAGTCGTTATTATTTTATCGTACATTTATTTTTAAAACTTATTCAGCGTTAGATATTAAATGTTAACAGGAGACCTTCGAGAGTCATTATAGGTGCATGACTCATGATTATCCACTAGAGGACGCGCTCTGCACATGATAGAACATCAAAAAGGTTGGGGATATAATATGCCCTTAACACACATGGAAGAAAATTTCCATTCACATCCCACTCTTAGAAATAGTCGGGGCGTGGCTCTATTGTTTTAAAAGACTATTCTATTCCCTTGTAATTCAACACACACAGAGAGAGAGAGAGAGAGAGAGAGAGAGAGGCAAGAAAACAATACATAAAATTGCATTCATTTCCTGGACTTGTATGCTAACACTACCTCCCTGTTTGATGTATCTTAGCCCTGCTTGCCTAACCCTAACCCTAAGCTTAACCTGACCCTACCCAAAATTCTTTCATGTGCCACTCCAACAGCACTTCCAAGCCCATCACTCACTTACTGTATATACCACATTAGTGGCATCCAGCACAACGCGTGGCATCAGTCATCCATTCTCATAGCTTCCTTTATCATTGCTATGGTTACAGTACTCAGTTCAGCCTAGCCTTGAGACCGTCAACAGTGTTCTGATCACAAAACCGTACAAACCATCACAATATAAAATGATAAATGATAAAGCTCAACTCTCCAGGTAAATAGCAACAAGGTCTTGCAGCGACCTTCCGGTGACCTTCAGGTAGCAGCTTGACCTCACACCATATTTCTCTGATCTCACAATACAATAATTTCTATCTATTAACTAACAATAGACAAATAAAACCTGTCTTTCTTGTACGACATCAAATATTTTGATTTTCCTATTAAGCTATTGCTAATTGCTAATTGTGGGAAATGTACAAGAAGTTGCGTATAACAACTTTGTGAGTCAAAGTCTCCATACGACAATAGCTTATAGACTCAGAGGAAGCATTATACTCCTTATATTGTACTCCAGGGCAGTGATGGACCGGTCATAAGGTGCTCGATTACCAATCCTGAGGTCCAGGGTTCAAGCCCACTGTCATCGGTTGTCACTACTGTCCTCCCAGTGCAGCCAACTGGGTTATCAAAGACCGGCCATGTCTCTCACTGTCTATGGTGAGAGGTTCATGTAAAAGAAGCATCGCTGACTTTCGACAAGAAGAGCTGCATAGCTGTCAGTGTATTTCCACCCTGTGATGGTCAGGCGAGCTGTCCAGGGTGTACTCTGCCCTCAACCAGAGTCGACTGAGATGGGCACTATCCTCTCTGTAACCCTAATTAGGATTAAGTGGTTCAGAAAATGAATGGTGCCGATGGTACTGCTGTATTCAAAAATAAAATGAGGAGTGGTGTTAACAGATAATAATCAAAGATGTGTGAGTGTGTGTGTGTGTGTGTGTGTGTGTGTGTGTGTGTGTGGGTGGGGTACAACTGATAGTTGTGTTTGATATGGTAGATTGCGGCAGCACGGTGGTTTGCACAGGCTCTAGCGGTTCTGTTCGGGTTTGCATGTGCTTCCTGTGCTTGAGTGGGTTTCTTCCTGGGATTCTGGTTTCTTCCAACAATCCAAATGCATGCACATTAGGCTGTTTTAAACTACACGTACGTGTGAGGGTGTTCGAGCTGTTCGGGGTGGACACCGCCTTCGCACATTATCAGCTGAGATAGGCGCCAGCCTCCCTGTGACCCTAAAAGGATTAAGCAGTACAGCAAAGGATTGAGCGAGTGATGAGTGAGTGATGGATTCCTGTCACCATTTCCATTATAACAACCATGAAATCCACGGTTTTTTTAAATGTGCCCATGTGCAAAGAATTTCACAGCATGATGGAGAACTAGTTTTTCTTATTTGTATAACAAACTATGTTTATTATCAGCCGAACCTATCTCAGCCAACTCTGGGAGAAGGCCCATCATAGGGCCAACATGCATATGACCACGCCTACTCACACATAATTGCAATTTGGAACCACCAGTTCGCATGATGTGCTTGTCTTTTGACTGTGGGAGGAAACTAGAGTGCCTGGAGGAAACCCATATACACCCAGAGAGAACCTGCAAACTCCACACAGGACCGTCCTTGCCGAGCGCGAGACTCGAACCCAGGCTATTCTTGCTGTGAAGCAGACACGCCAAGCACTATACCACTGGTCCACCCCATGATAGCACTGAAGGATCAAATAAATTCATATTTTACTGCATTTAATTAGTATTCCTACACCCAAAGAACTGCCGTTTAGTGTCACCGCCTTATCAAGGCTTGTTCGCTTCAGTTCCCTGTCCTGCTGAAACTTGAGAATGTGAAATGATTGTTAATTCAAGGTTCATTTATCATGGAAGGCAATGTCGCATAGGAATGCATCACTGCTCACAGTGCTTGCCAAATGCAAGAATCATGCGCAAGGTGAGTTTAAAAAACCCACCTCTTTTCAGCCACAAAACTAAAAAAATAAATAATAAAAAAAAAAAATAGAAAGACCATGATAGTGTTATATGATAAGTTATGTGTGATTTTATATCTTCTGCTTTCTTTGCTCCGTTTCGGACGGCGTCTCACGGGAGAAATCTGTTGTGGTGTCTTAAATGATATCTAATTCCTCCAGTGTTGTATTGATCGAACTCGCTGATGTATTCCAGAGCAGATGAGATTCTGGAGGAGAAGAGGTGGCCTGGTGCGCCAGGTCCAGTCACTGAAATCAAGGTCACCTTGATGAGTGCAGATTATATTGATTACCTGCGCTTGGCATGCAGACAACTGTCATGAACTTTACCATGATGTAGCATTGAAATAAATAAATAAATACACAAACAAATAAAAAATAAATAAATACGGCAGCACAGTGGTGCAGTGATCAGCACGTCTGCTTCACAGCAAGCAGGTTATGGGCTCGAGACCTGGGCTGGGGTGTTCCTGGGTTCACCCCTTACCTGTGTCGGATTTCCTCCAGGTACTACTCGGGTTTCCTTCTCCAATTCAAAAACTATGCACAATAGGCTAATTGGCTGTTCCAGATCACCCCCAGGTGTGAGTGTGAGTGTGAATAGTTGTTTGCATATTGGCGCTACAATGGCCTGGTGGGCTGTCCGGGGTGTCCCGCCTTCGTCAAGAGTTGGCTGAGACGGGCATCAACATCCCACCGACCCTATTCTGGATTGAGCAGCATAGAAAATGGATGAATGAATAAACAAACAAATGGATAGATAAATAGATGAATATTATAGGGTGGCTTGGTGGCGTAGTGGTTACACATCCACCTCACACCAGGTGGGCCTAGGTTCGAGTTCCAGCTCGAGCATTTCTATATGGAGTTTTCATATTCTCCCCGTGTTTGCGTGGGTTTTCTCTGGATACTCCAGTTTCCTCCCGCAGTCAAAAAACATGCACAGTAGATTAATTAAGTAAAGTCATTTGGGCTTTTTACACCCGAGCCTAGTGGCTCATCATGCCGGTGCTTATCCCCGGTTTCCATAGCGTGAAGCAACCAGGATTACAACTCCTCCTGGATGGGACGTACCAGTAAAAATATACTGGTACCCATTTATACTGCTGGCTGAAAAGAGGCACACTTGTGGCTGAGACCTTGTCCAGGGGTCTTAACACAGTGGGGGTCTTAACTGGGATTTGAACAGACAACCTCCCGATCATGAGCCCAGCACTCTAACCACTACACCACCAGCCCCACGAGTAGATTAATTGGCCGTTATAAATCCCCCCCTAGGGTGGGGGATAGTCCTCTGAGAGGGAGATGGTTGTGTTGAGTATGAATTTGCCTTTCAATGGCCTGGCAAGCTGTCCAGGGTGCACCCTGCCCTCGCCCAGAGTCAGCTGAGATGGGCGCCAGCTTCCATGTGACCATAAATAGGCTTGGAAAATGAATGAATGAATAAATGAATGCATATTACATACACTGGCCCAACCATTTCAAGGTCAACCTATAAATAATTGTGCATAATCACGAAATAAGAATTAAGCAGCAGTGTTCAAGGCGCCTGACATCCCCCTTTCCATCTCGATATCCGCTCCACAATAAGGTGTCACTGCTAAATTCATCCTGTCTCAGCCAAGTTCTCAAATGCTTTAATTAGGAAGCTTCTACAGAGCCATTTTTAGGTTTGAATTTACACTCTGCTCTCAATTCAGCACCTAACGTACCATCAGCACCTAACACCCCCCCCCGGCCTGGTTTCTTCTCAGTCTGTCATGTGTGAGCCAAATTTTGCCATAGCAGGCCGTCTGGAAAATCATAACACACCACACTTACTGTCATTTTTACTAAACTCAATTTCAAATCTGACAGCCCATCAGTCGCACACATTTGTCACAGCTTAAAATAACACCATGCTTACTAGAAGGAATTTTAAAAATGCTTAAAACCACAATTTCAAATTCAGCCAGATTTTATTTGCACCCCAGGTGTGAATAACCAGCAAAACTATTTATACCTTGTGTGGTTAGCAAATGTGGTGATTTAAAGGTGCCCTCAGTAATGATCAGCCGATGTGTTTCATCTTCCATTATCAGCTCATTTTGGATAAATATAGAGGTTTCCTGATGAAAACCCCCTCAGTGTATCTCATTCGCATGGTCTACGTCTGCTTTTGGTTCTGTATCAGCTTACAATAACAATAACAAGGCCGCATGATCAGAGGTACAATCTTGCACATACATGATAACTTAGCAGCGCAACACAGATCCATAGAATGTTTAAGATCAAACGTTAAGAAGCAGAAGAAGCCATTTGATTAAAAAAAAAAAAAAACGTCAGTGTTTACTAATATCATGGAACATGAAGCATAGGGTCAAGGACTCTCACATACAGCCATTCTCTGGTCCCACGAATGAACCTGATAACCCACAGATTCATAAAATTGACAAAACACTGAATCTGTAAACACTAATCTGTATGTTAGCAATTAGTCCACCAGACATGGCTTTAGGATTGTGATGGCTTCATACATATGTCTCCTATTAATCAGAAAAAATTCAGTCAGGCAATTTTCGACACCTAAGAAAAAGAACAGATATATGTCGGTGGGAGCATGTGGGTCATCAGATTCATACATGGAGATACAGAATACAGTCATTTTATTTCTTGGAGATAACACTGTATGTCATCCATTCCTCATTCATTTCATAAGCCACTTAATACTAATTATGGTTGCGGTTAGGCTGGCGCATATCTTAGCCATCTCCGCGCGAGGGTCGGTTACCCAGAGGAAACCCGCGCAAACACAGTGAGAATATACAAACTCCACTGTATTATTATTACTACATTATTATCCAATGTATCATGTTTATTTAAGAGACCTGGGAAGTGAATGGCCCTTTTAAATCCTGGGCGTATATACAACCACCCAGAAAGAAAACAAGAAACCAGCTGTCTACAGCCAACAAAAAAATCCTTGAATGTACATTGTTGCCATGTGACCATATTCATTCATTCATTTCCTGAACTACTTAGTCCTTTTAGGGTCACATGGTGGCTGTCGCCAACTCAAAGTGAAGGATAATACATCCTGAACAGCTTGCCAGTCTATCGCAGGGCCATTACACATAACTGTTAACGTTCACAACGGGGGATAATTTGAAACAGTCAAATGAGCATATCTTTGGACTGTGGGAGGAAACCAGAGCATTCAGAGGAAACCCACAGATGCATGTGCACAACATGCCAAGTCCACACAGAAACGCCCTAGCCCCGAGACTGGGACTGAAACCAATAAGTTTCTTGCTGTGTTGCAGACATGCTAATCATTAACATTAACAGTAACCATGTTACTTCATCCATTAAGTCATTCATTTTCTGAACTATATAATCCTAATTAGAGTCACGGGGAGGCCGCCGGCGATTCTGGGATTAGTGCAGAGTACACCCTCGTGCTCACAAACATCAGCAATGGTTCTTTCACATGAACCTCTCACCACAGACAGTAGGACACATGGTCAGCTTTTGATAATCCAGTTAGTTGCACGGGGGGCGGTGGGGGGACAACAACCATTGGAACTTGAACCTCCAACTTTGGGATCAGTAATCTGGCACCTCACCACCGCTGCCCTACGTTACTGCACTGTCCCGGCTAATTTTACCAAGGGTCAAATAGACACTTCCTTAAAATATACTGTATTGTCTAACTGTAGTAAATGTTGTTCAGTGAAGGACTTTAAAGTATAAAGAGCTGGTATGATTCAACCAAAGGCAGTTTAGGAGCAGGGGGAACCTTTTCAGAGTTCTCAGATCTTGAAGAAAGTACTAAATGTTATTGAATTGCAAGAACCGAAAACATTAAAAGTTCTTCAAACGGTGTTTTGAGGAATTATTTTGTGTTTCTAATCCAGAGCCTGCACATTCTCTCCAAGCACAAGAGGAACTATGAACCAAAGAGGAACCGAATTTCACCTCTGAATAGCTGTCCAAGTCGCCATTGTTGCACAAACTTTTTGATGAATCGTTGAAATACTCGCACCGATGTCATTAAAAAATTATGGGCAACATATTTTCATTTTGAATGCCAGGAACCGACATATATTACGAGCCTGCACATTAGAGTCTCTCCCAGCTCAGCGACACGTTCACTCATAATTACTTCCATTTGGAATTATCCGAGTCTCTCTCTCGCTCTCTCTCTCTCTCTCTCTCTCTCTCTCTCTCTCTCTCCATCCCTCTCCCGTTATTTAGCACGGGGGATTACAGTTCTTATTTGCTTTTAAAGCCTTCAGCTTCTTGTCACCCATAATTGACCCTGTAACAAAAGCCCAGTGGACCAGCTTTCAACCAAGTGCTAGAAGTAATTAAGTAAAATGAATGATTGCGTGTGTGTTAGAGTCAAGGTACGAAGATGAGAAGAGTTTGAGAGTGTTAGGTTTTTTTTTGCATTTTTTCGATAGATGATATTTACATTACCTTTACAGCTTTTAGCAGTCACGCTTTCCCAGAGCGACTTATAATTATCATTTTTCATATACAATTGAGCAATTGAGGGTTAAGGGGCTTGCTCAAGGGCCCAACAGTGGTGATAGTGGGGATTGAACCATCGACCTTTGGATTGGTAACCGATCACTTTAACCCAGTGCTTCTCAATTATTTTCTGTGACGCCCCCTCCAGGAAGGAACTCCCCCCCCCCCCCCCTCCAGCACCCCGCATACGACTATAAATAGTATTATTTGTCGATAAAAGTATTAGTACACCTCTGCATGACATTGTATCTTTATTAACATTAAAAATAAAAATAGCATTACAGTAGGCCCTTGACATTCGCGGGGGTTTGGTTCCGAGCCCTCCCGCGAATCGAGATAATCAGCGAGTTCTGTGCCCGGATATAAAACCCCATGTATCACGTCACATGCGTGAATGAGCAGGCGGAAATAAAATACTATGTATTTATTACATGTGCTAAAATATGCTTCTTAAACACATTCTATAGACATTCTTACTCATTAATACAGTATTAATGTAGTAAAATGTAGTAATGATTAAGAAAAACTTTTCAATTTTTACTTTTATTATTATTTATGATAAAATATAAACATTATACAGCATATACTGTTGTCAAGCACTCGCAGATAAATGCAGAAGGTTGCGACAGGAAGGGCATCCGGCGGAAAACTTGGGCCAAACTTCTCATGCAAATGATCAAAACAAAATTCATACCGGATCGGTCGAGGCCCGGGTGAACAACGACCGCCATCAGTGCTGTTAACCAACAGGGTGCTGGTGGAAATTGGACTACTGTTGGTCGAAGAAGGAGAGGCGGGAGGCGTGTCCACAGGCGGAGAGAGAAGAGGAAAGGAGTGAGTCTAGGACTGAGAGTAGGGACTTTGAATGTTGGAACTATGAAAGAAAAAGCCAGCAAGCTGGCTGACATGATGCAGAGGAGGAAGGTGGACATACTGTGTGTTCAGGAGACCAGGTGGAAAGGTAGCAAGGCTACAAGCTTAGTAGCAGGGTTTAAGCTGATTTATCATGGTGTGGATGGGAATAGAAATTAAGTAGGAGTTATCTTGAAGGAGGGTTTGGTCAGGAATGTTCTAGACGTGAAAAGAGTGTCAGATAGAGTGATGAGTCTCAAGTTAGAAATTGAAGGCGTGATGGTCAATGTTGTTAGTGCTTATGCCCCACAGGCAGGATGTAAACTAGAAGAGAAGGAGAGATTCTGGAGTGAGTTAGATGAAGTGATGCAGAGTACCTCCAGAGGTGAAAGAGTGGTCATTGGTGCAGACTTCAATGGACATGTTGGTGCAGGCAACAGAGGGGACGAGGAAGTGATGGGCAGGTTTGGTATCCAGGAGAGGAACACAGAAGGACAGATGTTGATTGATTTTGCAAAAAAGGATGGAAATGGCTGTGGTGAATACTTTCTTCCAGAAGAAACAGGAGCATAGGGTGACTTATGAAAGTGGAGGTAGGAGCACACAAGTAGACTACATCCTGTGTAGGCGATGTAATTTGAAGGAAGTCAGTGACTGCAAAGTAGTAGTGGGTGAGAGTGTTGCCAAACAGCAGAGGATTGTGGTGTGCAGGATGACGCTGATGGTGAGGAAGGTGAAAAAGGCAAAGGCAGAGCAGAAGACAAAGTGGTGGAAGCTGAAAAAGGAAGAGTGTCATATTGTCTTCAAGGAGGAGTTGAAACAGGCTTTGGGTGGTCAGGAAGTGCTTCCAGATGACTGGACAACCACAACTAATGTGATCAGGGAAACAGGTAGGAGAGTACATGGTGTGTCCTCAGGAAGGAAAGTAGATAAGGAGACTTGGTGGTGGAATGAGGAAGTGCAGGAGTGTGTACAAAAGAAGAGGTTAGCTAAGAAGAAGTGGGACATTGAGAGGACTGAAGAGAGTAAACAGGAGTACAGGGAGACACAGCGTAAGGCGAAGGTAGCGTGTCAAATGCCAAACAGAGGGCGTATGATGACTTGTATGATAGGTTGGACAGTGAGGAGAGAGAAAATGATTTATACAGGTTGGCACAGCAGAGAAAGATAGAGATGGGAAGGACGTGCAGCAAGTGTGCTGGAAAGATGGAAATAGTACTTTGAAGAGCTAATGAATGAGGAAAATGAGAGAGAAAAAAAGAGTAGAAGGGATGGCCGTTGAGGACCAGGAAGTAGCAAAGATTAGTAAGGGTGAAGTGAGGAGGGCATTGAAGAGGATGAAGAGTGGAAAGGCAGTTGGTCCTGATGACATACCAGTGGAGGTATGGAAGTGTCTAGGGGAGGTAGCAGTAGATTTCCTGACAAGAACATTCAACAAGGTCTTAGAGAGTGAGAGGATGCCAGAGGAATGGAGGAGAAGTGTGCTGGTGCCCATTTTTAAGAACAAGGGAGACGTGCAGAGTTGTGGCAACTACAGAGGGATAAAGTTGATGAGCCATACGATGAAGTTATGGGAAAGAATAGTGGAAGTTAGACTAAGGGCAGAGGTCGGCATTTGTGAACAACAGTTTGGTTTCATGCCAAGAAAGAGCACCACAGATTCAGGGTTTGCTTTAAGGATGTTAATAGAGAAGTACAGAGAAGGTCAGAGGGAGCTGCATTGTGCCTTTGTGGATCTGGAGAAAGCATATGACAGGACAGGGTGCCGAGAGAAGAACTGTGGTATTGTATGAGGAAGTCTGTAGTGGCAGGGAAGTATGTTAGAGTGGTGCAGGACATGTATGAGATGTAAGACAGTGGTGAGGTGTGCTGTCGGTGTGACAGAAGAGTTCAAGGTGGAGGTGGGACTGCATCAAGGGTCAGCTCTCATCCCCTTCTTGTTTGCTATGGTGATGGACAGGCTGACAGACGAGGTTAGACAAGAATCTCCATGGACTATGATGTTTGCAGATGACATTGTGATCTGTCGTGAGAGCAGAGAACAAGTGCAGGAAAATCTAGAGAGGTGGATGTATGCCCTGGAAAGGAGAGGAATGAAGGTTAGCCTCAGTAAGACAGAATACATGTGTGTGAGCGACAAGGCCCCAAGAGGAACGGTGAGATTACAGAGAGCATAGATAAAGAAGGTGGAGGATTTTAAGTTCTGAGGCTAAACAATCCAGAGCAATGGAGAGTGTGGAAAAGAGGTGAAGAAGCATGTGTAGGCAGGTTGGAATGGTTGGAGAAAAGTGTCTGGTGGGATATGAGAGTATCAGCAAGACTGAAGGGAAAAGTGTACAAGACGGTGATGAGGCCAGCGATGTTGTATGGTTTAGAAACAGTGGCCTTGGTGAAAAGACAGGAGGCAGAGCTGGAGGTAGCAGAGATGAAAATGTTGAGGTTCCCTTTAGGAGTAACGAAGATGGATAGGATCAGGAATGAGTACATCAGAGGGACAGCACATGTAAGATGTTTTGGAGACAAAGTCAGAGAGGGTAGATTGAGATGGTTTGTACATGTACAGAGGAGGGATAGTGAGTATATTGGCAGTAGGATGCTGAGGTTGGAACTACCAGGCAGAAGGCCCAGAGGAAGACCCAAGAGAAGATTTATGGATATGGTGAAGGAGGACATGAAGGTAGTTGGAGTAAGAGTAGAAGATGCAGAGGATAGGGTGAGATGGAGGCAGATCATTTGCGATGGCAACCCCTGAAGGGAACAGCCGAAAGGAAAAGAAGAGCAAGAAGATTTTTTGTTCTGGAGCATGTTTAACAAACTACAAGGTTGTCACTGTCCCACCAGTGCAGCTGACTGGGTTATCAAAGGCGGGCCATGTCTCTCATTGTCTATGGTGAGAGGCATGTAAAAGAACCATTGCTGACCTTTGTAAAAAGTAGGCTGCAAAGCCGTCAGCGTTTTCTGTCCCTTGTTAAAAGGGTTGTGTCAGGAAGGGCATCCGACATAAAAACCTGTCCCAAATCAAACGTGCAAATTATTCGCTGTAGCGTCCCCTGATAAAGGGAAAAAGCCAAAAGGAAATCTCAGCATGTTTAACAAACGATACCAAAAGGATAAACTCTTTTGCACTTCATGTCCTTTTACATTGAACTGGGAGTGACGTCTTGGAGTGATGTCTCCAAGATGGCGCTGCCAAGAGGGCAACGTCGCGGAGTTCTCAGAGTCAAATTGTTTCTTTGTTCGTTTTAATTTGTTTTATTTGTTTGTTCATGTTTTGCACTATGCTCATCTTTGACTGGTCGACCCTACTACAGCTATAAGATCAGAGTGTCTTCGAGCGTGTATAACTAAGCACGCTCAACTGGGCTTCTTGTTAGCCAGGATGTGGCTAGCATTGAGCTAAAATGTTAATGCTAACCGCACCCCGGCTAACAAGAAGCCCAGGAAGAGTTCTCAGAATCTCCGGCGCTTGGTTAGCACTTCCGGTCATACAGCTTGAAAATGTTCAGTCCCTGTGAAACAACATGGACGAGCTTTCATGCTCAAAATGCAGCACAGAGGATCTGCTGTGTTTCTGTGAAACATGGCTCGAGGAGAGTACACCCAACAAGGCGATTGCAACAGCCGGCTACACGGCCTTTGTCCCGTGCAATCCCAAACAGCCGGCTACAAGGTTTTCATCACGTGCAATCCCAAGCGCCGGAGTAGTAGTTCGGCCCCTTCCCGCCTGGGCTTCTTGTTAGCTGGGCTACCATAGCATATTAGCTCAGTGCTAGCCGCACCCCGGCTAAGAAGAAGCCCAATTGAGAGTGCTTAGTTATACACGCCCGAAGATACTCCGATCTTATAGCTGTAGTAGAGTCGACCGGTCGTAGACGAGCATAGTGCAAAACATGAACAAACAAAACAACAAATAAAACAAATTAAAAAGAACAAAGAAAGCCACGATGTCGCCCTCTGGGCAGCGCCATCTTGGAGACATCACTCCAAGTTTAATGTAAAAGGACATGAAGAGTACTGTAATAAAGTTTATCCTTTTGGTATCGTTTGTTAAACATGCTACAGAACATAAAATCTCACGCATAAACATGAACTTAGGTACTTTACTGGAATAATAATTGAAAAAGATTTTAATACAACAGTTCAGAGAAAACCGTTGGTTCTCAGGAGAAGTCTTATTTCTTCAGAAGAGACGAGACATCCAGCGTTTTCTATCGCTTCGCCAGAGAAGACGCACAGCGTTTGAGTGGTATCATAGAGCTTTACTGGTAATTAAAACACACACAAAAAAAGAGGCTCATTGGCAACTTGTGCGCGAATGAGGAAAAAGGGGCAGGACATCAGCTCAACCAATCAGCAGAAAGTAGGAGAGCCATTGTCTGAATTTGAATCACATGCCAATTGCTCGGCAGTCAGTGAATACTCAAACCGTGGGTGCAAAACGGTGAATAGTCAAGGGTTTACCTTAAATAATAAAAAAAAAAACAAAACCTTAATTCTAGTACAGTATGGCAAAAAAGAATGTTCCCCAGGGTCATACGTGCTCCCCATGGCCCACCCACCATTTGAGAAGCACTGCCACTAAGCCACCACTGCCGAATGATATACAGTGGCACCTCACCTAACGAAAGTCCCAACAAATGAAAAATCCAGGTTATGAAACGCATTAACCTAAAGTTTCCATCTCTGGATACAAAACAAATTCACATTACGAAAGTGCCATCTCAAAAATTCAAACAATGCGCGGGTTGCTCTCCCATTGGCTATCTCCCAGCATCTCGCCCCGAGGCCTCTCATTGGCTGGGAGGGATGACACAGCTCCCTCCCATTGACTATTATGGAGCTGTATCTCCATAATACCCATGATGCTTTTCGTGTAAAGGACCGAGTTACTGTTGTTTCGTGAGTTTTTCGAGTGTGCTCATTGCAATTTTATTTTTTGGCTCAGGCTTTTAACCTTGCATAAACATTTGTAAGATTATAACTCTGCTAAGAAGACATGGTCAACACACGCGTGCACACACACACACACCCACACCCACACACACACACACACACACACACACACACACACACACACACACACACATGCGTGTAATTCTCGGTGTGAGTGAAAAGAAGAAGTGGGCTCGTGGCATGCAGTTGAGTGATATTGCAAAGGAATATGGCCAAACCTGTCTCCCATCGGTACGATATTGAAGCAGAAGGAGGCCTTAAAAGGTATACTTTTATAATTTTTAAAGGGTTTAGGGGGTAGTATTGGTGGCCTTGGAACGAATCACACGTTTTACATGTAAAAATGTGGTTCAATTTATGAAAAATCCAGGTTATGAAACCACTTCTAGAATGGATTAATTTCGTAAGCTGAGATACCACTATATATTCAATGTAGTCTTATTTCGTATCTGCCTCATTTGAAAACATTCCATTTGCTCATGATCTGTCACATGGTTGGTTGATTGAATAATTGTATGAATGAGCAAGAGTTCCGTTATACTGCAATTCAGGCTCATCTACGAATTCTTCATACTGTAGTGGGCAGTAAGGTGGTGTAGTATCAGGTTCACAGCAAGAACATCCTGGGTTCGAGTACCTGAATCAGCCAATCGTTTCTGTGTACAGTTTGCATGTTCTCTTGCATGGGTTTCCTCCCACAATAGAAAGACGTGCACATTCTGCGAATTAGCTGTTCCAGATTCCCCCTGTGTCAGTGCGTCTTGGCCTGCACTGGTCTGGAAGGCTGTCCAGGATGTACCATGTCTTTGTCCAGTGTTGGCAGAGAATAGTGCGGGCCCCCAAGCAACCCTATATACAGTATATCAAGATTGAGCAGTTCAGCAAATGAATGAATGAATAAACAAAGCCAAAGGAATTGAACCAAGTGTATTTCCACTAAATGGTTTGCTTGTTGTAGTGAACAGATGACTCATCCTAAGGGGGCTGACCCCCCCATGTGCACTCAGCTGTGTGTGTGTGTGTGTGTGTGTGTGTGTGTGTGTGTGTGTGTGTGTGTGTGTGTGTGTGTGTGTGTGCGCGCGCGCATTCGAACATTTGTGGTTTACAGCAGCTGTAGGAGTCATTATTTATTCCCACTAACCTCCTCTTGTCCCTCTGGGGTCCTACAGTCATCCTACTGCGGAGCAGTGTAATGGCTGGCACATCTGCCTCACAGCAAGAAGGTCCTGGGCTCTAGCCCTGAGCAAAGCAAGGGCATTTCTGTGTAAAGACTGCCTGTTCTTCCCATGCTTTATGGCTTCCTTCAGGTGTCTTCCCACAGTCTAAAGACGTGCACATTAAGCTATTCCAAATTACCCCTAGGTTTAAGTATGGATTACTCTGTGTGTGTCTGTTAGCCCTGCAAAGGACTGGCAAGCTGTTCAGGGTGCACTCAGAGTTCGGTTCATTTTCTGTAGCTGCTTAATCCTAATTAGGGTCATAGGGAGGCTGGCATTCATCCCAGCTGACTCCGGGCGAGGGCAGAGTACACCCTGGACAGCTCGCCAGGCCATCGCAGGGCGGAAACACGCTGATGACTTTGCAGCAACCTTGTAGAGAGTGGGACTTGAACCCCCAACCTTAGGATCAGCAATCCCGTGCCCGATACCACTGGCCACCACTGCCCGGCACTCAGAGTTGCCTGAGATAAACAAATCTTCCTGCAATTCTAATTCGGATTAAATGCTTTAGGTTTTTTTTGTTTTTTTTTTTGTGGGGGGGTTCTGCCTTACAGAAAGAAGGTCCTTGGTTCAATTTCCAGCTCGGGTGGTTCTGCACGGAGTTTGCATGTTCTCCCCGTGCTTGCGTGGTATGCATCCAGGTACTCCAGTTTCCTCCTACAGTACAAAGACATGCACATTATGGCTAACTGGTTGTTCAAATCCTCCCTTGGTGTGAATGGTTGTTGTGTGAGTGTTGGCCCTGCGATGACCTAGCGAGCTGTCCAAGGTGTACCCTGCCCTCACTCAGAGTCGGCTGAGATGAGCGCCAGCCTTCCCGTGACTCTTTTTCAGAGTGAGTGGTTCAGAAAATGAATGAATGGATGAATCCACTTGGTGTGAGTGTGAGTGGCTAGGTGTGTGTTGGTCCTGCGATGACCTGGCGAGCTGTCCAGGGTGTACTCCGCCCTTGCTCGGAGTCGGCTGAGATGAACGCCAGCCTCCCTGTGACTCTTTTTCGGAGTACGCGGTTCAGAAAATGAATGGCTGAATGAAACCACTAGGTGTGAGTGTGAGTGGTTGGGTGTGTGCTGGTCCTGCGATGACCTGGCGAGCTGTCGCCAGTGCACCTTGCCCTCACCCAGGGTCGGCTGAAAGGGGTACCAGCCCCGCGACTCTAATTAGGATGAAGCGGCTGAGAAAATGATTTCAATTTCATGCCTTTCTGTAGTAAATAAGACAAGGTCACACTGCACAATGAAAAAAAAATTACTTCCAGCCAATAATGACAATTATAGGAAACATCTGTCGCATAAATATGTTTCTTTTTTTTTTTTTTCTTCTATGGAATAGGCCGACTGCATGGCTCATAAGAAAATAGTTCTCCTGCAGGACACACACACACACACACACACACACACACACACACACACACACACACACACACACACACACACACACACACAATGCTTTCTATGCTGCATTATTATTTATTGGAAACTTTATTATGAGTGATCGTACATGGTGTTTCATTACCTTTTCTTTTTTTTTTTTTTTTTTTTTTTTTTTTGTATTTCAGTCTAATCTGTCTCATTTTATGCCTTCAGACAGAACCATATAGTCATAATCTTCAGCGTGCCCTTCAGCATGCTTCACTGATCTGAAACAGCGAAAATCACTCAACAAGGTCAGTGGTACTGAGTGTATGTGCATAACGTGTCCAATACATCCACAACGACAGATAATCCATCAGATCTCCTCAGTGTTGAGCTTCTTACATGTAATGATGAAGCAGAGCTGAGCAAAGGGGTTTTGCCTTAAATAGCGAACCCCCTCTTCTTGCTCGGCGCTGCGCTGTTCATGACCTCATCATTCCACAGTGCACTGAGTTTGTACACGAGCAAGTCAGAACACTACAATGATCCAGCATCACGGGGGATCGGAGTGCGTTATTTCCAGTGCGCATTGCAGGTTGAATAAGTAACCCGAGACTACAAGCAGCAGCTGAGCATGAATCAGCAATACCAAAATTTTATAGGACCAGCACAGGGTAAATGTCATGGTTATGAAATCAGATATAATAGGACTGGAGACATATAGACACAAAGAGGAATATCGTCCCTTCGGGCTCAGAGTTAAAGGTGGTCATCTGTCTTTTTGAGACATTAGCTGGCTTTCATGAGTGATTTTCCTTCTTTGTGTGTGTGTGTGTGTGTGTGTGTTGCTTCTGTAATACTAATGTCAGACAGGTCTGTAGCAGGAAAGGCAAGGTCAGAGTCAATTTGCAGATTAAAATGGTTTAGCGTAGAAATCCCGGCTTGGGCAGTGGTGGCCTGGTGGTATAGGGCGCTGGATCACTGATCCTAAGGTTAGGGGTTCAAGTCCCCCTCGCCACAAGGTTGTCACTGTCCCTCCAGTGCAGCTAACTGAGTTATCAAAGGCCGGCCATGTCTCTCACTGTCTATGGTGAGAGGTTCAAGTAAAGGAACCATTGCTGACTTTCATAAAGAGTAGCTGTCTCACCATCAGGGAGTTTCTGTCCCTTGCTAAAAGGGTTGTGTCAGGAAGGGCATCTGACGTAAAAACCTATGCCAAATCAAACGTGCGAATCATTCGCTGTGGCGACCCCTGATAAAGGGAAAAAGCCGAAAGGAAATCTCTCAGCGTAGAAATCCAGGCAGACAAATGCAAAACACAGTTCGAGTTCAATATCAGAAAACAGGCTGAGGTCAAATGATCAGGCATACAGCACCATCTGTAAAAAGCTCAGGCAGAGGATCACTGGAAGTGCTGAGGAAAATGTTTCCGGATCGAGTCATTTCGGATATCTGGTCCGTTCCCTTGACCCCACCCCTTGTTATTTTTTCTGAGATATATGGGATGCCATTGCTTCATACATGTCACCGCCTGGTAATCCCCTGGAATTTGAATCAAAAAGGCGACATAAAATGCCAACGCTCAGTTTACCCTTAGATAATTGATCTATCTTTGTAAGATTGATGGGCACTTGATTGAGCAGAGTTGGTGGGATTATTTAGTGGCTTTAATGTGTTTGGTGACATTTCAGACTTTTGTGCGTTGCACTGAGTGTCACACCAGTGAGTCGACACCTGGAACCTACTGTGTATTGGACAGGGAGAAATCCAAGAGGGAATTATCTGCAGAAGGTTCCAGTGAGTTCAGCTTGAATTTCAGTGACTGGAGCGCAGAGAGGAAATCTAGCCTTGCTAATGAAACTGATTGTTTTTAGGCAAACTCAGGCAAGCAGTGTTATTCACGACGGTGTACCTCTTGAACACAATCTGAAGGCAGCAACATATTGGCAAGTGTCTGGAGGTGTGTAAAGGAGTGAATCGATGTCTGAATTAAAGCCTAATGAGGAATGAGTCATCAAGGAAAGGTTCACATTCAAAAGAGTTTTGCTCTTCACAGCTCCAATTATAGATTCAGTTCATAAAAAGCCTGGGAATTAAGACTCGAACATAGAGAAGCTTCAGACAGTGAGCCAGCATGGAACGTCAAACATGCATCCTGTAAACAAGAGCATGGAAAAAAAACCCTAAATCAAAGTTTAAACTGGAGAACCTGGTTAGAGATTCATTCGTTCATTCATCCATTCATCTATTCATTTGCTGAACCCTTTACTCCTTTCAGGGAGGCTGGAGCCCATCTGAGTCTACCATGGGTGAAATAGGTGTATACCATGAACAGCTTGCCAGGCTATCGTAGGGCCAACACATAGACAACCATTCAGACTTGCACCTCAGGAAAACACCAGAACAGCCAGTTAGCATAATGTGAATGTTTTTGGACTGAGGATGGACGCCCCCACCAGCGCAGGGAGAATATACAAACGTCAAACAGAAATACAACACGGAGTACAAGACGGTGATGAGGCCAGCGATGTTGTATGGTTTAGAAACAGTGGCACTGAGGAAAAGACAGGAGGCAGAGCTGGAGGTAGCAGAGATGAAAATGTTGAGGTTCTCTTTGGGAGTAACGAGGATGGATAGGATCAGGAATGAGTACATCAAAGGGACAGCACATGTTAGAGGTATTGGAGACAAAGTCAGAGAGGCTAGATTGAGATGGTTTGGACATGTACAGAGGAGAGATAGTTAGAGAGATAGATATTGGGAGTCGGATGCTGAGGTTGGAACTTCCAGGCAGAAGGCCTAGAAAAAGACCAAAGAGATTTATGGATGTGGTGAAGGAGGACATGAAGGTCGTTGGTGTAAGAGTAGAAGATGCAGAGGACAGGGTGAGATGGAGGCAGATGATTTGCTGTGGCGACCCCTGAAGGGAACAGCCGAAAGGAAAAGACGAAGAAGAAGAGGAAGAAATAGAAATACCCTCGCCACACCCAGGACTTTCTTACTTTGAAGCGGGTGTGCTACCCATTATGCCACCGTGATGCCCCCATTTCAGAGATTTTTTAAAAAATCAACATGCTATTTTATCGACTTGCATCACCAGCTCACCTCTGACAGCAGTACCCTGATGTGTTTTGAATTCCGAAAAAAAAAATGGAAAAGAAGTTAGCTTGAGTGAAAAATTGCTTGTTTAACACGACTGACTCATCAGTCTCTCTAAGCGAAGGGAACTGGAGAGATTTGGAATACAGCCACCACGAAATCCTCACTTTTTTTTTCAAAAATGGCACAATGTGAGACAAACAAAGTGACTAAAAATTCACCAGAAGCATATGCTGCCAAGGGTCAGCGTTCTTTCAGCCATTTACAGAGGAGTTTTTAGAAACTTACAGGTACAATATAAGACTACCAAAATATTTGGAATCAAGCCTAGGGACTAATGTTCACTGAACAAATGATGTGAGGTGAATGTGGTTCATCCATGTCAGTCACTATGACTACAAATAAATAAAACTGGTTCTGCTTAAAATTGATGCAGATGGATTAGGACTGGATATGGACTGGGTTGCTAGGTAGCACTGGTAAAAGGTCATTATGCATCCCAACCAGTTGGATATATATTTCAGTAAACAGCTCATATTTTTCGAATGTAAGACAAATTTGTTTATTAACGTAACGTATTGAGATAATGTTGGGAAATTATTCACATTTGTCATATGCAAGCATGAGCAGTGAAGGCGGGTCGCTAAAGCTCTGGAATCGTGATCTTAAAGTTGGGAGCATGACCTGAGTATCACCAACCAGCCGCTACTGTGGCCCTTGAGCAAGGCCCTGAACTGCTCAGTTGTACAAATGTGATAAAATATTCCAAAATGCTGTACACATGAATGGCCACCAAAATGCTCACTTGTTAAATGTTAAATGTTTACATGTGTACCATTTGTTGGTCAGTGCTCGTGTCTCGTGTTAATGACATACGCACATCTGAAATGGACCTGATTTGATCGTTTACTTAAATATTTAATTATTTGGCTTTGCAAAATTTCAAACCGCCTCCATCTTCTTCATCTTCCTGTTCTTAATTCGGAGTCTGGTTGCGGGGGGCAGCACCCTAACCAATGAGTTCAGGACACCCCATAAGACCCCCACAATTTCAAACCATTAGAAACAAAATGGTGTTATGACATACCAATTCATACTTGTTACAGCGAGTGTCAGTGACGTGAAAACGAGGGCGGGTATCCTAGTACAGTCGTATTTAGCACGTCACCTCACAACAGGAAGGTCCCAGATTTGAGCCCTGGGCTCATTGAGGGTGTTTGTGTGTGGAGTTTGTATGTTCTCCCCACAATTGCCTGGATTTCCCCTGGACACTCTGGTTTCTCACCACAGTCCAAAAACATGAACGTTAGGCTAATTATCTGTTCCAAGTTGCCCCTAAGTGTGAGTGTCAGTGGTTGTGTTTGTGTGTTTCTCTAAGATCTAGCGAGCTGTTCAGGGTGTACTGCACCTTTCCTTTTGTTGCATGAGATAGGCTCCAGCCTCCCGATGCCCATAATAGGATTCAGCAGTTCATCAAATGAATGCATGCATAAATGAATGAAAAAGGGGCCCAGACTGGACACCTGTGCAGAAAATGAAAATTGGTCTAACAATACAGTAATGTTGCAACTTTAAAATGGTCAAATTTTCTCCTTGTTTTGATTAATTAACAGTTTATTTTTTCTAAAGATGGCCGACAACTGAGAGGTGACTGATGACTGGTCCAGTTACACAAAAAAATAGAGGTCCCACAGAGATCCAATGCTCCTGCCGCCCAGGAATGTGTATTTTAAAGTCGATCTATATCTACCTAAAACCAAAATCAAAAATGTAGTGTTAAATAAATTAAGTTCAATTGGCTCATTAATTATGCACAGACTTTGGTGTGCACCAATCCCAGGCAAGGTACTTGCAACACAAATCCGCATATAACACGCATTAATTTTCTGTAACCTCTTAATCCTACTTAGGGTCATGGAGAGGCTGGTAGCCATCCCTGCCGACTCTGTGCAAGGGGGAAGTGCACCCTGGACAACTCACCAGGTCATCGCAGGGCAGAAACACACTGACGGCTATGCAGCTACTCTTGATGAAAGTCAGCAATGGTTCTTTTATACATGAACCTCTTACCATAGACAGTGAGAGACTTGGCCGGCCTTTGATAACCCAGTTAGCTGCATTGAGGGGACAGTGACAACCCGTCGAGAGTGGGGATTGAACCCCCAACCATGAGCTCCGTGATCCAGTACCTTTACCACCAGGCCACCACCAATGCCTGAGGACCATTTAGTAAATGTCTGGAAATTAATATGTGACGGACAAGATGGAACCCATTTCTCGAGCTCCCGAGCCACTTTGTGGGTGGGAGCCAAAAATCTGATCCGCACTGAGCTTCTTCTATTTCTGTAATGAACAAATTCCTTTTTTCATTTGAAATAATTTTTCTTAATTTAACATAGATTGCGTTCATTCAGGTGAAACAGTGGTGTCGTAATTAGCATGTCTGCATCACAACCAGAAGGTCATGGGTTCTCGTCCATTGGTGATGGTGTTTTTGCGTGGAGTTTGCATGTTCTTTCTGTGTTTGTGTGGGTTTCCTCCCACAGTCCAAAGCGATGCACATTATTCTAATTGGTTCCTAACGCTGTGAAAAATTCTCCTCCTGGGATAACAGTAGGTACGTGTAAGTGGATTTGTATGCATGTTGATCTGCAGTGCCCCTCATGACCCGCGTAGGATTTTAACTGTCTGGCAAATGAGTGGGTGAGTACATTAGTACCTTATTCTACTTTAAATAAAAAAACAAAAACAAAATAAACAAATACATTTTACTTTAGGTATTATTGAGCAGTGAGAATTCAATTTGGGGACTAGGATTAAAATAATTAAATCAAATGCCGTTCTAAAGACTGCTTTTATTGATATTAACGTCATAGCACCTGATTCGATAATATAGATTTTTGCTGCATGGGGTTGTGTTATGGCATTTTCCAAGTTGCCCTGCATTAGACAACTCACGTTGCAGCTCAGAGGTGAGAAAATGGCATCAATGAATGTTTGTATTTCCAAAAGATATTGGGAAATTTCTTCTGAATTCTGCATTATGCTCTGCTCATATAACATGGGTTCCTTGATTAAATCAGCCGGGCACCCTACTCGGTTCAGTTGGGTTAGGGTTAGATAAAGGGCTACGTCTGTCATGCCAATGTGCTGTAATTGCTGGCTCTATGGGTTGTTGAAATGTAGGGCTGTCACTGTCCAGAACAACAAAAGCGTGTGGAGTTTGCTTGTGTGGAGTTGTCCCTGCGCTTGCATGGGTTTCCTTTGAGTTACTCTGGTTTCCTTCCACAGTCCAAAGATGAACACATTAGGCTGACTGGCTGTCCCAAATCGACCCTAAGTGTCAGTGTGACTTGTTGAGTGTGTTATCCTGTGATAGTCCAGCAAAATGTCCAAGGAGCACCCTGCATTTAATGCACATTGTCGGCTGATATAGGCTCCAACATCCCTGCAACCCTAGTTGTAAGATTAAGTGGTGAGCCAGATAAGTAAGTCAATAATAAACTCAGATTCCTGGATAATTAGATACAGTGGTACCTCACTGTACGAAATTAATCCATTCCAGAGCATTTTTCATAACCTGGAGTTTTCATAAGTTGAACCGCATTTTACATGTAAAACTCGTGATTCGTTCTAAGGCCCCCAATACTACCCCTAAACCCTGTAAAAAAAACTATAATACCTTTTATACCTATATGATAATACCTATACCTTTTAAGGCCTCCTTCTGCTTTAATATCGTACCAATGGTAGACGGGTTTGGCCATATTCCTTTGAGATATCACTCAACCGCATGCCACGAGCCTGCTTCTTCTTTTCACTCGCACCGGAAATCACGTGTGTGTGTGTGTGTGTGTGTGTGTGTGTGTGTGTGTGTGTGTGTGCGCGCGCGTATGTGTTGACCATGTCTTCTTCGCAGAGTTATAATCTTACAAACGTTTATGGAAGGTTAAAAGCCTGAGTCAAAAAATAAAGTTGCAATGAGCCCACTCAAAAAACTCATGAAACAACAGTAACTCTGTCCTTTACATGAAAAGCATTATGGGAGATGCAGTTCCATAATAGCCAATTGGAGGAAGCTGCGTCATCTCTCCTAGCCAATGGGAGGCCAGCAGGGCGGGATGTTGGGAGATAGCCAATGGGAGGGAGCTGCATCATCCCTCCTAGCCAATGGGAGGCCAGCGGGGCACGATGTTGGAAGATAGTCAATGGGAGAGCAGCTCGTGTATTGTTTGAATGTTTGAATGGCACGTTTCAATGTTTGAATGGCGCGTTTGGCGTGTTTCGTAAGGAGAACTTGTTTCATATGCAGAGACAAAGAATTTTGGAAAATGTTTTTTGTAACCTGGATTTTTCGTTTGCTGGGACTAACGTAAGGTGAGGTACCACTGTACATTAATTCAGTTCAGGCCCTGGTTGCCTGGTGGTCAGAGGTACTGGATCACTGATCCTAAGGTTGGGGGTTCAAGTCCCACTCTCAATGGGTTGTCACTGCTGTCCCCCCAGTGTAGCTAACTGTGTTATCAAAGGCCAGCCATGTCTCTCACTGTCTATAGTGAGACGTTTATGTAAAAGAACCATTGCTGACTTTCGACAAGAGTAGCTGCAAAGACGTCAGCGTGTTTCCACCCTGCGATGGAAAACCCATCAAGCCATCCAGACTGTACTCTGCCCTTGCCTGGAGTCGGCTGGGATGGGCGCCAGCCTCCCTGCCACCCTAATTAGGATTACGCGGTTCAGAAAATGAATGAATGAGTTCAGTTCACTGCCACTGTCTGTATTAAATAACACACTTCATTATCCATGAATATTTTCTTAAAGTTTGTGGTGCATACTTAACATTTTCCTGAACCGTTTAATGAATAATTAATACAAATGCACACGCTCGCTGCTGAACTTTAGGATGCTCAGTGCGAAGGTATACTTATGCTAAACTTATACATAATTGGTTTGGAAAGAGACGTTTTGATGTGACAGGAAGACAGCTCACCCTGCAGACTGATGACCTATCTGGCAGTAGTGCAGGGCACTCGTGATATTTTTAGAGCTATGAATGTTAAAGTTGATGGACGCATAACAATAAGAGAGTGAGAGGATGCGGCAGAGTTCCAGGGAGTCGTTCAGGAGAAGCGATAAACCAGAAAAGGGCTGAGATGTTGATGGTCCACAGATGCTGATCAAACAGGTTTAGTCTGACAAGTGAGATGTCGGGGAGAATTTTATGGGAAATGTAGTTTGCATTCCCCGGAGGGAAGTGGCTGAGTCACTATTAACGTCACTCAAAACATCATCACTGCTGGCGTCATGTGACGCAAACAGTTTTCACGTCTGAGAGCACACTGCTTTTTCACCCTTTCAGAATAACAAGTTAAACATTTAATCGTATCACACACACACACACACACACACACAGAAATAGAGACAGAGACAGACAGAGAGAGAGAGAACGAGAGAGAGAGAGAGAGAGACAAAGAGAGCACTGTAAGTCTTTTAAGACTGAAGTGTATAACAGTGCTCAGCTGAATGGAGTGAAAAAAAGAGAGGAAAGAAAAGAAGCAGAAAGGAGAGGAAAGGAAACAAAAAGAAAAGGCAAGGTAATGAAAGGAAAGGAAAGGGGAAAGAGGGAGAAAGAAAATGAAAGGAGCAGTGGCGGTCTGGTGGTAAAGGTGCTGGATCGCTGATCCCAAGGTTGGGGGTTCAAGCCCCACTTGGTTGTCACTGTCCCCCCAGTGCACTAACTGGGTTATTATGGGCCGGCTATGTCTCTCACTGTCTTTGGTGGGCGGTTCATGCAAAAGAATCATTGCTGACTTTCATCAAGAGGAGCTGCATTGCCATCAGCGTGTTTCTGCCCAGCGATGGCCTGGCGAGCTGTCCAGGGTGTAATCTGCCCTCGCCCGGAGTCGGCTGGGATGGGCGCCAGTCTCTTCGCCACCCTAATTAGGATTAGGTGGTTCAGAAAAATGAATGAATGAATGAATGGAGGTATGAAGAAAGTAAAGTAGAGGAGAGACGACAAAAGGAAAGAAAAGGAAAGGAGCATGAGCGACAAAGAAGGGAAATGAAAAAGAGGGAGAAAATGAAATGAAAGAAAAAGAGAGGAGAAGAGAGGAGAGAACATGCAGCTCAGTCCTCCACCGCCACACATTGTCCCTGTTGGTTCAGGAATTAGATCTCAAAGCCTCTTCTCTGACCAGCAGGCTACGGCTGCCGTCATATCTGTGTGCAGGGAGCGTTTCCCTACCGCCGTATAATTTAATCCTTTCTCGTATTATCTATAAGTGATGACGCTCAGATCCGCGGGCAGCTTCCCTTGAAGCGTTGGGTCAGCTGATTCAGGAGCCATTTTAAATCCATTTGAAAACGTACTGTATATATTTTGCTCTTGGTTTTTACTTTACTTTTTAAATATTTTTATTTCTTACCTTCATTATCATTCATTTTTATCTTTAATTAGTTTTATATCCTGATCTTTCCCTAGAGTTTTACATACATATAGTGTCTTGAATTATTTGTTTTTATTAATTTAATTCAATTTTATGTAACTTATTATAATGATTTTAATATTTATACATTTTTGTTAATGTAAAGAACTTTGTTTGAGCCATCCATTTTCATCATTCATTTCATCTGTCAATCAACTCCTCCTCTCACATATTCATCCAACTGTCTGTCCATTATCCTATTGCTCAAGTCATTTCATCATTCAATTCCTCCATCCATCCACCCATCCATCTAACCGTCCATCCATCCATCCATCCAACCATCCACCCATTCCTCCATTCATTTTCATCATTCACTGATCCATCTGTCACTCAATCCCTCCTCTCACCCATTCATCCATCTATCTGTCCATTATCCTATCCCTCAAGTCATTTCATCTTTCAGTTCATTCATCCATCCATCCATCCATACATGCATCTATCCCACCATCCATCCATTCATCCCTCCATCCATTTTCATCATTCACCCATCTATCTGTCACTCAATCCCTTCTATCATCCATTCATTCAACTATATGTCCATTATGCTATCCCTCAAGTCATTTCATCTTTCAGTTCCTCCATCCATCCATCCATTCCTCCATCCATTTTCATCATTCACCCATCCATCTGTCACTCAATCCCTTCTCTCATCCATTCATCCAACTATATGTCCATTATCCTATCCCTCTATTCATTTCATCTTTCAGTTCCTCCATCCATCCATCCATCCATCCATCCATCTATCCCCCATCCATTCATTCATTCCTCCATCCATTTTCATCATTCACCCATCTATCTGTCACTCAATCCCTTCTATCATCCATTCATTCAACTATATGTCCATTATGCTATCCCTCAAGTCATTTCATCTTTCAGTTCCTCCATCCATCCATCCATCCATCCATCCATTCCTCCATCCATTTTCATCATTCACCCATCCATCTGCCACTCAATCCCTTCTCTCATCCATTCATCCAACTATCTGTCCATTATCCTATCCCTCAAGTCATTTCATCTTTCAGTTCATCCACCCATCCATCCAACCATCCATCCATCCCTCCATTCCTCCATCCATTTTCATCATTCACCCATCCATCTGTCACTCAATCCCTTCTCTCATCCATTCATCCAACTATCTGTTCATTATCCTATCCCTCAAGTCATTTCATCTTTCAGTTCCTCCATACATCCATCCATTCATCCATCCACCCACCCACCCATCCATCCATCCACCCATCCCCATTCATTCATACATTCCTCCATACATTTTCATCATTCAAGAATCCATCTGTCACACAATCCCTCCTGTCATCCATTCATCCAACTATCTGTCCATTATCCTATCCCTCAAGTCATTTCATATGTCAATTCCTCCATCCATCCATCCATTTATCCATCCACCCACCAATCTATCCATCCACCCATTCATTCATCCATTCCTCCACCCATTCTCATAATTCACCGATCCATCTGTCACTATATCCCTCCTGTCATCCACCCATCCATCCATCCATCCATTCCTCCTTCCATTTTCATTATTCAACCATCCATCTCTCACTCAATCTCTCCTGTCATTGAGTCATTTATCCACCCATTTGTTCATTCTATCCCTCCATTCATTTCATCTTTAAGTTCCTCCATCCACCCATCCATCTATCCACCCACCAATCCATCCATCCATTCCTCTACCCATCCACCCATTCATCCAGCGATCCATCCACCCATCAATCTATCCACCCATCCATCTATCCATTTTCAGTCATTCACCCATCCATCTGTTGTTCAATCCATCCTGTCTTTAATTCATCCATCTACCATCTGTCCATCATTCCATCCCTTCATTCATTTCATCTTTCACTTCCTCCATCCACCAATTCCTCCATCCATTTTGAGTCATTCACCCATCCATCTGTCGCTCAATCCCTCCATTCATTTCATTTTTTCCTCCATCTATCCACCTTTGCATCCATCCATCCATTCCTTTATCCATTTTCATCATTCACCCATCTATCTGTTACTCAATCCGTTCTCTCATCCATTCATCCAACTATCTGTCCATTATCATATCCCTCAAGTCATTTCATCCTTCAGTTCCTCCATCCATCCATCCACCCATCTACCCATCCATTCATCCATCCATCCATCCATCCATCCATTCCTCCATCCATTTTCGTTATTCATCCATCCATCTGTCACTCTATCCCTCCTGTCATTGATTCATCCATCCACCCATCTGTCCATTATTCTATCTCTCCACTCATTTCATCTTTCAGTTCCTCCATCCACCCATCCATCTATCTATCCACCGATCCATCTATCTATCCACCGATCCATCTATCTATCCACCCATCCACCTATCCATTCCTCCATCCATTTTAGTCATTCACTCATCCATCTGTCACTCAATGCCTCCTTTCATTCATTCATCCATCTATCTGTCCATTATTCTAGCCCTTCATTCATTTCATATTTCAGTTCCTCCATCCATCCATCCATCCATCCATCCACCCACCCATCGATCCATCCATCCACCCATCCACCCATTCATTCATTCATTCCTCTATTCATTTTCATCATTCACCAATCCATCTGTCACTCAATCCATACTGTCATTCATCCATCCATCCATCCATCCATCCACCCACCCACCCACCCACCCATCCATCCATTCATTAATTCACCCATCCACCCATCCATTCTTCCATCGATCCACCCATCCATCCATAACTCCATCCACTTCCATTATTCACCCATCTGTTTGTCACTCAATCCCTCCTGTCATCGATTCATCCATGCACCCATTGGTCCATTATTCTGTCCCTCTATTCATTTCATTTTTCAGTTCCTCCAGCCATCTATCCATACACCTATCCATGCACCCATCCATGTATCCAATCATCCATCCATTCCTCTATCTATCCACACATCCATCCATCTAGCCACCCATCTATTCATCCATAACTCCATCCACTTTCATTATTCACCCATCTATCTATCTGTCCATTAGGGGCAGTGGTGGTCTAGTGGTATAGGGCGCTGGATCGCTGATCCAAAGGTTGGGGGTTCGAGTCCCACTCTCCACAAGCTTGTCACTGTCCCCCCAGTGCGGCTAACTGGGTTATCAAAGGCGGGCCATGTCTCTCATTGTCTATGGTGAGAGGCATGTAAAAGAACCATTGCTGACTTTCGTAAAGAGTAGGCTGCAAAGTCGTCAGCATGTTTCCATCCCTTGCTAAAAGGGTTGTGACAGGAAGGGCATCCGACGTAAAAACCTCTGCCAAATCAAACATGCGAATCAGATGATTCGCTGTGGCGACTCCCGAGTAAAAGGGAAAAAGCCGAAAGGAAAACAGACAGCTCTATCTGTCCATTATGCTATCCCTACATTTGTTTCATGTTTCAGTTCCTCCACGCATCCATCCATCCACCCATCCATTTTCTGTCATTCACCCATCCATCTGTCACTCAGTCACTCCTGTCATCCATTCATCCATCCGTCTGTCTGTCCATTATTTTATCCCTCCATACATTTCATCTTTCAGTTCCTCCAGCCATCTATCCATACATCCATCCACCCAGCCACCCAGCCATCCATCTACCCATCCATCCATCCATCTCTCCATCCATCCATCCGTCTATCTGTCCATTATTTTATCCCTCCATACATTTCATCTTTCGCTTCCTCCAGCCATCTATCCATACATACATCCAGCAAGCCATCCATCTAACCATCCATCCATCTATCCACCCATCCATCGATCCATTTTTAGTCATTTGCCCATCCTTCTGTTGCTCAATCCCCCTTGTCATCGATTCATCCATCCATCTGTCCATCATTCTATCACTCCATTCATTTCATCTTTCAGTTCCTCCAGCCATCTATCCATCCATCCATTCAGCATTCCATCCACCCATCCATCCTCACACCCATCCATCCATGCATCCACCCACCCACTCATTCATTCATCCATCTATCCATCCATCCATCCACCCATCCATCCATCCACCCACCCACCCATTCATTCATCCATCTATCCATCCATCCACACATCCATCCATCCACCCATCCACCCACCTATCCATTCCTACATCCATCCACTCATCCACCCATCCATTCCTACAT